>MU225207.1:1741567-1766573 GCA_018584345.1 Thuja plicata | reverse complement strand
TATATATATATATATATATATACATAATGTAAAATGAGGAGACAATATAAGATAATACAATTTCACATATTTGGATAGTTTTGGATCAACAACTGTAACATGGACTTGGATATACTAATTTTTAAAAAATCAATAAAGATAAGTCCTTTTTTCTTTCACATGTGCAATTGTTTCATTATCGTTTTACAATTATTCCCTCGGATAAATCAATAGAACTTCTTCAAAGTGATAGTTTGATGTATATGCTTCCTAAACTAGTTCATAGTCTTTATTATCAATCAGTTTTTTCTCATTTTGCATGGTTAAATTATATTGATTGAGGCCTCAGTAAATTGGTCTGTCATCTGAGAAGTAATGTCCTTTTGATATGTCTTTGAACTTGTTCAAGGTTTTATATTCATTCTATAACACCTTTGAAGTGATAAGTTTTCTTGTAAAACTATCTCTAAGGTTGAACATATGGTTGGGATGATTTTGACTCTGTCACCCGTGATAAAATAAGGCACTGGTTGAATCATTATTTGGATTATAGTTATTGAGTTCATTGTTTATAGTTTTTTGATATCTTATCTATTTGTTCATTTCAAATTACATACAAATTTACTAAACATTCTTTCAATTACTTAAAGTATTTCAGTTTACAGTTCATGATATATTGCTTTTAGTTAGATTTCTATCAAGTGCCTTTCCATACTTGAGAGAGAAGGTTGAAGTGTTTCTTATCTGCTATAAAAAGCCTTGTAACTTGAAGGATAAGTCAAGGTATAGGCCTACCAACCTTGGTTTTTCAGAGCCAGAATTGCAGAAGTTCCAACCTTGTCTTGGTTGTGACTTGTTAGTTGTCCAAATTACTTGGGTTTCCCAGCATTGGATTGGCAAGTCCATAGGAAATCCAATCTGTTGATTTGAGCACCAACAAGATGAACGATGGAAGGTGCATTTTGGATGGAATGTGGTGAGATAACTCCTTTACTGAAAACTCTCTCTGGAATCATCACACATGTCATTCTTTGAGAATGAAAACTTAGGAGAATGAAAATTTAATAATTATTTCCAATTATTAAATTTCCATACCAACTATACAACTATTGTATTAAATGGCCAAGTTTATATGTAGTTTTGTAAAGATATTCACCATGAAAAATAAATTAATTATAATATTTGGAAAATAATTTTGCCATAATTTATTAGTATAAGGAAGACTGATTCGCCAATTAAATTAATAATTTTCATATTAAAAATATTTTTAGTCGCCATATTTTTATAAAAATGGTACATGTTATTAAAAAATTCACCACCAAATATCCATAATTTGAAACACAATTCGCCATCAATATTAAAAACTTTCCTTCCAAAAAACATGTGATTCGCCACAATTTTATACGTTTCAGGAGGGGGGGTTTCTTAAAGTTATCCCTGTTTACCAGAGTAGGAGAAAATCCTATTTGTTCCTTTAATTCTTCAAAACACTTTTTACCTTCTCTTGTCTAGCGGAAGACTGCATTCCTTTTTAGCATCTGTGTCATAGGCTTCAAAAATGCTAAAACATATGGCATGAATCTCCTCAAGAAATTGATTCTCCCTAGGAAGCTTTGTAGCCCATTCTTGTGTGCTAGTAATGGCAATGCCAGGATTGCACTTATGCTTTCAGAGTCAATGGTTGTACCTTTTTTGGAAATAATATGTCCTAGAAGTCTACCTTCGTGGACAACAAAGATGCACTTCTTTGGGTTCAATGAGACTCCAAATTCCCTGCATCTCTCAAAGATCTGTCTCAAATGAACCAAGTGATCATTAGTATTCTTTGAAAAAATAGTTATGTCATCTAGATAAACTATGACAAACTTATACATTAACCTAGAAAATGGCATATTCATTTCTTTTTGGAAGGTTGCACAAGCATTAGAAAACCTAAAAGGAATCTTTGTGTATGCCATGGTTCCCCAGTTAGTTGTAAAGGTTGTCTTGTAGTGGTCCTCCTCTTTTACCAGGATCTGATTATATCCAGAAAAGCCATCTAACAATGAAAATTTGTCAGATCCCGATACAAACTATAGTATTTTTTCCATGGAGACAAATGGGTGGTGGTCCTCTTGTGAGGTTTGGTTAAGATCCCTAAAATCCACACACAACCAGATTTTACCTTTCTTCTTCCTGATAGGCACCAAGTTAGAAACCCAAGAAGTATGCTTGGTAGGAAATATAATGTTAGCCCCAATCATTTTTATTAGTTCTTTTTTCATTAGCCCTTCTAACTTAGGGTTTATAGGCCTCTATTTCTATCTTATAGACTTAGAAATAGGTTCAAGCTCAATGGTGTGCTAGGCTAAATGAGGATCAAATCCTTTCAAATCATGGTACTCCCATGGAAACACATAACTGAATTCTTGGCATAATGAAACAAAAGCTTGTTGTTCAAGTTGTGTACATACCTTTCCAAGATTTAGGAACTTATCCCAAAGTATTTCAACTGGTTGATAGTGTTCCTCTTTCACTTCCATGCTTTCCTTTTGTCTCCTAAGATGATCATCAGAGTTAAAAATAGACTCAAGGGTGACCAACCCTTTGAGAAATTTCTTAGTTTTTAACTGCGACATCTTATCATTGTATTGATGGGCATATTTACTCTGATTAGCATTACAAAATTCAACCTCTTCCATCAAAAAATTCAAGATCTATTCATCACTTTCAAATATCTACCTTCTTACCTGATTATCTAGGACTGAAGGTCTTACAAGGATCTTCACAT
This sequence comes from Thuja plicata, assembly GCA_018584345.1. NCBI lineage: Eukaryota > Viridiplantae > Streptophyta > Pinopsida > Cupressales > Cupressaceae > Thuja > Thuja plicata. The sequence goes on along the minus strand of MU225207.1, from coordinate 1,763,824 downwards.
ATTGTTGCATTACAGTATTTTTAACTGCTTTATGAATGTTATATTCAGCCCCCATAGAGGCCAGCTTGTCTACTTGCTTATTCTGATTTCTAGGAATAGAGATTAGATTAAAAGAGTCAAAACCTTCAATTAGATCCCAAAATCTGTGCTTATACATTTTGAGCACATCATTTTTTGTGAGGTTGGTATTACAAATCTGATTAACTATTAACTCACTGTCACCAAAGACTTGCAAACACTTGATACCCTTCTTTCTGGCCCACTCTAAACCATGAATTAAAGCCTCGTATTCTGTTGTATTATTAGTGCAAATAGGAAAAGAACACAATAGAATAATAACTTTGCCTTTCTAGTGAAATTAGTACATCCCCTCCTCCGACATTGATCTTGCTTCTGGCACCATCAAAGAAAAACTGTCATAGATCACTCTTTTGTTGTTTTGGATCCTTATCCTCTTTCTTCATCAATTTTGGGATCACTGCATTCTATTCATAAATGATATACATTCCTATGCCAGACACCTCCATGTTCCTAAAGGGATCATCCTCTGGGTTCTCCTCTGCCCACTAATCCAAGGCAATGGCTACGATATTCTCAATAGTTATATATGGTTATGAGACAAAAAGTTCTTACTCATGGAATATGAGGTTAGCGTTGATGGGGCTAGGTGTATAGGTATCCACATGATTTGACCTTTTTACCATATATGGTTTTGAAATATAGGTGAGACCAATCTAAAGAAAGATAACCACCTAACTTAGCAGTAAAGTCTCTACTAAGGAAAATGGCAAAGTAGGGTGGTAGGTCAATAACATAGACATCTTGATGGATTGATAAGTTAAGACACTAATGCAAGGTGATACTTAGGTCCTTGATGACTCCAACTAAACTGACTAACGATCCATCTAATTAGACAACAAGCATATATAGAGGCTCATAGGATAACCCTAAGGTGTCAGCTAATTTCTTAGGTATAACTGAGTAGCTTGCTCCTGAGTCAATCATACAATTATGCACTAGAAATTTTCCAATAATAATAGTGACATAGAAATGAGGAGGCTTGACCTGTGGAGTCTATTTATTATTTGTGGATTGGAAGCTAGTTATTACACCTTACTAATTTTTCTGAGGCACATCAGCAATCAGAACACTAGGTTTCTCTAAAACATCCTTTTCAGTCAAAGAAATCTTAGACAAACCATCAAGAATTAATTATTTTTTCCCAGGGATGGCTAAATTATCTAGCATGGGTACACTTATTAGAGTTTTCTTCATTTATTCTTCAATGTTGAAGGAACCCAAGCTTACCTTTTGCTGTCCCTTTTCTATAGCAAGCTCTGGTTGTGCTGGTGTAAGTTGTACCATTGTCTTCATAGGCTCCTTAGCTAGTACAATTTGTCCCCAAGGCGAAATATGAACAACCTCAAGCTGTGAAACCACAACTGGGGCTTGATGATCTGCATAAACTAGTTTCTCTCCATCCATGGCCTTCTTCTTAGATCTTGTGTTAGCTGAAACTGGGATATAGTTCTGATTGTCAATGTGGGGATAGTTAACTACACATAACTCCTTGCTCTACCAATTCATGAGAGCCACATCAAATGCACTATGTTCACTTGGGCATGTTGGCTGATTTTGTTAAATTTTAGGCTCTTATAGCCCTTCCTTTGGAATCATGACATTGTTCTGCACCATAAGAGTTTGGCAAAACCCATTGGGAAAAACTCCTTAAATGTGTTGTTGGTTGCATGGATAACCCTCTTCATGCTCCCAAGATGTACTAGGAATGTTAGGGTTGTAGGGTTGGCTGGCTCATTGATTATAGTTCCTTGCTTGGCCTTGCTGACCCAAGTGATAAGGGATTTATTGTTGCTAGTGTTGAGCCTGATAGGGGGCTTGGTAAGGTTTTTGGTAAGCCTGTTGGTAAGGTTGTTGATGGGTTTTATATTGTTTCCTCTTGAGACTAACAAGAGCATTGGTAAATTTTTGCAAGGTCTTTTTGATCTCCTTCATCTCTTGGGAACTGATCTATAGCTGGACTAGTAGCTTGTTGGGGAAGAGATGGGATAGGTGGAATACATGCAAAGGCTAGAATGGATTCAGGAATAGGCTGTAATTCTAGGAATATGGGCATTGGAGGCCTTTGGGCTATTTTCCCATCTTGTATGAGACTATTCTTAGCTCTTATGGCAATATCAAAGGTTTTCGATAAGTTGTTTCCTCCTATAGACTAGATCATCACATATATGCTACTGTTAAGTGCACTCAAATAATATATAAAATCATGCTAGTTTGAAGGCCTAACTGCTACTGGAATTCTTATCCATATCCTTTGGAACCTAAAATTGAAGTCCATCATATGCTCCTGGGGTTCCCTCTTTATGGTAGTCAAATGTTCTACCAAAGAAATATGGTCAGATTTATCTTCAAATTGGGCACTCAAGGAAATACCTAGATCATCCCAAGTTGCTATATAATTAACTACTAAAGCCTTGAACCATTGCAAATCTTTTCACTTAAGAAATGATACTAACAACCTAATAGCCACATCATCATGGGTTATGTGATAAAGACCACAGAGGGATGCAACATCTCTTATGTGTTCAATGGTTGAGGTTTGATCCTCTCTAGTAAAAATGGGCAAGATTTTAAGAGCTCCCATGGGTATGGCATTATGTTGCTACAAATTCAAAGGGCTACCCTAGTTAAAATCCATAAAAGGCTAATTTCTAGCCATAGGTGGATTTGGGAGAGCTTGAAATGTTGGGGGCACTTGAGATAATAGAGGTAGTGGTGGGATAACAAGACTACCTATAGGGATACGAATGGAAACAATAGGATGAGATGCACTAGGTCAAGATTGAGTGCTCTTGGCTGCCTTATCCCTCTTCTTAGGTGGAGGTAGCTCTATGTATTCAAAAGGATTCTTGATTTTCCTGGTTGGTATCCCATTCATGTGCTAACAAGACTAATCTGCATAAAACAAGACTAGAGTCACCAAGTATGATATCTCATAAATCATAATAAGAACATAGCTACTGCTCATACCAACCAGAAACTCATATGATTTTTTTTTAGAATACTACCTCAAAGAGTCTATCCCACTGGGTGTGCCAAAAACTGTTGTCACTAAGGATTGCACCCACAATAGCTAAGTATCAAACCTAGCAATCTTGTGAAACATGGGAATAATTTTAGGATGTGGGGAACCTATAATGAAATTAGACTTCTGAATTAATGGTCAGCTTTTGTTGAATCACAATAAAACTAAACTAAACTTTGGAGGAAAAGGAGAGATAAATGCATAACTTGAAATAACTAAAAAGAAAACTGAGGTGATTCACCAACTTTAAGGATCCACATATTGAACATATGCCCACAATGAAACATAATATATGTCTTTATATCACAAATTGATCTTATTGTTATGATATTTCTTGAAATAAAGAGATTCTGGAGTAAAAGGGAGGGGAAGAGATTCCAAAACCTAAAACTGATATGTACACATATTAGGACTGAGAATAAAAAAACAACTTTCTAAATACCCAACTTGAACAAGCATGAAAAGTAAAGGATATAAACTGGATAACAATAACCTTGACATGGAATTCAATAGAAAAATCATAAATGAATAAGAACAAGAAGGAATACCATATTGTATATTCAGTAAAAAGGAACCCAATACAATCTGCATCATCAAGAGCTACAAACATTCAAATCTGAGAGTGAGATAGAATGGAACAACTGCCTCAATCATAAAATGTGAGAGGTATAAATAGGAGTGAGGTAGAGTATTGCATATCCAAAGAATCTGGGAATCACCATGCCTAACTCCACAAAATCTAGGACTGGATGAAGGGTTATCTCTGAAGAATCTGATGGAATCCCAGGTAGGTCCATACAAGTGATGCTCAAATCTGGATGATAGGAATCCTGAATTTATAGGGGTAGGTGAGACGAGGAAAATTCTAGAACATATGCCTTAAAATTCATCCTCTACCAAATCAAATCCATCATTTCCCCTAATCATACTTGGTGGTGATATTTGACAAAATGACTTATAAAACATCATTTTCCCAATATTTTACATTATCAACTATGCATGATTTTACATTAAAACATCCCATTTTAATCAAACAATGACCCTTGAAATAAATCATAGGAGAAAAATTAATAAATTTTTCAATGACTCATAAGACCTAGGGGCATTCTTTACATTTTTTTTAACCTCTCCTCTAAATGACTCATTAAAGTATTAATAAAATATTTCCCTTTTTTTGCTAGGTAAGATTAAAAAACCATATGCTATGAAAATCTTCATAAAATATCCCACCTTATCATATGTTATAATCATATTGTAATTGGTCTTAAACTGTTCATGTCTTTTTGCATCACCAAGAACTCAAGATCTGAAGATTCCCTAGCTTCACTTTGGAAGGAAAGAATGTTGTTGTTTTGGAATGTTTCCACATTGTATCAAGCCTTCTGAGCTTAGGAAAAAGGAAATATATCAACAAGGTAAGTATATCATTTTCATTGTCTTCATTATTTGGATTACTGCTATTTTGATACACCTATGGTCTCTATCTCTACATTTTCTCCATTGCTAAGGCATAATCCATTGATTGCTTTGTATAATTTGATTTATTCTACAACATAGATTGAAATACTACCTGATTTTAATGCTATTATGATCTTCATGGCCAAGCTTGCTGCATTTCATTGATGATTTCATTAGCATTATCTTTGTTCTTCTCTCTGCTTCGTGGTGGCATTAATTCTACATTTGGCTCCATAACATGGGGCACCATGATATATATCGTCTTTGAGGTTTTATAGGAACATCCATGTGCAAGCATTACCTCACTATTGATCTTTGTTAGCTGTAGAGTTTACTTTATGTTGTGTAGGTGTTAGTTATATTATGTGTGTTTTGATGGTACTTAGTTACTACTAGATGTGGTTGGGAATGGTTGGTGACATTTGGTCACATCCCTTCAGGATTTATATAAGCAATGTACTTTCTCTTTGGAGATATGTTGATAGGGACTATTGTAAATGTATTCAAGTTACGGATGATTAATAAAGATTATGGTATTCTCTAATCTATCTTATGTATTTGTATTTTCGTACAACATCTATGCACCAGTAAACTAGGTTACCCCAGCGGGTAGACATTTGGCATCGTTGCCTAGATGTACTCGGGAATGAAAAATAAAATAAATTGATGTGTTGATTATTGCCTTGTGGAGAAGTGAGAAAAGAATTCATGCCCAACCAATTGAATAAAAATAGAAAGAAGGAACTTGAGGAGGAACAAGCCAATAGAAAAGTCATACTTGCACAATAGAAAGCCAAGCGAAGGGATAGATATAGAAGACGCGCCGAAGGAATATCGAAGGGAGTAAGTGAAGGTGAGGGTCTGGAGGTATCTGACCGGGAGGCTGGGAGAAGTGACGAGGATTACCTAGAGGAAACAAGAAGCTTGTTCAGGTCCTTAACCTTAACCCCACAGACGGAACCAAGAGAAGTCCGAAGGAAGGAAAAAGAGGAAGCCACACGGAGGGAGGCTCAGGATACTATTGCCACCGTGAGTATCGAAGTGACTGAGGGGCACGGGTATCACAATAGCACACCAAGCCTGGATAGTTCTAGTAGTTTGGGGACATCAAGTGGTACAGTACCAAACAATTTTGGGGTACCAATGTCGTTAGTACCATCCCAGCCTGTAACACAACCGGTGCTACAAACATAGTCAGCGCCTAGAAAAGTAAACATGGCGACCAACAAGGAGAAGTGGCCAAAAGTCCATGGAGATGGAAAAGAAGATCCCCTTCGACATTGCCACACATTTCAAACAATCTGGTCCATGAATGGAGTCACTAACCAGGATGAATGGATGAGACAGTTTCTGGCAACCCTCCGAGGGGGAGCAATCGACTGGTACTCTGACTTAGACAAAACCGAAGTGAACACCTGGGACTTATTAAAGAAAGCATTTGAAAAGGAGTTTAGGCTCCTGCAAGAAGACAATGAAATCATCTCAGAAATATATGGAACCAAATAGGGAAAAAATGAGACTGTGCAGGCCTACATCCACCGACTGAAGGAGTTAGTTGGTAAAATGGATAGCTAGCCAGCGGATGGCCTAAAGAAAAGATGGTTCGTGGAGGGCCTGAAATCAAACCTATGGAGAAAAATGAAGATAGTGCCCCCCACCTCATACAAAGATGCCTATAACCGGGTGATGGACTTGGAGAGCGAACAAAAGACCTCTAAGAAGAAAAGAAGCAAGTCTTCTTCCAATGAAGATGACACTGTGAATGATGACAGTAGCAGTGATGGCAAGTCAAAGAAAAAAGTCATGACACTCCAAAAGGACATGGAGAGAATGATGAAGGAGTTCAAGACCATGAAAGGGAGTACCAGCAAGGGGGAAGATGACATGTGGTGTATGAACTGCAAGGAGAGAGGCCATACGAAGGGGTCGTGTCCCAAAAATACATTGTGTGATATTTTCCAGATTATGGGCCATTCCACCAATGAATTCCCATACAACATGAAAGTGAAGAATCAACAAGTGCTAGTTACCCAAGAGCAACCATCTACATCGGGCGGGTATAGAGGCAAAAAACGTGGCAGCGGAAGGGGTATTAACAACAACACCAACACAAGGAGTCAAATACAATATGACTCCAAGGGTTGGCCGGTGATCCAATGCCAAGCTTGCAATTAATGGGGCCACTTTGCAAAGGACTACAACAAGGGTGACACCCTGCAGAAGCTATGTCGTTGGTGTGGTCCTAGCAACCATGATGATGCCAACTACCCAAAATTTAGCATTAATTGGCTAGACATAGATGGAAGCACAAATATGATACTGACCATCACCCGAGGGCAAGCAAAGAAAACCACATATCCAGACCCTCGAACAGAAAAACAACGGGCATGGGAGGTTACAAAAGAAACAGAGAAGGTGATGAAGGTACAAAAAGAAACATGGAAGATGGCCACCACCTCGGACCGGAGGGAGGGAGAAAAAAATATTCTGAGACAACTATTACATTTAGAGGTACCGGTGAAACTCCAAGACCTCCTTCACACCATGCCCCACTTGGGAATGACACTGTTGGGGAAATTGGCCACACAACCAAATACCACATGTATGGACATCCCTAGAGGGTCTGCAATGGACCCGATGATACTTGGTGTAAACAACGGGAGGTACCTGACAGTCATCGAGATGGGTATTGGCACCACTCTCACAGACACCATTGTAGATGGTGGGTCTGGAGTAAATGTACTTCTGGAGGAGACATGGAAAAAGTTGGGGAAACCCACGCTGTGGCCTCCAACCTTCAACTTGTTGGGAATGGACCAGCATGGCATCAAACCCATCAGAACCCTCATGGATCAACATGTGATGATTGGGACATAGCCCTTTGTACTCAACTTTGTGGTGATCCCACTAAAGAAAAAGGGGTACAAGGCTATTTTGAGACGAGGATGGCTCACCTCGGCGAAGGTGAACCACAACTGGAAGCGGAACACACTCACCATGGAGAAAGCCAAGAGGAAGTACATGATTGACCTACACATGCAAATGGTGAGTGTGGATTTAGCATCTTTAGACTCAGAATCTAAAGGAGATCAATTGGGAGAATACGGAGGGAAAAGAAGAATGGAGCCCAATGAAGAAGGGGTTTTGGAGTTGGAAGAATGTTATGGGGATGATGGAGATTCAATGAATGGCCTCTTTCATTAATAAATGGAAGATTACAAGTTCTTCCCACCATCTTGTAACATGCTAAGCATTAAGGAGGACGAAGCCACCCCTGCATACCAGGAGGTAAAATCAAAGGGGAAAAACCTTGGTGATGACGTTCATGTTGGCAACAGTTGGAACCCTATGGTCGTAGCCTTCAAATTCATTATTCTCCTTCTTCTTATGTATGGGCCAGCGATGGTCGTCCCTATAGAATTTATGGTTTCCAGTCTTTGGATTTCCAATGAAAACAAACCAAAGGACAAAGTTTCAGAAGTCGGCTACGATGAGGCCATCTAGCTATGGACTCTCGATGGGCGGGAGATACACGAGGCCATTAGCAGTTCCAAATTGAAACCTCACCTGGAGGGGATGGACAAAGCACCTGAAAGGATGGGTAGAGCCCCCAAGGGGATGGAAGGGGAACTGAGAAACCAGAGAGGCTGGACGGACGCCTAGAGAGGCACCCTAAAGCTAATTAGATTAGGCATTTAAAAAAAAAAGAGGTCCATACAGTACCGTATGACTTGATAAAGTACAGGTCAGGGTGACCGTACGGACAATGAAAACAAATTGTAAAATTAAAAAATAAATAAAATAAATAAAAAAATAAAAAAAGAACCAACACAGTACAGGAAAGTCTCAATGGTGACAGCACTATACGGTGATAGCACCCGACGGTGATGACACCCATGGTGAAGTCACCGAATGGTGATGACACTGATGGTGAAGTCTCCGGACAATGACTGTCACCGACTGTGAAGTCACCTAATGGTGATGACACCAACGGGGAAGTAACCATTTGGTGGCTCCCACCATCGACTTGATTGTACTAGACGGGGACTTACGGGCTGCTAACTTGTAGCGTATTGCTTCTACTTAGAGTTTGGAAGCGGTATTACCCGAGTTAGAATCAAGCTGAGAGAAAGAAGGGATGAGAAGAAGAGAGTAGCGAGATTTGTGTTGTAGAGGAGACTGCAGAGTATTGGCGGTATTATCCGCGGTGATACCAGATAGTGCCTTATGCTTGCCATATAAAACTAGACAAGCTACAAATTTTTTTAAGACATTTCCCTTGACATCTCTGAGAGGAAGAAGGGCACCGTACGGGGGCAGTGTCTTAAAAATGGAAGCTCGGGTGGGTACCATACGGAGTAGGGCAACAGGAGTAGTAACCGTATGGACCATAAGACACTGACCATACAGAAAGGGAAGTAGATGCACACTATTTTTTTCTCAATCGTGGATGAATAGTGACCGTAGGACTTGGCAGTTAGGGATTCAAAATGGTTAGTGTATAAGGACAAAGAAGACAGTTATTGGCAATTTGCAGAGGCACCATAATTTGTTGGTAGACAGAGTATGGAATTGGAAAAAAATCACAAAAATGGTGTACGCCATAGACTTTTGTGTGGGTTTGAAAGTGTAAATTGGTGCCTCCAGACCCCGCGGGGGCACTTCCCCTCGACCCCACCTGGGGCGCTGCCCCTCAACCCCACTGAGGGTGTTTCCCCTAGACCTCCATTCATTTTTGAGGCACACCATAATAGAGTTTGGGGTACCCGTTCCATCAGGGTAAGTGTTGGGTTTGTTCCACTCAGTGAGAAAAAAGTTTTAAGCTAAGCATTGGAGGGGAAGCCATAAGCCACCGACGGATATGGATTTGGAGGTTGTGAACACATAGGTTGAGTAGATGATACCTGGAGATGCTGTGGGCATTAATTTTCCATGTGCCAGTGGTGGCGAGAGTGGTATCAAGGTACTACACTTTCAAGAGTATGTCTTGTTTGGACATGAGGCTGCCATGGTGGAGGCACAGAGAGCTCAGGAGGAGCTACCACAAAGTTGGAGGCAGTAGAGAAAGACTTGGCTCAGTGTACCCAGTAGTTGGGTGTGGAGAAGGAAACACGAATATTGAGGATAGAGTGGTTGGAGGTAGTATCATTTGAGTATCAGATTTGTAGCACTTGGTAGAGGCTAAGACTCAGCAGCATGTTTTGGTTCTTGTACGTCGTGGTTCATCATTCCTATCTTGTTCTGTCCCAGATATTTTTTTGTCGTCCAGAGATGACTTTTATTTAGGGGGGATGATGTTAGCCATATATTTTACTTTATTCTATGTAGGTGTTAGTTATATTATGTGTGTTCTGACGGTACTTAGTTACTACCGGATGCGGTTGGGAATGGCTAGTGACATTTTGTCACACCTCTTTAGGATTTATATAAGCGATGTAGTTTCTCTTCGTATATATGCTGATAGGGACTATTGTAAATGTATTCAAGTTACACATGAATAATAAAGATTATGGTATTCTCTGATCTATCTTATGTATTTGTATTTCTGTACAATGTCTATGCACCAGTAAACTAGGTTACCCCAGTGGGTAAACAATCTTCATGGCCATGGGCCTATGACTTTTTTCGTCTTTTGGGAGCCCACGGCTAGGGAATCATTGCATTTGATTTCATTTGGGGTTTCTCTATATCCTGTTGTTGTTGTTGTTGTTTAGATTCATTAGATTAGATGGAGTTGTTTAATATTGCTCCCAAAGTTGCAATACTCTTGTTGTTTTGATACACCCATGGTCTCTATCTCTACATTTTCTCCATCTTTTGTATTGATTTGGTATATTTCCTCTATTTTTTGCCTCCATAGCATGGAGTGTAACTATGCTACCTATTGTTTGGAACATCATTGTGTGATATTATGTTGGTTCTGTTGTGTTCATCCATTGATGAGGTTGCGGGCTATGACTGTGTTTGATGATGCGTGATCCATGAATTCCATCTTTGACGATCTTCTTGTATTTTGGTATCTATTTGATTTACATAGATGCATCTATGATCCAAATTTTTTTATTCTGATATTGTCCCATTTTTTTGATTGGTGGTGTTGTATTTGAATATTGCTTACCAATAAATGGGAGATATTCATATATGTTGAATATGTTCTTTACATCCTATGGTGTGAACTAGGGCATCATTATTACCTGCATTTGTCTCATGCTTGTTGTTGTATACACCATTGATGTTGTGTTATTGAGGTTGTATTAGTATTTGAAGTACATGAAGACATTATATTTTTCCATTAGTATATGCATGGAAAAACATGATCTACACCGACAGATAGGGCACAACACTACTCGACGCCAAGGTTACCAATACTGCCAAGTACAAAGCATCCCAAAAAATACTATTCAGTGTTACCCGATGACAAAAAGGACAAGGGAACCCGACAAGTAACCAACAGTGCAACCAGACCTACAGTCAAAGAGAGGAACCCGAGAGATGAAGGGAACCTGACAACCAGTTCAATAAAGGAACACCGAGAGACTTTCAGTTCACACCGACGATCGAGAATAGACAGTCAATTAAATCCCACAAAAAGTGGATCTAACTTTCCACGTCAAATAAAACACTAAATTTTTATATTCAGCTTCTTGAATTATTTTAAAACTATTATGTGCGGAGAAAGCAATGTAATTATTATTGTTTTAATAAGTTTAACTATTTTAAAACATGTAAACTAAAGATCAAGATCAAGTTTGTATACCTTGGATCTAGAGTTAACATTTTAATGTGTGATTCTAGAATAGGTCAATAAATTAATACTACTAAGAACATCTAAGGATCAGACAAGAGAATTCATGCAACAACACAAACAAAGATCAAATCAGTTGTCAAGAATAAAACACGGGCTACCGACAAGGAGGAAAAGGTATTAATCAATCACTATAAGTGATATTCATATTCTGAGAGCTTTAAAGGATCTGTAATCAGCAATTATAGATTACATACTATCAGGTCAAAAATATTGTACACATTCTAACAAGTTGGGTACACTTAAGAAATCCTTTCAAGGAAGGTGGACTTAACAGTCTTATTGTAAATCTCTTAACCGAGTGCACACTTCATTAGCATTGTTAAAATCTCCTAACAAAGTAGGTCTTAATAGGTCTCCACATTAATATTCCTAACTGGGTAGTACATCAAAAGTGATCATTTGTAAGCCTTTACCAAATCCATTCCATTCTGCAGATAGTGAAGTTTTGTGGGTGTCATCCCCACCACAGTTTTTACTTCCTAGCAGGAGTTTTCTGTGATATCATATCTTTTGTTATGTGTATATTACTCTCATGAATGTTTCTATGAATGTTGCATACAATTAAGTTTATGAATTAATACTACATGCGTAAGAAAGAACAACAGATATGGTCGGTAATATAGTAAACAATGATTAGTAATGATCTAAGGTGAAAAGTGTTAAAAATTTTAGAGGTACTGATTCACCCCTCCCCTCTCAGTACTACTTCCCACTAATCCCAAAAATTGGTATCAGAGCTAAGTCTCTTCTTGGAAAGCTTAAAGGATTAAGAGAAAACATCATACAATGGAGAAGTACAAAATTTATAAAAATATTGAGAATAAAAAGCTTGAAATTCAGATGTTCTATGAATAGTATAAAGAAGCTAGAATCGGTATAAGAAAAATGTTGGATGAAAGAAAGAATATGCCATCTCGCTATAATGAGATAGATTATCTTGAGGAAGAGATCCCAAATTTCATTGATTCTTTGGGATCAAATACAAGAAAGGCATCAGATACATCAGAAGAAAGCATCACAAGCCTACCTGAGATCAATCTACATCTGGCTGGAAAAGTCAAATATCTGCAAATCAGTCAAGAGACAAAGATGGTAAGAATGACTGATGTCATGAACAATGCAAGGCAAGGTGAACAAGAAAGAACTCTAGATATTGATGACAGAAGAAAGGTCACAAAAAAGCTACAAGAAAAGGAGTCTGAGATACAAAGACTTATAGAGAAACACCATGAGGTAACAAATCAGATTATTATTATGAGTCAAGAAGCAAACAGAATGAATACAGAACTCATTGATAGAATACAGATTATCGGTGAACTAAGAGAAGAGAATAAAAAACTAAAGCATGAGGTTATAATTATACAAAAACATAATGACATGATTAAGAGAGCTGAAGAGAGTACAAAAAGGATGGATGAATTCTTGAATGCACAAAGAAGACCCAACACCAACACTGGAATAGGGTACACCGAGCATGGAGAGTCATCGAATGAAGCTGATCCAAAAGATGTCTACACCAATCCTAGACCAAGAAAGTTGACATGCAATCCCTATGGAAAGAAAGGCCACACATCAAATGTCTGCAGGAGAAAAGAAAAAGGTAATCCTAAATCCACTTTTACATTCATAGGATATTGTTATAGTTGCAGCAAGAAAGGACATAAAGCACATGAATGTAAATCAAAGGTGAAAGAACCAAAGAAGGAAACCTATATGGAAAAGTATTGTCCCACCTACAAAATGCATGGGCACACATCTCTAGAATTTAGGAAGAAGAAAAATGAAGTATGGAAATCCAAAAATTAAGAAAATGCATATAAACCGAGAAGAGTTGGTAATTCATATGTTTGGGACTATAATACATGGACGAACTCTACAACATGTGGAAAATATGGTCACATAACTGCAAATTGTATGAGCTTATGGACCAAAAGGTCTAGAGGCTAGACCAACCCAGGAATGGCATGTTTACATTTTCATAAGGTTGGACATCTAAAGAAGGACTGTAGAGACCAAATAACAGAGACCACCACTTTTGAAAATGGTAACACCATTGAAGACATCAAGAAAATGAGAAATCAAATGTGGAGGAAAGCTTCAACCACTGAAGAAGCTAGACCAAGCAATGCAGTAGGTGAGACCTCATCCCATTGATCTTGTGACATCACCACCCCCGCCTAAAGATGAACAAGTAAGTATGGAACTACACTACACCAAGTCATACTTTACATCAGTTCAATTATACAATTGATAGATAGCCAAAATCTGCATGACTAAAGATGCATATTATGTTACTTGTTATAATTATGAGAAATCAACCCTATCGATAAACACATACTAAAAATCATCAGTGAATATAAATGATGAGTTGTTTACACTTATTCAGAATTGTCCGTCGACACATAAAATGGCTAAGTCGCTAATGTAACTCGACACCCGTCGGTAAGGAAGCAAAGTTATAAATTTGTCTTGACAGAACACCGATATCCGTCTATAAAAGCAACAATCCTAACATCCATCCCGAGCATCTTGTCAACACAGAGAATGTTATTTGAAAATTATTTCCGACCAACTCCATCTTCATGACCTGACGAGTTGTTGAGCATTTATGATAGACTTAGGGCAAAAGTCTATAAATATTCGACGGGAGCACTTCATTTTCCACACACGATTTGAGAAGAAAGGGAAGAGTGAAAAGAAAGTGACCAAAGATCATATTGTAGAGTGAGCTCAACTCAATCCAAAGCACTCCAAATAGATCTCTCACCAACCACATGGATCGAAGTAAGTACCGAGCGAACCGAAGAACTTTGTTATCATTTACAGAAAAGACCTAAATTTGAAATACAATGGCAACCACTTCAAGAACCATGAAATTGAAGAATGATAAGATGGATGAAGTTAAGTTGATAAAGACCAGTACTTGTGTGGAACCCAAGTACAAGATATACCTAGAGATTGCATCAAAACCCCATGATTCTAGCACGTTTTTGAAAATTCCACCTAGGGTTTTGCTGATAGAGGACGTAAGGTCCTACATTCACTACAAGATCATTGAAATAGGTGATCTGGAGATAGACCAATCTTAAAAGAAGTTGTGTGATGTAGAAGGAGACCTGAAAGAAGAACACAAGCATCTGCAAGTTAAAGGGATAACAAATGCCCTATATTTCCTGAGGATTTTCAAAACTGACTGGACAAGGTTAGTTCTTAGCAGAATGCATGACCAAAAGTTATGGTTGGATCAACCTAGGTAGATTACAAAGGATGTATTACATGTTGTACCTGGTTACCCCATAACCAACAAACCTAAGGCTCACAAGCATCCCTCCAGGCCAGAAGTTGAAAAACTCACAAAAGCTGAATGGGATAATAGAGCACTTAAAGTGAACACCATCACCAATGAGGAACCGAGGTTCGGTGCATGTGTAATAGGTTACAAGATATTTCAGGAAAGCAGGATAAACAACATATCGGCAACAACAGTAAGAACAGCCTATAAAATTGTCACAAAGGGAATAGAGATGGATCTTTCTGAAATCTTGCTAAAGCAACTTGTTGGTTGTATTCCCTATTTTGGCTAGTTTCCCTAAAAGTTTTGTGGTCTTCTCTCTCTGGTTTTGTGTTCAAAATAGAAGTCTCTCAGTTCTTATGCCTTTTTCCTATCAAATTTTTTAGGTTTTCAAGTCTGAATCTATGAGAATGTGCAAAAAACCTTGAAACCCTAGGTCTTATTTGGTGTTCTGAATTGAAAAGAAACCCTAAGGTCTTTTTCGCTTATGTTTCATTGTTACTTTTTGATCCACTTAAGTCATGTGTTACATTCAGATCGCTTAGTCGCATAACTTGAATGGCATATTCCTTTTTTCTCTCAGACTTGGCGATTAGCTTGTGTCGCATAGTCTCATTCAACATTAGAATATTCCTTTGGAATTTCCAAACTTTGTGATTTGGTTTGTATCACGTAGTCACAGGATCAGTGAATAGGCCAGCAATATATGAAGGGACCCATAAATAAGTCATGATGTCACAGGAAATTATCAGCAGTTAAGGATTTATCATAAGACATCGCGATCTCTTTATGTCGCATAATCGCTAGATGGGTCTGAGGTTAAGTATGTTGTGTAAGCTTTAGTCGCATGGTCTCCAGAAAGGATGCCAGTAAACTAAGTCTCTGAGACCTTGCGACTAACCATATGCGGTTTGGATAAAGCACAGTCGAGTTGTCGCCAGATTTTGAAGATGACTCAGCTTTCATTTTGCGATGAGACATGTGTCAGAAGGTAAGTGGATTTCAAAGACTTATCACCTGATCGCCAAAAGGTAAAAACTTATTCAGTGACTACGAGACTCATTAGGGGCTTCTGTTTGTCACAAAGTCTCAGAAGATCTTAAGGGTATAATGGAATACTTAGTGATTGCACGGGAGCCATCAGATGAAGTCATTAAAAAATCCTACAGTGGTCACAAAGTCTGAGAATAAGAGAGCCCAAAGGGAAAAGTACTCGCGATTCAGCGGCTAAGGGTATGTCACGAAGTTCTTAGATGAAGTAAAGGGCATGGTACCTGTCATGTTTTCTTGAAAGGTTTTGACACTCAGCATTTGTATTTTGTGATCGGGCGACTAAGGGCAGTTGCGGGGTCTTGCAAAAGGAAGAAAACACTTAGCGACTCAAAGATAACCATGAAAGAGAAAAGTGACGGTTAGTCACGTAGTCTCCGAAAGGGATGTGAGTTAGTGCTAACCATTGGCAACTTTGATTTCCTCATTGTTGCGTGATCACCAAATGATAACTTTGGTTAGCAAAGGTAAGAAAAGTTGTATAGTCGCTATGTCTCCATAAAAATCATGGGTTAAGGATTGGGGTTAGCGATGGATAAATTGTATGTAGTCGCATGGTCGCTTGATACCAAATATTAAGAAAAGGTGGCAGTATCAATATGACAGTATGAATCACTCATCGACCAATCACAAGCTTAGATGTTGATTACTGTGCAAAAAAGGGTAGCTGAGATGTATGACAGTTAGCCAATCGCATGAAGACATGTCAGCTCATTTGAATTTTGTAAGGTTTTTCTGAGGATTCAGTTTTATGAATTTGATTTCCTGTCACGCTCATGGAACT
This sequence comes from Thuja plicata, assembly GCA_018584345.1. NCBI lineage: Eukaryota > Viridiplantae > Streptophyta > Pinopsida > Cupressales > Cupressaceae > Thuja > Thuja plicata. The sequence goes on along the minus strand of MU225207.1, from coordinate 1,747,329 downwards.
ATGCCTGGGTTTTCAATCAAGTTTGTAGTATGTTGAATTAAAGACATAATTGATGTTTTCCAAATTATGAGTTGTGTACTTTGAAGGGTTACTATAAGGAGCTGATAGTGCTTCATTTTCATTCATCTTGCTTTAAGAATTTCAAAATGGAGAAGAGCTAAGTATTCTGAAAGAGAGAAAAATAGGGAATTGCAGGGTTTTTCGTTGCTTAAAACTCATTATTTCCAGAGAATTGTGCACAGGGTAGTAAGTGAATCTCAGAGATAGATTTGTTTCAATATTGGTAAAGAAGAAGAGATTGAGGCACGGTAAACATGAGCAGAGTGGTCAGTGTAGCTTTGACCAGCGGTGGAAGTGAAAAGGTAGAAGAAGAGGCAAAGGGAAAAACAAACTATTCTAATGAATTCCTCAGATTGCTTCCTGGTTTGACTCAGAACAAAAGAGCAAATGCCAATGTGCTCATAGATGATTATCGTGATATACGAGATGCTGACACTCCGAGAACAACAGGTTTTTCACTTTTTAATTACTTTTATAATAATTCTAATAAAGTTATCCCAGTGTCAAACCCTTGGACTTGTGGTTTAGCAAGATTAATTGTTCCTGATGTCTATGTAGATGTAGACTTGTTCCTAGATCTTGCCAGTCATTATCATGTTTTTTCCAAAATGATTAAAAGGAATGATGGCACTGCCTTGCTAATACTAAACAGAAATTCATTCATGCAAGCCTTTGGCTTATATAGCACCATGTCTACTAGAATTGACATAACAAAGCAGACACACAAATATAGTTTGAAGCCTGGTACTATTAGAGGCTAGTTGCACAAACATATGTTGAAGGAGGTGAGGAAGTATTTAGATCCTATGTCTGGGACAAGCCCATATTACTACAAGCATTTACACTTTTACATCAAGTATGTTGCCTATGCCCTATGTAGAGTGCTAGGAATGGACAGAGAAGCAGAGAAGATCAATGCTGGCATTTTGATGATGGTGCTGGATCTACAAGAGGTCCACTCTAACACTAGTTATGATTACATACAGCATATCATTGATGAAATGCATGAGGGTTTCATTGCAACTCAGAAGAAGATGATAGATCCAAAGGAGAAGGATCCCAAGTTCTTACACTACTCCATCCTTATGCATCTCCTGTTGCACTTCAATTTTGTGATCATGGATGTGGACAATTTGGCCCCTCAGAGGTTTTACCAGGAACCAAATCCTATCCAATTTTGGGTGAGGGTTTGGAATTACACGTCTAAGGATTATGATTATTGTGCTCTTCAGAATTGGATTGTATATCCAATTGTAAAAAGTATGGGCATTAGAAGAACAAGAGTCCCACTAAAGATTATGCAACTACTTAGGCCATGTGACTACACTGATAAGTGGGAGGGGAAACATAATTGGGGTGATTTCTTCTTGGAATAAAATTATACAGTCATCAGGGTATATGGGCGTATTCACCCACCACATCTCTTACCTTACTCTGTACTAGCAAGAGTGGCCACAATGGAATTTATATGGCAGCTATTATTAATAGACAATGAGCATTTTGCACCACACAAGAAGGGGACTTTGACCCCTAGGCAATTGAGGATTTTTAATTTTACAATTGGCAAAGGTGCTATTGATGCAGTGGGCCAATGGTTGGAAGGATGCAGAATGGGGGTAGCACCTTATAGATATATTGACCTAGAGGGTTTCATGGCAGGGGTGACAAAATTGTATACTCCTACAATCCCCAATACCAATGTTCACTGTGAATGCATAGAGGAAGATGCAACAAGGAATATTTTAGATGAAGATGACATTCAGACAAGAAGAATGAGGATTCAAGAGTTGTTAAATCTTGAAAGACAAATCAAGAGAAATGGGATGGCTTTTGGGGGTTTTTACCCTGATCTCCCATATTTTGACAAGATTAAAGCCATGATAGATAATTATTATGTGCTTACAGAACATCTTGAGACTGTTCTTGACAAGAAAGGTGCCTAAGGGCCGGATCACTCAGAATCTGAATATGATAGTAGTAGTGACAGTGATCATGCACATCCTACTAGATATGTTCCACCATAGCAAAATATTGTTGAAGTGCCACAGCTGCAGGGAACAGAGGGCCACATTTTTGATTTGACAATGGTGACACAACCTGATGATGTGGAAGAGCCTACTGCTAAGAGGCAGAAATTAGAAATAGGTCAACCTTCAATTGAAGGGAAAATTAAGAAAAGGGATAAGGCTAAAGCCCTAGTACCTGGGAATAGGTTGTATGATCATAACCTGAGGAAAGCAATTAGGGAAGGCAAGAAGCAATAGCTTGATTTGGAGGAGGAGGTTGAATTGCCTCTTAAGGCCTGTGTTGATGAAAGACTGATCCATCAGCAGGAATTTTTGAATGATGACAACTTTGTCAAAACTGAGGAGTTTAAAGACTTCCTGAGATGGTATAAGAAAGAGCAGATAAGAGCTTAATTTACATTTGATGGTAAGGAGACCATAACAAATGAGGCTTTGGTGGCTTTGCAGTCTTATGATCCTGAAAGTGAGGAAATTTCACCTAAGGAGGCCAGGAAATTGGTGCTAGGTAGTGGCACATTATTGGCTGAGGGCTGGGATTTGGCATCTGCCTTCATCATTGACCAGATTAGAAAATAGCCAAATCTCAAAATGGCTAGTGAATTTCAGATGGGAGATGTTATAAAATGATTTGGGTATAGCCTAAAGTCTCAAGCTTTTGCAATGTGGAGCCTATGCCCAAAAGATCAAAAGCCCCGAGTGGTGAACATCCAAGAAAACATGGTTGGTAGTTAGATGGTGTGGACAATGTAGAATATAGGGGATTTGGAAATATCCCAAATCATGACACACTGGGCTCACTTAAATGAGGACAAAACTAAATAGTTGTCTGATAAGTTTAACACATTGTTAGAAGAGACAAGTGCATTGGCAAAAGATCAAGAATTGTGTTGTATACAAGTGCACCAGCAAGATCTGGTAATAAAAAGATTGATGAAAAAATTGGAAGAGAAGCCTGAGGTGATGTATGTGCCTATGCAACCACAGCCTTTGAAAATTGAAGACAAGGCAAAGTCTGAAGAGGTGGTTGAGGAAAAGGTTGAGGGAGAGAAAGGAAATGCAATTTCTTTGAGAGCATTAAGAGGTGTGTTATGGCATAGAATTGAAATCCTGAAGGATAAGACTCATGTTATACTCAATGCCTATAACAAGTTGCCAGCTTTGCATATAGAGGTGATGGGGCATCTGGCTATCTTGAACCCCTATTTTACTAAATGGTCTACTAGGGTAGAATTGTTTGAAAAGCTAGCATCTTTGCAAGCCCTAAGATCAGATTTTCCAGAGATAGTGACAGAAGTTGAAGATGAGATCAAAAGGGTCAATATTTCTCTCTCATTCTTTAAAGGCAAATTGAATCAAATAGAGGTAAAATTAAGCCTCTTTTCTGATGACTTTAATAAATTTGTTCCTTCCTTAAGGGGAGATGATGATCAAGTAAAGGCCTTAGATGCCTGGAGGAATGAATTTGATTCCAAAATGCCTAGTGATGAGGCATTTATTTCGGGGACAGATGTGGATGTAGAAGGATTCAATAAGATATTGGACGAAGCTTTCAAGGCAGAAACTGACATCAACAAGTTTCTAGTAGATGTAAAGAACATCATTGATGCTAGATGGGATAGGAAAAAAGTACAGATACAAAGTACTCAAGACTTCAAATGGCCATCAGATGATGAAGTGAAAGCATGGGAATTGATGACCACGCCCAAGAGAAAGAAGCCAGAAATTGAAGAAGAAATCTTGGATGATGAGTAAGGATGAATACTTGGCGCCTCACTATTGAAGATGAAGAGGACAGTTATTGCAAAAGGAAAGTTTAGGTGAATATGTAAGCATGGTCATCCAAACTTGACATCAATACTACCAGCTACCATGTTTACTATCAAAATGAAGTTGCCAGATCAGAAGAAGAACAAAGAATATCTATTTTCATCTTTTGACTTGGTCATTCCACCGCTTCTTCTCTCTCTTTCTTTTTGTCTCTTTTGTAGTTTTAGGGTTAGGTTTTCTGAGACCATCCCAAGCTTGTAGCATCCTTTTGAAAAGGATTCCAAGATGGTTGAATACCTATATATATATAAGAGAGTTGTATTCTAAAGGAGGATGAAATATATTGTAAAATCAGTCTTTCTAAATTTGTGCTTGTGTCTTTCAAGCTGCAAAGCTTTTTCATGTATGAAAGAAGGATTAGATCAATAAAATACGGTACAATTTTACTCTTCTCTATTGCTGTCTCTTTATTTCTTGTGTATGTTTTTTTATACTTAAGGTTGTAAGGCAGTCTAAAGCATTTTGGTTACAAGGTGACTTTTTTGATTACTTGCAAGTTTCTTTCATGTAAAGAACTAAGTTTTGTGAGTGGTTTTGGGAAGCATATCAGTATTTAAAGATTTGATATAGTATTTTAGAGGTAACTAGATAATTTGTAAGGCAACTTATCCTAATTGCATGTAGGTTGTAAGGCAGCTTACAGTATTTTGTTTCTGTGATATTTCAAGCTTTTGACTCTGTAACCCAAAGGATAGGCACTAATCTAGGTCTTGGTCTGATAATATGTCATCATCCAATTTTTCAAAATCATTTAAAATTATTTCAATTAAAACACATCTATTACTGAAACAAATGAGCTGAACTCATCAAGGACTTATATCAGTAGGATATTTTCCACTTTGTTGATTCTTTAAAGAATGAATCATTAGGTTATCCCTCCTAAAGACAAAAAGAAGAAGGATGCAAATCCTTGTCTCATTGGTTTATGTTCTCAAAACTATAGCCTGGCTTATAATACTCTATTTCAAATTAATCATTGTAATCTCTTAAGTATTCTATAAGTTGTTACAGTGAGGTTTTAGGTACATAACCAGTGAAAGAATCAATCCACCAAATACATAGATTGAAATATCAGTAATCTTTAAAAGGTAAAACTTGCCTAAGTCTGTGGAGCTCAAAAATGAAGAAGGATATTATCCAATCCTTAGCAATTAGCCTTTCTCTTGCCTAAAAGAGGTTGCATTCAAGTATACAAGGTATACTGTCATCATTAGGTAAGTGTTGCAAGAAAAAGTGCTAACAAATTGGTGACTCCGCTGGGGAATCTAGAGATTTTAAAGTTTTGATAAGAATCTACAGAATATCTCTTTCCCAAGTAATCAGAATCTCTGGCACTTAAAAGTTTAACTTATTTACAAATTATACTTGTGGTTATTATTAAGGTACCCTCTTGATAGGTATTCATCCCAAGTTATTGGGTGGCGACTCTAAAAGGAACATCTCTGAGATTAGTGCAAAAGAAATATATGTCTTTCAGAATGAATACTAGGTCAAGGGTGAGAACTAAACTTGAAAAGGTATTACATGAGGGAATCCCATCATCCTCAAGGATAGGAGTGTCTTGGAGGAAAAAAAGGAATCAAGTTAGTATGGATGAAACCCCTTTAAAAGGTAAAGAGGTTAATATCAGGAGAGATATGAATACTAATCAGCATTCTCATGATGTAAATACTTCAGAATATGAGGAGGCTGCTGAAAGAGTATTAGAAACACCCACAGTTACTTCTACTTCAAATGAGAGAGAGGAGATTACTACACCTAGTTCAGATTCAGAAGATGCTCCTTCTGATATGCTAGCAAATGAAGAGAAGTTCATTTTGAAGCAGCTTGCCCTAGTTCAACAAATGA
>MU225207.1:1720154-1738111 GCA_018584345.1 Thuja plicata | reverse complement strand
CTCATGTAAGAATAAATCTGATCAAGCTACTAAGAAAATACAAACATGTCTTTGCTTGGTCGTATGATGACTTGAAATCATATAGAGAAGACCTTTTTCAGCATGAAATTCCTTTGAAGTCAGATGTGAAGCCATTCAGGTAGAAACAAAGGCCTATTAACCCCTTGTTGGCTCCCAAGATGTAGCAAGAATTGATGAAACTCAAAGATGCTAGGATAGTCCAGCCCATTAGACATTCAACATGGGTATCAAATCTAGTGCCTGTTAGAAAGAAAAATGGTGACATCAGACTATGTGTTGATTTCAGAAACCTTAATATTGCTTCATTGAAAGATAATTATTCACTGCCAAATATGGAAGAAATGTTGCATAAGGTGACTAGTTGTGAATTGTTGTCCATGATGGCTGGTTTTTCAGGTTACAACCAGGTTTTAGTTAAAGAAACAGAGTAGTATAAAACTACATTTACTACTCCTTGGGGAACGTATGTGTATATCGGAATGCCTTTCGGATTGATAAATTTAGGGGAAATTTTTCAGAGGGCCATGGATGTTTCTTTCAAGGAATTTATAGATCTATTCATGGTTATTTATTCATATGACTTGACTGCATATTCCAAGAGGTCTATTGATCATTGTGACCACTTGGGTAAGATTTTTAGCAAAGCATTGGAATATGGTGTTTCACTGAATCCTAAGAAGTGTAACTTTGCAGTCAAAGAGGGAAAGTTGCTTGGACATATTGTGTCTAGGGAAGGAGTAAGGATAGACCCTGAAAGAGTGGAAGCTATTCAAAGAGTAATTGCTCCAAAGAATTTAAAAGGTGTGCAATCCTTTTTAGGAAAGATAAATTTTGTCAGAAGATTTATAGTCAATTTTGCAGAAATTGTTAAACCCATTGTAAAATTGCTAAAGAAAGATGCTAAGTTTGTTTGGAATGAAGAATCTCAGCAAGCATTTGAAAGAATTAAAGAGGCAGTGCAAGAGGCTCCAGTTTTGAAATCTCCAGATTACACTAAAAATTTCTCTTTCTTTTCATTTGCCTCATTTCATACTATTGCTGCCATATTGCTTCAAAAGGATGAACAAGGATTTGAACATCCCATAGCTTTTTATAGTAGATCCTTGCAAGCTAGAGAGCTTAACTATGAAATAATGGAAATATAGGCTTATGCATTGGTAAAGACTGTAAAGTCTTTAAGGCCCTACTTGGTTTGTGCTAAGGTGTAGGCCTATGTTCCTCATTCAGCAGTAAAAGATATCCTTACACAGTCAGAGGTTACTGGTAAGAGATGTAAGTGGATTACAAGAATTCACGAGTTTACCCTTGAAGTCAATATCACTAAACTAATAAGAGGACAGGGCTTGGCAAAACTTATGACAGAGAAGAACCTAGATTTAGTACAGCTGAACTAGACAAAAATACATAACCAAGCTATTACTAGTATAAAAAGGAAACCATATTATACTAATATTGTTTTCTTTCTCAAAAATGCTAGATGCCCTGATCATTTGTCTGAAAATCAAAAGAGGAGTTTGAAATTGCAAACTCAAAGGTATATTCTAATCCAAGGAGATTTGTTTTGGAAAGATAAGAATGGTATACTCTTGTTGTGCCTTGACAAATACCAAGCTGAGAAAGTTCTGACTGAGATGCATGAAGGGGAATGTGGAGGTCACTTTTCTGCTAAGACCACCACCCATAAGATTTTGAGGTCAGGATATTATTGGCCTACCTTGTTCAAAGATACCTATGTTCATGTCAAGAAATGTCAACCATGTCAGAGGTTTTCCAACAAATTGAAATTTGTAGGTGCTCTGTTGCTAAATTCAGTGAGCACTGAGGCACCTTTTGCTATGTGGGGGATTGATTTTATTGGTGAATTTCAAGATAAGTCTAGTGCAAGGCATAGATAGATACTGGTGGCCACTGATTACTTTACTAAATGGATTGAAGCTATCCCTACCAGGAGAGCAACAAGCAAGGTGGTTACTGATTTTCTCATGGATAAAATTTTAACTAGGTTTGGTGTGCCTAGTAAATTAATAATGGATAATGCTATGAGTTTCAGATCAGAAGAAATGACAATTTTCTATGAGAGATATGGGATTATGATATCATACTCATCCCCATATCACCTACAGGAAAATGGAAAAGCTGAGTCTAGCAACAAAATCATATTGAAGATACTGAAAAGGACTATGGAACAAAATAAGAAAACATGGCACACAAAATTGAAATTAGCTCTTTGGGCTGATAGGATAACACTCAAGAAGGCAACTGGTAAGTCCCCTTTTGAATTGGTATATGGTTTACAAGAACGGTTACCAATTAACAATCTACTACCTATTTACCAATTCATACAAGAAGAAAATTTAGATGTCTCTAACTAGATGCAAGACAGGATGATACAATTGATAGAATTGGATGAAACAAGGAGAGATAGTCAGAAAGAGAACATAAGGTTACAGTAAAAAATGAAGCATTTGTTTGACAAAAGGGCTACTAACAGGAAGTTTCAGGCTGGTGACTTAGTTCTCCAATGGAATGCAAGGGTAGAGGATAGAGGTAAGAACAAAAAATTTGAGTCTTTATGGCTAGGACCTTATATAATCTCAGAACATTTTGGCAAAGACTCATATTTGTTGAAAAATATGGAGGGAGAAAGTTTTGAGTTGCCTGTGCATGGGCAATTTTTGAAGCCTTTCTTTAAGTAAAATCAAAGTAGTGTGCAAGTAAATATGTATCATATGTAGGATGTAGGTCTTTCCTTTCCCTATTTGTAAGTTCTGTGAATATCTCCCTTTCTATTTTCGGTGTTCTACTCCATTTTTATGGTGGTCTGCAACCAGAGATTCTATGGTTCTTTGTCATAAACTATGTTTAGCCAATCCTCATTAGAGCCATTGTTGGTTGTATTCCCTGTTTTGGCTAGTTTCCCTAAAAGTTTTGTGGTCTTCTCTCTCTGGTTTTGTGTTCAAGACAGAAGTCTCTCAGTTCTTATGCCTTTTCCCTATCAAAGTTTTCAAGTTTTCAAGTATGAATCTATGAGAATGTGAAAAAAACCTTGAAACCCTAGGTCTTATTTGGTGTTCTAAATTAAAAAGAAACCCTAAGGTCTTTTTCTCTTATGTTTCGCTGTTACTTTTTGATCCACTTAAGTCATGTGTTACATTCTAATCGCTTATTCGCATAACTTGAATGGCATATTCCTTTTTTCTCTTAGACTTGGCGATTAGCTTGTGTCGTGTAGTCTCATTCAACATTAGAATATTCCTTTGGCATTTCAAAACTTTGTGATTTAGTTTGTATCGTGTAGTCACAGGATCAGTGAACAAGCCAGCAATATATGAAGGGACCCACAGATAAGTCATGATGTCACAGGAAATTATTAGCAGTTAAGGATTTATCACAAGACATCGCAATCTCTTTATGTCGCATAATCGCCAGATGGGTCTGAGGTTAAGTATGTTGTGTAAGATTTAGTCGCATGGTCTCCAGAAAGTATGCCAGTAAAGTAAAAGTCTTTGAGACCTTGTGACTAACCATATGCGGTTTGGATAAAGCACAGTCGGGTTATCGCGTGATTCTGAAGATGACTTAGCTTTCATTTTGTGATGAGACATGTGTTAGAAGGTAAGTGGATTTCAAAGACTTATCGCCTAATCGCCAAAAGGTAAAAACTTATTCAGTGACTACAAGAGTCATTAGGGGCTTCTATTTGTCACAAAGTCTCAGAAGATCTTAAGGGTATAATGGGATACTTAGTGATTGTGCGGGAGCCATCAGATGAAGTCATTAAAAAATCCTATAGTGGTCGCAAATTCTGTGAATAAGAGAGCCCAAAGGGAAAAGTACTTGCAATTCAGCAGCTAAGGGTATGTCGCAAAGTTGTTAGATGAAGTAAAGGGCATGGTACCTGTCGTGTTGTCTCAAAAGGTTTTGACACTCAGCATTTGTATTTTGTGATCGGGCGACTAAGGGTAGTCACGACGTCTTGCAAAAGGAAGAAAACACTTAGCGACTCAGAGATAACAGTGAAAGCTAAAAGTGACGGTTAGTCGCGTAGTCTCTGAAAGGGATGTGAGTTAGTACTAACCATTGGTGACTTTGATTTCCTCATTGTCGCGTGATTGCCAAATGATAAATTTGGTTAGCAAAGGTAAAAAAATTTGTATAGTCACTGTCTCTCCAAAAAAATCATGGGTTAAGGACTAGGATCAGCGACAGAGAAATTGTATGTAGTCGCATTGTCGCCTGATACCAAATATTAAGAAAAGGTGATAGTATCTGATATGACAGTATGAATCACTCATCGACAAATCACAAGCTTAGATGTTGATTACTGTGAAAAAAAGGGTAGCTGAGATTTATGATAGTTAGCCAATCGCATGAAGACATCTCAGCTCATTTGAATTTTGTAAGGTTTTTTCAAGGATTCAGTTTTATGAATTTGATTTCCTGTCACGCTCATGGAACTACACCTAGGTTTTCAATCAAGTTCGCAGTATGTTGAATTAATGATAGAGTTGATGTTTTCCAAATTATGAGTTGTGTACTTCGAATGGTTACTATAAGGATCTGATAGTGTTTCATTTTTATTCATCTTGCTTTTACAATTTCAAAATGGAGAAGAGATAAGTATTCTGAAAGAGAGAAAAATCAGGGAATTGCAGGGATTTCCATTGCTTAAAACTCATTATTTCCAGAGAATTATACACAGGGAAGTAATTGAATCTCAGAGATAGATTTGTTTCAATATCGGTAAAGAAGAAGAGATTTAGGCACGGTAAACATGAGCAGAGCAGCCAGTGTAGCTTCGACCAGAGGTGGAAGTCAAATGGTAGAAGAAGAGGCAAAGGGAAAAACAAACTATTCCAATGAATTCCTCAGATTGCTTCCTGGTTTGACTCAGAACAAAAGAGAAAATGCCAATATGCTCATAGATGATTATCATGATATACGAGATGCTAACACTCCAGGAACAACAGTTTTTTCACTTTTCAATTACTTTTATAAGAATTCTGATAAAGCTATCCCAGTGTCAAACCCTTGGACTTGTGGTTTAGCTAGATTAATTGTTCCTGATGTCTACGTAGATGTAGACTTGTCCCTAGATCTTGCCAGTCATTATGATGTATTATCCAAAATGATTAAAAGGAATGATGGCACTGCCCTACTATTACTAAACAGAAATTCATTCATGCAATCCTTTGGTTTATATAGCACCATGTCTACCAGAATTGACATGACAAAGCAAACATAGAGATATAGTTTGAAGCCTGGTTTTGCTATAGGCCACTTGCAGAAACATATGTTGCAGGAGGTGAGGAAGTATTTAGATCCTATGTTTGGGACAAGCCCATATTACTACAAGGATTTACACTTTTACATCAAGTATGTTGCCTATGCCCTATGTACAGTCCTAGGGATAGACGGAGAAGAAGAGAAGATCAATGGTGGCATTTTGATGATGGTGTTGGATCTACAAGAGGTCCACTCTAACACCAGTTATTATTACATACAATATAGCATTGATGGAATGCATGAGGGTTTCACTGCAACTCAGAAGAAGATGAAAGATCCAAAGGAGAAGGAGCCTAAGTTCTTACACTACTCTATCCTTATGTATCTCATATTGCACTTCAATTTTGTGATCATGGATGTGGACAATTTGGCCCCTCAGAGGTTTTACCAAGAAGGACCGAATCCTATCCAATTTTGGGTGAGGGTTTGGAATTACACGTCTAAGGACTGTGATTATTGTGCTTTTCAGAATTGGATTGTATATCCAATAGTACAAAGTGTGGGCATCAGCAGAACAAGAGTCCCACTAAAGATTATGCAACTACTTAGGCCATGTGACTACACTGATAAGTGGGAGGGGAAACATAATTGGGGTGATTTCTTCTTGGAAGAAAATTATACAGTCATTAGGGTATATGGGTGTATTCACCCACCACATCTCTTACATAACTTTGTACCAGCAAGAGTGGCCGCAATGGAATTTATATGGCAGCTATTATTAATAGACAATGAGAATTTTGCACCACACAAGAAGGGGACTTTGACCCCTAGGAAATTCAGGATTTTTAATTTTACAATTGGAAAAGTTGCTATTGATGCAGTGGGCCAATGGTTGGAAGGATGCAAAATGGGGGTAGCCCCTTATAGATATATTGACCCTGACGGTTTCATGGCAGGGCTGAGAAAATTGTATACTCCTACAATCCCCAATACCAATGTTCAGTGTGAATGCATAGAGAAAGATGCAACAAGGAACATTTTAGATGAAGATGACATTCAGACAAGAAGAATGAGGATTCGAGAGTTGTTAAATCTTGAAAGACAAATCAAGAGAAATGGGATGGCTTTTGGGGGTTTTTACCCTGATCTCCCATATTTTGACAAGATTAAAGCCATGATAGACAATTATTATGTGCTTACAGAACAGCATGAGACTGTTCTTGACAAGAAAGGTGCCCAGGGGCTGGATCACTCAGAATCTGAATATGATAGTAGTAGTGATAGTGATTATGCACGTCCTACTAGATATGTTCCACCATAGAAAAATATTGCTGAAGTACCACAACTACAGGGAACAGAGGGCCACATTGTTGATTTGACAATGGTGACACAACCTGATGATGTGGAAGAGCCTACTGCTAAGAGGCAAAAATTAGAAATAGATCAACCTTCAATTGAAGGGAAAATTAAGAAAAGGGATAAGGCTAAAGCCCTAGTAACTGGGAATAGGTTGTATGATCATAACCTGAGGAAAGAAATTAGGGAAGGCAAGAAGAAATAGCCTAATTGGGAGGAGGAGGTTGAATTTCCTCTTAAGGCCTGTGTTGATGAAAGACTGATCCATCAGCAGGGAATTTTTGAATGATGACAACTTTGTCAAAATTGAGGAGTTTAAAGACTTCCTGAGATGGTATAAGAAAGAGTAGATAAGAGCTCAATTGACAGTTGATGGTAAGGACACCATAACAAATGAGGCTTTGGTGGCTTTGCAGTCTTATGATCCTGAAAGTGAGGACATTTCACTTGAGGAGGCCAGGAAATTGGTGCTAGGTAGTGGCATATTATTGGCTGAGGGCTGGGATTTGGCATTTGCCTTCATCATTGACCAGTTTAGAAAATAGCCAGATCTCAAAATGGCCAGTGAAGTTCAGATGGGAGATGTGATAAAAGGATTTGGGTATAGCCCAAAGTCTCAAGCTTTTGCAATGTGGAGCCTGTGCCTAAAAGATCAAAAGCCCCAAGTGGTGAACATCCAGGAAAACATGGTTGGTACTCAGATGGTGTGGACAATGTAGAATACAAGGGATTTGGAAATATCCCAAATCATGACACACTGGGCTCACTTAAATGAGGACAAAACTAAACAGTTGTCTGATATGTGTAGCACATTGTTAGAAGAGACAAGTGCATTGGCAAAAGATCGAGAATTGTGCCGTATACAAGTGCACCAGCAAGATTTGGTAATAAAAAGATTGATGAAATAATTGGAAGAGAAGCCTGAGGTGATGTATGTGCCTATGCAACCATAGCCTTTGCAAATTGAAGACAAGGCAAAGTCTGAAGAGGTGGTTGAGGAAAAGGTTGAGGGAGAGAAAGGAAATGCAATTGCTTTGAGAGCATTAAGAGGTGTGTTACAGCATAGAATTGAAATCCTGAAGGATAAGACTGATGTTGTACTCAATGCCTATAACAAGTTGCTAGCTTTGCATACAGAGGTGATGGGGCATCTGGCTATCTTGAACCCCTATTTTACTAAATGGTCTACTAGGGTAGAATTGTTTGAAAAGATAGCATCATTGCAAGCCCTAAGATCAAATTTTCCAGAGATAGTGACAGAAGTTGAAGATGAGATCAAAAGGGTCAATATTTCTCTCTCATTCTTTAAAGGAAAATTGAATCAAATATAGGTAAAATTAAGCCTCTTTTCTGATGACTTTAATAAATTTGTTCCTTCCTTAAGGGGAGATGATGATCAAGTAAAGGCCTTAGATTCCTGGAGGAATGAATTTGACAGCAAAATGCCTAGTGATGAGGCATTTATTTTGGGGACAGATGTAGATGTAGAAGGATTCAATAAGATATTGGACGAAGCTTTCAAGGCAGAAACTGACATCAAGAAGTTCCTAGTAGATGTAAAGAACATCACCGATGCTAGATGGGACAGGAAAAAAGTATAGATACAGAGTATTCAAGACTTCAAATGGCCATCAGATGATGAAGTGAAAGCATGGGAATTGATGACCATGCCCAAGAGAAAGAAGCCAGCAGTTGAAGAAGAAATCTTGGATGATGAGTAAGGATGAATACTTGGCGCCTCACTATTGAAGATGAAGAGGATAGTTATTGCAAAAGGAAAGTGTAGGTGAATATGTAAGTACAGTCATCTAAACTTGACATCAATACTACTAGCTACCATGTTTACTATCAAAATGAAGTCACCAGATCAGGAGAAGAACAAAGAATATTTGTTTTCATCTTTTGACTTTGTCATTCCACCACTTCTTCTCTCTCTTTCTTTTTGTCTCTTCTGTAGTTTAGGGTTAGGTTTTCTGAGACCATCTGAAGCTTGTAGCATCCTTTTGAAAAGGATTCCAAGATGGTTGAAGACCTATATATATAGAAGAGAGTTGTATTCTAAAGGAGGATGAAATATATTGTAAAATCAGTCTTTATAAATTTGTGCCTGTGTCTTTCAAGCTTCAAAGCTTTTTCATGTATGAAAGAAGGATTACATCAATAAAATATGGTGCAATTTTACTCTTCTCTATTGTTGTCTCTTTATTTCCTGTGTATGATTTTTTATGCTTAAGTTTGTAAGGGAGTCTGAAGCATTTTGTTTACAAGGTGACTATTTTGATTACTTGCAAGTTTCTTTCATCTAAAGAACTAAGTTTTGTGAGTGGTTTTGGGAAGCATATCAGTATTTAAAGATTTGATACAGTATTTTAGATGTAACCAGATAATTTGTAAGGCAACTTATCCTAATTGCATGTAGGTTGTAAGGCAGCTTACAGTATTTTGTTTATGTGAGATTTTAAGCTTTTGACTCTGTAACCCAAAGGATAGGCACTGATCTAGGTCTTGGTCTGATAATCTGTCATCATCCAAGTTTTCAAAATAATTTAAAATTATTTCAATTAAAACAAATATGTTACTAAAAAAAATGATTTGAACTCAGCAGGGACTTATATCAGCAGGATATTTTCCACTTTGTTGATTCTTTAGAGAATGAATCATTAGGTTATCCCTCTTAAAGACAAAAGGAAGAAGGATGCAAATCCTTGTCTCATTGGTTTATGTTCTCAAAACTATATCCTGGCTTATGATACTCTGTTTCAAATTAATCATTGCAATCTGTAAATTATTCTATAAGTTGTTATAGTGAGGTTTTAGGTACATAACCAATGAAAGAATCAATCCACCAAATACATAGAATGAAATATTAGTAATCTTTAAAAGGTAAAACCTGCCTGATTCTGTGGAGCTCAAAAATGAAGAAGGATATTATCCAATCCTTAGCAATTAGCCTTTCTCTTGCCTAAAAGAGGTTGCATTCAAGTATACAAGGTATACTATCATCATTAGGTAAGTGTTGCAAGAAAAAATGCTAACACAACTTGATGAGAACATGACAACAGTAAGGTCAGCAAAGACTAAAACATGTAAGTTTGTTTCACTCATCATGTGTATATTATTTTACTTTCAAGAATACTTTCCTTCAGTAGGAAAAGTATAGTGGGATACTACCAAACCATTCACACTGCAAATTACTAAACTTATCAAGTCACTAGGAGACAATTTTGATTCAGTGATGACTGCATACTTCCTTCAATTCAAGGAAAAGATGATGGAAAGAGTGAGGATCCGTTAGAAATTGATTGAGAAACATATGGATGAAATATGTTTTATGATAGATATAGATTTCACTCACATAAAATTAGTTGTACCAAGGACAGCCTGGTTATCATCTCTTGACTACAAAATCAACATAGATAAGACAACCAATGCAATTGATGCATTGATAAATGAGCCACTTGAAAGTAAACAACCAAGGTTTGGCACATATGAAGAGGGAAAGTCCAAGATAAAAATAGGCCTAGTAATCAAGAAGATTGTCAACAAGAAGAATAAGATTGTTAAGAATCTTGAAAAGATTATGTCGGTCAATGAGGAGGAAAAAAAATAGATAGAGGAAACCGAGGAAAAGGCTACCATCAGTGAAGGACAAGATGAACAACAATCATATTTTGAGGCCACTAAATCTGATACACCTCCACCTCCTACAAATAAATTAAGAACCATAGCGGCCCAAAGGACAAGAAGTGAAATAGTAAAGGCCACTACACCTCTCAAAAAAGGTCAAGTGAGGACCTATAAGAGGAAGCAGCAAATAGAGAAGAAAATTGAGAAACAAACACCTACAAAGAGGAGAAAAGGAATGGTCAAGACCAAAGCTGACATAGAAGATTCAAACGAGGATGAACCGGATATAGCTAAGAAAAGATTCACAGCCCAAACAATTGATGAGATAGCTGATCTATTTGTTGCACACGGTACCATGTCTGATAGAAAAATTAGATAGTGGGATAAAATTGAGCCAGAGGACCAACATAAGATACAAGATGCAATAATCAAGTCAATGGTCAAGTTTAAATATGTACTAGTAGAATTTATAGGCCAAATACCCAAAGAACTAGGTGATAGAATTTCACAACAATGGTCATATGCTCTACATATAGAAAAGGAAGCAAGGGAGAGGGTACTTGTCACAATCATGCCTCCCGAAATAACAATCAAAGAGATCAAAGAGATAATGAAAAAGCACTCAAGTAAATTTTTAGCTAAGATAAGAGCTTACAAAGTGATGCAAGATAAGTTTATAGAGATGGACAGTATGACCAAGGCCAAATGGAGACAACTCCTAGATCTACCTGCAGAGTCAACAAGTCATGAGAATCAATTACTTCTCACTGACACACCTCATGAAGTGGAGGAGAAATATAAAGCAAGTCCTAAGCACATTGCTTTGGATAATACTGAAAGTGATAATGAGCCCATTGACTTAGACAAAGTCATGGATGATCTTGACATTCAAGACATCACTCATTATGACTCTGATGAAGATCCCAAGAAAGAAGATGATGTAGTTTTTATATCTCTTAAGGATCAAATCAAGCAACAAGCATTGGAGACCCAAGGAAACAAGGACATGGATGTTGTTGATGAAATATGGCTAGACACATCCATTATTGACATCACAAGATAGGAACTTGTTGATCAAATTCAAAAAGAAGAAGATGTCACTGCTCAACAAGCTCAAATTGATGAATAGGACACACTTCTCGATACAGCACAAGTGGGCACATAGAATAACATGCCAGTATTGATGAAGGCAATAAATCTACTAGAAGGAAATGAAGAATCTAGTGTAGTAAATACAAGCATACCCAAAGACAAGGGTGATGTTGAAACAAAAGACCCAACCGATGAACCAAAGGATACAATTGCACAACAAGCTACAACTGATGACCAGAAAGACAAGTCTACTAATCTGAATAAAGAAGGGGACAAGTAGAAGGAAATAGGTGAAGAGGCAAAGATAGATGAATAGGAGAAGAAAACAGAAGAGAAATCTGCAGAAACACCAAAGATTGATGGAGAGACGTCTTCACCAAACTAACATGTGAACCCCAAGAAGAAAAAAACAAGAAGCTTCTTCAACAAAGCCTTCACTAATAGCCTTTGAGAAGAAAAATGAACTAGCAATGGTAGTTCATACATCTGCATCCACACAAATCTCAAAGAAGAAGAAAATCAAGAATAAGAATCCATTTACTCTGGATGAAATCATTGAGATTCCAGTGTGTGATCCTAGGTTATTGGATCCAACTAAATTGACAAAGTATGCATGACTTTGTGAAAGGAAAGCCATGTAGGAAAATTTGAGAAAGCCACCAAGGAAGCTAAGGTACTTGAAGTTGTATGAGGAATACTTCAGAAAATAGTACCAGATATAGAGGTTGATCAAATAGACCCCATGCTTGATCAATTAGTGGTTCTCACTGATGCAATCACATCTCAGAACATAGATGCTGAGAAGGCTATGGAAGAAAGACTTGAACAGAAATGTGAGTTCAAGTTAGCTGAAAAGCTAAGCCAAGAAGTGGCAATACAAAAGGTAAAGCTTTATGAAATGGTTAGCACAGTAGACCCAATTATTTAAGAAGCTATAACCTTAATATAGAAATTATGCACGCTAGATCAACTCACAAAGGAGTACACTGACAAGATAGCACAGATTGATGTTGATCTTCAAGAAAGTGCACAAGGTCTTACAAATAGTAAAGAGGCAATCAAATTGCACACTGAACAACTCAAGCAAGCTAGAAAGCTTAGACAAGACATACAGATTGCAGAAACCAAGTTTAGAGATGAGGTAAATGAGCTTCAAGCTCAACTCGTACCGACACTCTCACTAATGCAACAACATATGATAGAGGCAAGAGCACTTATAGCCACCCCAAAAATATTTGTCCTAGACAACATTTATGATATGCATGCCCGGATACAACTAGAGCACATGGCACTGGAGCACCTCAAAGAAAAGTGGGAGAAATTGATGGAGTATCAAGAACACCCACTCCCACATTCTTGACACATTGTAAGCTACACATTTTTGTCACATTTTTGACAACTTATAAGTTGTACATTTTTTTCATGAGTATTAAATAAAGGGGGAATGATATTTACAGTCAACAATAAAAGAGGAAATGAAAGAAAGAAATAATTTGTACAGTCAGTCATTTGAAAGAGAAAAGAACAAGGAATGTATAGTATAAAGGCAAGTATACATGTACATATACTTATACTATATCGATGCATACAGTTAGGGGGAGTCATATAATGAAAATGATATATATATGGTGTACATACTAAGTACTTTAGTATTATGCACATTCAGTTTTTGATACTAATGTCAAATGGGGAGATTGAAGACATTGTATTTTTTCATTACTATATGCAAGGAAAAACATGATCTACACCATCGGTTTACACTACACCAACAAACATGGGACAACACTACCCGACGCCAAGGTTAGTGATACTGCCAAGTACAAAGCAGCCTGACAAACACTATTTAGTGTTACCTGATGACAAAAAGGACAAGGGAACCCAACAAGTAACCAATAGTTCATTCTGACGTATAGTCAAAGAGAGGAATCTGCCAGATGAAGGGAACCCGACAATCAATTCAATAAAGGAACACCGATAGACTTTCATTTCACACCAATGATCATGAACTGACAGTCAGTTACATCCCGCAAAAAGTGGATCTGACTTTCCACGTCAGATAAAACACTGAAGTTTTATATTTAGCTTCTTGATTTGTTTTAAAACAATTATGTGTGGATAAAGCAATGTAATTATTATTTTTTTAATAAGTTTAATTATTTTAAAACATGCAAACTAAAGATCAAGGTCAAGTTGTATACCTTGGATCTAAACTTAACATTGTAATGCATTATTCTAAAATAGGTCAAATACTTGTATAAATATATGCTCAATGAATTATGAACATGTTGTTTGATGATGATTGTAACCACTAAGAGCATCTAAGGATCAGATAAGAGAATTCATGAAACAACATAGACAAAGATCAAATCAGTTGTCAAGAACAGAACATAGGATACCGACGAGCGGGAAAAGGTATGAATCAGTCACTATAGGTGATATTCATATTCTGAGAGCTTTAAAGGATCTGTAATCAACAATTATAGATTGGATACTATCGGGTCAAACATATTGTATATATTTTAACAAGTGGGGTACACTTAAGAAATCCTTTCAAGGAAGGTGGACTTAATAGTCCTATTGTAAATCTCTTAACTGAATGCACACTTCATTAGTGTTGTTAAAAGCTCCTAGAAGAGTAGATCTTAATAGGTCAACACATTAATACTCTTAACAAGGTAGATCATCAGAAGTGATCATTTATAAGCCTTTACTGGCTCCCTTCCATTGTGCAGATAGTGAAGTTTTGTGGGTGCCATCCCCACCATAGTTTTTACTTCCTAACAGGAGTTTTCTGTGATATCATATCTTGTGTTATGTGTCTATTACTTTCGTGATTGTTTCTATGAATGTTTCATATAATTAAGTTTATGAATTAATACTACATGCATAAGAAAGAAAAATAGATATGGTCAATAATACAGTAAAGAATGATTACTAATGATCTAAGGTGAAAAGTGTTATAAGTTTTAGAGGTACTGATTCACCCCTCCCTTCTCAGTACTACTTCCCATTAATCCCAATAGCACCATGCTAATTCTGTTATGAGTTTATACTTGTTTCTCCATGATATGATTTGAGGCATCATTTTCACTTGCAAACTTTTGTGGATGCTTGATTCCCTTCCATTTTTTTTTGTTCCATATTTATGGAAAGACAAGCATCTCTATTGACTGCTCCATATACTTTGATTTAAATATGTACTCATTTTTGTTGTCCCATAGATAGGCATACATGATGTGTACTCTATTGCATGTATTACTACTCCATTACTTTGGATTCAATGGAAAGCTTATTATTTTCTTGCTTCTTCTCATCTACACCATGATCATATGATTTGGCAATACTGTGGTACCATGCATCTTTATTGATATTACACTTATGCTCAATGTGACTTAGATATATAATGAATACAAGAAAAAAAAATAAACCTGTTGTCCTATTTGGCACTGTCCTTTATGTATATGCAACAATAGCATACCTCCTATTGTTATAAACTTTTGATTACCTCTTCTAGGGTACACATGCCAGTAGATATATCTAAATGTATCATGCTTATTCTTTGATGTTCATGAACACCTCATTGCAGTTACCTTTCTGTACTAAACTTTGATGAACCCTACTATATTATGAGCACATGTTAAGATGTAACTTGTTGTCCCACTTGTGTCTACATACACTATTGATGTTGCATCATTCTTTTGATTGAAATGTTTCCCTCATGCACCATTATACCATTTTTCCTTCTTGTATCCTGAATTCTCAATGGCTACTGCTGCTTCATTGACTATTCTCTTTTTTGGATCAGTGCTCCACCTTGGGGTTGTGGGCATAATCATAAACTCTATTTTGATAGAGCTTCTAATAACCCTCAAAGGCTCAATGTGTGGTACTAAGAGGGTTTGGCACCTGATCATAGGTGTTCTTGTCCTGTCATGTGGGTTTTTTCAAGGAGATTTAAGGGCTTCCTCATAGTGCCCACATTATAGAGAAACACCATCAATTGTACTTCTAGAAAATACAACATCTTTATAAGTGTTTTTGTTTTTCAAATTGGTGCTCCGCAAAGGTGACTTTAGAGAGTTATCCCTTGGGGAGCCCAATTTGCGATGCAATGATATTTATTTCAATCTTGATTCAATGTCACATCCTCTTCATAAGTGTTCTTGCTTAGGCATAGTTGTCATCCAAAGGTGGCATCTGATGATTGCCTTTCAAGGCTGCTTGTGACTAAGCAAGGGTATTAACTATAATTTTAATGCAAAGTGATAGCTTCTTTTGTATCTGCACATGGAATAATTAAGTCAGTCAAAATATGGTACTCTTCTTCCTTCTGCAGCATTTATGTGAGTGTGCACATGTCTGCAACATGGTCACCTTCTTCTGTTGTATGGTTGATTACATGCATGCATAAATGTATATGTAGATAGATAATTGGTTATCTTGCATTTCTTAGATCCATTGGATCTAACCCATCTCTCTCATTTTCATAGGTTCTGGATCAAATAGGAGCATACTAGAGTCACACTCAGGTCAATGCCTATTCTTCTCTTCAGGCGATGTCTGGTACCCTGTTACTTATGTTCATTTTTTTTATTCATGTTGATAGTTAGAAATATATCTTTAGGAGTTGGCTATGCTCACAGCCTGTGTGAGCTTAGATGAATGCTTTACTTTCCTTGTGCACATATTTGTCATTTTTTCTTAAAATCTGAATAAGATCCAATATATATACCATTCCATTCATTGGATAGCCTAGTTTCATTCTTTCACTTTCATGTACTTTCCAAATTCAGCTCAAGAAATGAACACAAATTTAATCTAGATGACTAATAATGTGCAAACTAGGTTATCTTAGCAACTCACCTAGTAAATAGGCTAACAATCTTAACCAATTGAGTGAACATAAAAATTGGGTAATAGTTACTTGTTGAACATAAATACCACTATGAAATAATAATGTATGACTAGGAATGAATACAATTATCAACAACACAACTTCCAACAAATTAGAGAGCAGCAAAGATACTTCAGACTAATTGACCAATCCTAAACATTCTGCAACAGCAACAAAGAACATCATTCAACAACATTATATCCAACCATATCTAGTGGACACCAATGACACTCCAAACTAATCATGTAGAGCTCACAAAATATTACTAATGCCAGATCATTAAAATTACCTTCAACAATAATACAGATGTTACCACAAATAATAACAACAAACCAAAATATCACTCTAGATCAATAAATTGCACAATTGGACATTTTCCAATCTTCTTCGTCAATGTAATCTTTGTCTTCTATGAGTATTGTAGCTATACATTAATTTGACACCATGTATGAATGACATCATGACACCACAAAGTATAAAGTTGGCTACAATGGTCAAAACTAAAAAAGAAACTTCTGAGCATTAGCATACCAACTGACATATTCTGAATAAAACTAAACATCATTAGGCAAGTAGTGATATTATCCTAAAAGTACACTAAGCCAAAAATTACAACTATATATAGACTGAAGCACATAAAGAATTTAGAAAGAGAATCCAACATCAAAACAATGGTATCTGGAAAACATAACATAAGTGCTTGTAAGAACATCTTTCAAACCACAAGAGCATAGGTGTACAAGATGAACTCAACGAAAATTCTATAATATCAAATGAACCACTTCTAGACTAGAAAGAAAAAACTCTAAACATATCCAAAGAGAGGAATTATAGAACATTAGTACTCCATCCTTAAGTAAAGTAAATATCTGGACCAACAAGCAAATAGCCAACTATTGGCAAGTTGACTTCCTGAGGAAGCATGGCTTATTCTGTGTTGTCAATCATGGCAACAAAGTCATACTAAGTTTCTATCAAAGATAACTTAGAAGATAAAATGACTAAGTACAAAATACAGAGCAGACAAACAAATACAGAGATCAGCACATCAGCACGCATGTTAGAGACCACACCAGATCAAGCATGCTTAGGTATATACTCTATGGTGTATATACATGCTATATCCAAACACGCAAGGTACAAAACTTTAGTACGGAAAAGTTACAGATAGATTAGTACACTGCAGTCCAGGAAATAGTCCAGAATACAGAACACAGAAGCCGACTACTGTTTTGGTCAGTGTGTATTATTTTGTGATGTTAAGGCTAAGTGCCTTTAGTTATAAGTTTGTAATGATGTAATTAATTTTTTTGTAAACACGCTTGAGCCGACTTGTTTGGAAGCATTGTATATTTTGTTAATGAGGCCGACTAAGTGTTATGTTTTGGGTCATGCCTATTCGTTTGTAAAGATATAAGTATGTAGTGTATTGTTATGTTACAACGTGTAAGAGAAGTCGATTATTGTGCAAGAAGAAGTTACAGAGGTACTATATAATGAAGTCAAAAGATGATATAGCTCTTTAAGGAGTAAGAGCATCCACACATAAATGAAACTGATCAAACAATAGTGTCACTACAGTAGTTCATTTTGATATAGTGCATATCAACATTCAGAGGGTTGTAGCCTTCATATTATTGGGCAGTGAGCCATCCACCCCTAACAGGGTTATTGTAAAAGACTCCTAATAGAGTCAGACCCTTAACTAGGTCATTGTACTCAATTTGTAAAGACTGCTTCT
>MU225207.1:1695515-1715958 GCA_018584345.1 Thuja plicata | reverse complement strand
TATATATATATATATATATTAGAGTTAGAACTAGGGTTTAGCAATTAGTATTAGGATTAGGGTTTAACATTTAGGATTTAGGGTTATGGTTAGGATTAGGATTAAGGTATGGGTTTACATCATGGTTAGGATGTATGGATGGGATGTGATTAAGGTTAGGTTTAGGAATGGGATTAGGGTTTAGTTTTGGTTTGGGTTTGGGTTTGGGTTAGGGTTAGAGTCAAGGTTAGGATAATTAGGGTTGGGATTATAGTTATGGTTAGAACTATAATCAGGTTTAATATTTTTATCATTATACTAGGGTTAGAGCTTGGGTCATGGTTATGATTAAGATTATATTTAGGTTTAGAATTTAGGGTAAGGACTATGGTTAGTATTAGGGTTTAGGTTTATGGTTTGGATTAGAGTTATGGTTAGGATTGGGATTTGGGTTAGGTATTGGTTATGATTACTGTTAGTGATAGGGTTTGCTTCACAACTACTATTTAGAAGAATATTTTCATTCTAAAATTTCTATATTCTCTAGATACATAAGCAAAAATTATATTCTATTTTTTATTTTTTCACATGCATATCATTTCAAATTCTAGAATCTAAGTAAATTCTATTTTATAATTAGTAATTTGACATTTTTTTTAATCTACTAATTATAATTAAATATATTATTAATATAAGTTTTGCAGGGCTATCTGGTAACACACAGTGACATTTTCCAATCACTAAAATGATTTTTCACATGTTAAACGAAATCCCTATGTTGTAATGGCAGGAAAAGAAAGCATTTTGTGTGTTGAAAGTGCTAGTGAAGTTATAGGTTGTGTTTCATGGGTATTTGTTGAGGTGGAAGGTGCACATAGTTGTGCTTCAAATACTATTCTCTATGGTATAACTGAAAACATAATAATCATAGAACTATAAAAATGAACTAAAAATTACAAACTAAAAAATACAAACTTCATAACTATAAAATACGAGCTAAACATAAACTGACTTAGTAAAATATTATTCAGTAATACAACATAACAAAAAACACTTTGAAAATTATTACTCTATATAATGTAACATTATACAGACCTAAAAGTATATGCAATCAAAATCCATTATCACACATTGCATTAATCCTCATCATGTCCAATCTCCATAACAGTAGTTGAAACTGTGGAAACCATTGCCATAATTACCTGAAGAGAGTTTGGGTTCCTCAACTTATAATGTAGAAGTGGTCATTTGAAACCAACTAATAATATGAGCTTAATAATGATATGTGTTGCATATATAAGGATTTTTCTTGAGGCAATGGGTAATGTTGCCTCGTATGTTCTATTAAAGTATTAGAATGCCACATTAATCAGGAAAATATGAGAACATAATTGTTAGTGTGGAAAATTTCTACCATTATTTCAAAAACCATAATGATTTATAAGATGTACATGCTCAAAACACGGGTAATAATATTGCTCAACTCATACAAAGACTTGTAGGGTACACTATCTTATTAATATTGTTCATATATTATGTACTATACTCTTATATTTGAAATTTTGCTTAGTAAGAATATCTATTATTTTATTACAATAGCTCTATGTTGCATTGCAGTTAGCAGTTTTATGTACTTACAATTATTTGTCTTTCTAGAGTGGTTCTCTTCTAAAAATCAGGGTTCAAATTGTGTTGCTACTTATTCATATGAATTCAAGTTTTGGTCTTGGTAGTGGCATTCTTTGATGATCAGGAGTGTGTTCCTAGTGTTTAGGATACTATGGCATCCTGTATTGTCATTCTTTCTAGTTGTTGTTCTGATTTAGAAATATTTTGTGGAAACTTCTAATGTGGTGTGTTGACATCTCTTATGATGTGGCATGTTGACATGGTATTTGATACACACTGAATAGATCTCTCCATAATGTGTAGAGGTATAGTTATAATTAGAAATCAGTAATTTTCTTCTACACATTTGATTTATCCTTGGTTGTTATTTTGCTTATTGTGAATCTAGCATTGGAACATGTGTAGCATATTCTTTATTCATCTTCCTCTTGGGATGGACCATTCTTTCAATCTTTGATCCAGATTTTATATTTGTTGATTATTGAAATAATAGATTTAGGTCTGGATCTTATACTAAATGCTTATATCTTATCCGGATGAGTTCATTCTATATGGTACCTATGTATTTAATGATTATAAATTATATGTTTGGGTCATCGATTTGAATTCTATTAACATTAATCCTATTTATATTTTGCTAATTCATTGGCTAATATTCAACTCATTTGTAATACCTTTTGGTTTTTTCGACCTCATTGTAAACTCTAATGATATATTCTATATATAAGGATTTTTTATGCCTTGGAAAAATGTAATATCAAGAAGGAAAGTAAGCGAAGTGTGCAAACTAGTTCAACAATCAACATAGCAGAGTTCAATAACAGCGGTAGAGAAGAAAAGGCAATAATAGTTTGTTAGTAGTGTAGACAATATTATGACTATTTTATGCGTTATCATGATAATAAAGTTTTATCTAGTTTGAAGAGTTGTAAGTATTTTGAGATAGTGAGTCTTGAGTACTTTAGTTTTTTAATGTATCTTGCTACTTTGGCAATGATCATGTGTATGCAAGTCCAGAGCAATGAGCTCCTATTTGTATTATAAGGTAGTAAGCCTTCTGTATTTGCATTCATTATTGTATTTACAATGAGGCTCTAATTGGTATTATGGAGTAGTAAGCCCCTAATATTTTTCAATCGGATTATATATTTCACTAAACTATCTTTGTGGACAAGTTCTCACCATGGATTTTCCTAGTTTTTGTTTTTGTACAATATAAAATGGCAAGCAATGCAAGGATGAAGATCGCTCACCATATTATAAAATATATTAAGGAAATTTTTTTCCCAATGGATCATCCTCAAACAAATCATATTAGCACAACCTAAAATGGATGAAGGCATGCTAATGCAAGATCCAAGTGAGAGTGGCGAATTGGGGTTCCTTTCCTTTAATGAGTAAAGATGATATGATATGATATGATATGATATATAAAATTGACAAGATTGATTAAGGAAATGATCAATGAATAGCATATGATATCATATCTGATGTATAAAAGTAATTAAAAGAAAAGAAATAGAAAGAATGGACTCACCTTGGGGAGAAAAGAGGCAAATGGACCTTCAGATCTGATTTTGACTGTTGCAAAGGTGTTGAAATTTGGTAAAACTCCAGATTTGGGCTTCTGATGCTTGTAACTAATTTATGTGAAAATCTCAGCCTCATAGGATGAGGTCAACCTGAACAAACTAGTCATAGATGATGTTCTAGAATTTGGACCTAGTCCTTTTAACTCCAAATCTAATGAAATTTTTAGGGTGCCTATGACTGTGACTGATATTCCCAAATCCAAATTTGCAATTATATTACCTACTCCTACACACAAATAAAAAGGGGAAAAGGTTGTGGAAAGGGGTTTGCCTTGGTGAAACCCCTGTATAGGAATCAACCTTGAAATGAAATATATATTGAATAAAGGAAAGTAAATGTAAACAAGATAAATGTCAGTATTCACCTTGTCTATAAAACCCTCATGGATGGATATTGAGATCCATCAAACCCATCAAGATTCTTCTATGTGTATGTTTGAGATATAAAATCAAGGATGTCTTCAAAAATTCATGGATCTACACTTGTCAATCCTAGACCTTGAGTGAATGTATTATTGATAACCTCATTGGAGAAGGAGAGAGAAGAAGGAAAGATTTATGGATTTTATTTCTATCCTGTGAATTCCTCTACTTAGCCATCATGGGAGAGAAAATTGTATCAATGATAAAATATTTCCTTTTCTTGAATGGATCTTGAAGAAATGGAGACTTACAGATCTTGAATTGGGTGC
The DNA here is from genome assembly GCA_018584345.1 of Thuja plicata. Classification (NCBI taxonomy): domain Eukaryota; kingdom Viridiplantae; phylum Streptophyta; class Pinopsida; order Cupressales; family Cupressaceae; genus Thuja; species Thuja plicata. The sequence continues at coordinate 1,712,066 of MU225207.1, read as the reverse complement.
TTGCATTCAAGTCTTGAATCCACCACTTCAGTTACACAACTTGAATTGCTTGAGAACTTGAATTTCTTTCACTTGATAAATTGATTGCTTACATCTCATATGGTAATCTTCTTATATATATATATATGGATGTCAAAATGAGAGGCCTTGATGTCCTATTATACTCATTTTGGTATTCAATATTGTATAGGCTGACCTTAATTAAATATCTGGGGAAAAAATCCCCACATTGGGCCCAATGAAAAATCAAGCTCAATTCTCTAGGACAAGGTCGACCTGGACAACCTTAATCAGGTATCACTTTTCTAAAATCTTATCCAGGTCTAGGGGAGTGTGTTAAACTATAGAGGAAGAAAATCACAAATGCAAAAATCAAGCATAAAGACATTCAGACCTCGAAATCACCAAACTATGGTCCAATAGGTCCTAAAAGATATCGAATTATGGGTGCTAACCTTTTAGGATGGTACATTTATCCCCCACTTTAGCGGGAGTATGAGACAAAATCATTCTTATGGTACAGAAGATTGAATGCAAAGGATGATCTCATTAAGGTCAAGGAAACAAAGAAACATCAAGTCCCCAAGTGACTTAAGTCCTCATCAAATACAAAACCAAGACAAGAGAGACATCACTCAAAAGAGAGAGAGGGAAAGAGAGAGAGGGTGTGTGATCACTATCCCACTAAGATTTTGTCCTATTGTGAACCATACAAAAGAAAGTGTTGCCAAAAGATGGAATTAAACGGTCTAGAAAAGTGATTTATGCTAGTGAACCCATCAACAAGGATCAAACCATAAGGAAATCATTATATCAATTAAGGGATCCAAAAACAAAACAATTAGGCCTAAGGAAAGCATTGTACCCTTAGGGATAAAATAAAAAGTGACCAGGCCTAAGGAAAGCATTGTATGCTTGCTTGGATCAAAGAAAAAAGTGATCGGGCCTAAGGAAAACATTGTATACTTAGGGATCAAAACAAGGAGGATCATAAACATAAGGAAATAATTGTCTCTTCAATCATCCACAAAAGAGATAGTGTATGTGTTTAAAATGTAAAGAAAGAGTGGAGTGTATGCCCCCACGTTGAAGTGATTGCAAATGCGTTAATGGGAGAAATGACTTTAATGAAGCGCATAGTCATCCAAAAGAAAAATTTGCATTGTGAAATGCCCCCAAGAAAGGAAAAATCAAAGGAAATGAACACATGAAAAAAGAGAGCACGAAATGGATCTACCAACTCTGAGGTCGGTAGGTCATATGATAACTCATGTATATCAGAATTATATCAAAAATAAACTATCATTATTCTCCAAAGGTAGTATAACTACACGCACAATGGAAGAAAAGCATGTAAGAGTTACGAAGAAGAGTCTTTTTGGGCCAACATCATGGAGACAAAAAAGAATAGGTAGCTACCATTTTGCACCATTAATAAATAATAGAACGTGCATGACATAACATGTAATGACATATAGAATAAGAGAGGTACAAATAGAAGAATTTTTACGACATTGTGAGTCCTTTATCACCTTGCGCCAACAGAGTGAAAAGGATTGTTTAAATAAATCTAAATAAAACACATAACTGGAACCACATAACAAGAGAAGCACATCATGAAAAAATATGAAAACATACAAAATCCAATGCACAAGAGGATCTAGTCAAGCGTATCGCCTACCCCTCATCTCGGTCTATAATATTTGGGGGAGGTAGGAAACTCGTAAGAGGAGAAACATCCTGCATGGAAGATGGAATACTATCCATCTCCAAACAAGGACCATGTTGTGAAGATAGGTCACTTTGTTTATCACTAGGAGTGATAGATAACTATTTTGAAAGTGTAGATGGTAAATCATGATCAAGATCAATAGTCTCATACATGTCATTAGAATCACTAGCATGAATATCATTTTGAGCATGATGAACATCATTATCAATAGTATATTCTTCATCCAATTTAATTGTAATAGAATCTAAGATACAAATAGAATTGTCATGTGTATTCTTTTTTATCTTTTTTAAATTCACTTCCTCTATTGGCTCAAGCACGGGTTGGTCAAAGGGAAGCGAAGCATGAGGAGGTGTATGACGTGAAAGAATATTTTGAGAAGAATTTTGACAAGATCTAACATGATTCAAGTATGATGGAAGTCATGAGAATGATGGTTGTGTTTGGTTTTTATATAAATTTGGTTTGGGTCGGGATTAATCAATATCAGGTCCTTTTCTTCTTTAGGGGGAAGAACTGGGGGAACCACACTAGTTTGAGAGATGAGTGGACGAGACCTTTTATAAGAAATATCAGGTGGAACATAAGTATTTATAGGAGGTGTAGGTGGTGTAAGAAGAAGTCCATGTCTAGGGAAAAGAGATGGAAAATCCTTAGGCATGCTAAGTTCAAAAATATTTTGGACCTTGTAGGCTTGGTATGATTGAAACAGATTGTTAGGACAGGTTTTTAGATTTAGTTGAGGCATAGAAGACCAAAAGAAATCAAGGTCAACTAAGTCTCAAGGCACATAAGGTTGGTAAATACTATGGTTAACAGTAATGATTTCTCCATTATGAGGAAATTTAAGACATTTATGAATAGGAGAAGCTATGGTTTTCATGGAGGTAAGGTAAGGAAGGCTAGTTTTGACTTGAAATTGATCAAAAGTTGGGATGACAGTAAACGTAACATCTAAATTTTTACCACAAACTTCAACAAGAAATGAAATGGAACCATGTGGAGGATAAATGAAACCATTGCAAGTTTGGATCATAACATCAAATATATCATAGAAATCACAGTGCAATCATCTGTTATAAATATTTTCTTCATTTATCACATTCACCATGCAAGTGGGATCAATAAGGACTGCATAAGAAGGTTAGCAACCCTTGCAAAAATGTAGAGGGGACCATCAGTTTCTTTAATTGTCTTAGTAGGATCAAAGGGAATAGAAGGCTTAGATGTAGGTTTAGGTTTTGATTTTATCAACCTTATTGACAAAATGATTATCTTCATTAATGTTGGTGTCATAGTCAATGCATTTAAAAGAAGAATAAGGTTGTGTAATGGTATTGGTTAAATGATATAGAAAAGTATTGGTGTAGATTTAAAAATTTTGGTTGGGAGGTGCTATGGATTTGTTTCCAAGATCATTGTCACCTTCAATAGATATAGCTTTAGAATAAAAAAGATCTTGGATAATACTTTTCAAACAATATCAGTTTTTAGTATCATGACTAGGTTGATGATGGTATTGGAAGAAAGCGTTGGCATAAAATGATTTGGAAAAAGGTTTGGATGTGTCAATTTGTTTGATAGGAGGAAGTGAAAATATTATTTAAATTCAATATCACATTATGCAAAATTCAGAAATATTAGTGTAATTATGAATAGGTTTAAAAATAGATGAAAAAGGAGTCACACCTTTGGATTTTGTTGTCACTTGTTCATCAACAGTGTTGGATGAGTTGTTGATTTTGATGAATTTTTTTGGTTTCTAAAATTTGTCAAAATTATTGGATGCGATATCACTCTTATCAACGAGAACATGAACCATTGGATTGGTGCTCTCGAATTGACTCACTTGAAGTTGATAATGATGAAGCACTACACACAATTGAGGAAATGAAGATAATTCAGAAAGAAGTATCTTATCTCTAATGTCTTTTCATAAATTATCAATAAAAATGTGTTGTGCATCAATATAAAGGATAGGATAAGAAATCTGAGCATGCAAATGTTTAAATATACTAATGAAATCACTATATGCAAATGTTTACAATGCATTAAATCAGTCAAAGAAATTAGAATACTAATGTTGTTTTTTGGAAATGAGTTGAGTACCTAAGAGGGGATGGTGAATCAGTTACCACAAAAACAAATCCAAGTCCCTTAGATTTCTTAAACAAAATTTTCATTGTTACTTGGTTAACATAGATATTTTGTTATTACACAGTTAACAAAGAAAACTTAAGATCTTAACTTTGATTATCCTTTAGTGATTAAGTGCAGAAACATAAAGTATAAAGAAAATAACATGTACACATATGACACCAAGATTTAATGTGGAAACCCAATTTGGGAAAACCACCAATTGCAACTAGTTACTATTTTTCACTCTTCTGAAGTGAGCCCTATTAGGAGCCAACACTGTTAAAGGTTACAAAAACACACTATAAGATGTGACCCTGTTAGAGGATTTAATCACCCTGTAAGGAGTGGCCTTATTAGAGGTATTGAAACACTTCAATGTGGAAATTTCACCTTGTGAGAGGATTTACAAAAGACTATTAAGTCTACTCTGTTAAGAGATTTAGATCACTGCTACAATTGTTAGAGAGTAACAATGGATTTACTTATTTTGAGAAGCAACTATCCTTTCTGATTTAGATCTCTACTCTAGCTTTAAACTAGATCCTTACTGATCAAATATTCTATTGTAGCTCTGTCTATATGTTATGTCCTTAATGAGAATCCCATCTGATTCGGCCTTCACTTTTCATATCTTAACTCATACACTTCCACCCATTCAATCCAAACTTGACCTTGTATATATATGATAAGCCTTGTCAAGTTGGCCTGAATAACCTTCCAAATAAATAATAATACTTAAGTCTTTCAGTTGCATATAACCAATTAAACATAAAGTGTAAATTGTTGTTAGTCAGCTGACACTAAATATTTATCTCGGTTAACATTGTAATCCTTCAATGCCTGACCATTATTGTAATGCCTGAGTGAACTTGGTTAGAATTGAAAATCACATTGGTCTTCTTCAATGCCCGAGAATTCTTGGCATAAACTGAATGTGCTCAGATTAGGTATAGACATTTATGTAACATCAATGACAATACACTATTGAATAATTGTCATAAACAATCTCCCTCTTTGGCATTGATGGAAAAACAACATGTCATAATACAAAAAAAAATTATAGAGCAACAACAATAAGGATAAAAATATAATTTATTAATGTCCTTAGCTTCATTCTGACTCTCATCCATAAAAACTTCCTCTGTCTTCACAATCTCTATTTCTGATAGATTTCTCCCTCTGACATCAATAATCTCTTCTGTAATAATTTCTTTGGCATGACATCAATAAACTCTACCTCTTTGACAACCAATGCCAAAGATACTATCCAACGAATTATAGTGTACCTGATGTACTGATTCATATGCAATAAGCTCTGACAATCTACATCAACATGTTAGATATGTTCTGTAGCTTGGTTAATGCATCACTAATCTTTCCACTAGTGAGCTTTAGTTAGGGGAGGCACCCCTAGCTTTCCTCTAAGATAGAAGAAATCATCCTTAGGTAACGGTTTGGTGAATATGTCTGCAATTTTTTCTTTAGTATTCACATATTCCAATCTTACTTCCTTGTCCTGAACCAATTCTCTCAAGAAATGATACTTTATTGCAATATGTTTAGTCTTTGTATGCATCATAGGGTTATTTGAAATGTTAATAGCACTAGTGATGTCACAATAGATAATAACTAGTTCTTTGATTTCCTCCTCCATACCTGACAACAGTTGTTTGAACCATATAATATTTGAACAATTCACTGCTGCAGAAACCTACTTTGCCTCTGTTGTAGACTGAGAAATGCAATTTTCTTTCTTTCTTGTTTGAGAGACTAACCTCTTGCCAAGAAATAATGCTCCACCACTGGTGCTCTTCATATCATCAACACTTCTTTCCCAATCAGCATCAGTAAAAGTCTACAAATCAAATTTTCCTCCTTTCTTATATCATAATCCATAATCTTCAGTACTCTTAAGATATCTCAAAATCATTTTGATATCCATAAAGTGATCCTCTCTAGGATTAGCTGAAAACCTTGCAATAATACCAATTGCTAATGCAATAACAGGTCTAGTCTGAACAACATATTGAAGTATACCAATCATGGATTTGTAGGTAGTTTGGTTTACCTCCTTTGAATCATCATTCTTAGACAACTTATGTCCAGTAGACATAGGTGTCCCAACTGGTCTAGAATCTTCCATTCCAAATTTCTTCAGTATCTCTTTGATGTATTTGGACTGAGTAATGTAGATACCATCCTGCATCTGATGAACTTGTAAACCAACAAAGAATTTGATTTCTCAAAACATAGACATCTCAAATTCCTTACTCATAGCTTTGGACAATGCTTTGCATAAATCATCATATCTAGTAAATAGTATATCATCAAAAAATATCTCTACTAATAGTATCTTTTTCTGAGGTCCTTTGATGTACAAGCTACTATTGTCATTGGTTCTCTAAAATCCAATACTTATCAAGTAACCATGCAATCTTTCATACCAGGCTCTAAGAGCTTGCTTCATTCCATACAAGGCTTTGTGAAGTTTGCAAACCATATTCCTTTTGTTAGGATCTACAAAACCTTCAGGTTGCTCAATATAGACTTCCTCTTCAAGAATTCCATTTAAGAATGCGGATTTTATATCCATTTGATATACCTTGAATCCTTTATGCGCACCATATGCTAGAAGATTTTTGACTCCTTCAAGCCTTGCAAGAGGAGCAAGAGTTTCTCCATAGTCAATACCCTCTTATTAAGCATATCCTTTACATACTAATCTTGCTTTTTTCTTGGAAACTCACCCTTTTCATTCATCTTGTTTCTGAAAACCCACTTAGTACCAATCACATTCTTGTCTTTTGGTCTAGGTACAAGAGTCCAAGTTTTTTTCTTTTCTATCTACTCAATCTCTTTATTCATTGCTTCTATCCAGCTTTCATCATTAAATGCATCTTTAATAGTTCTAGGTTCAATTTCACTAAGAAAACATGTACCTTTAAGTTTTTTCCTTGTCATTATACCTTCTGTCTGGTCTCCAATAATTTTCTCAGGTGCATGATGCCTTCTTACATATTTGGAAAGTATAGGTTCCTTCATCTTTGATTCTGGGCTTGCTCCACTACGTTCACCATGCTCAAACATTTTTTTCTTCTCATCCAACTGATACTTAGGTTCCACTATCTAAGACTTGGGTGCCTCCATCTGCGACTCGGTTCTCTTTTTCTATGACTCAGTTTCTTCAATATGAGACTCATTTCCCTCTATTTGTGACTCTGTTTCAATTGTTAGCAGCTCGGGTTGCACAGGTTGCAACAAGGTTTGTGCTAATGAATTTAGTGGTTAACATGGTTGATGTCCAATCACCATTGCCTATGTCTTAGGTATAGTATCAGGTTCATAATACAAAAAGTTCATGCAGTCCTCAGGCTCTTTACTTCTTTGTTCTTCACTTCTCTCTCCAAACTCATCAATCTTTACATGTACACTTTCTATGACCTTATGAGTAGCAAGATTCAAACATTTATATGCTTTTCTTTTGCAAGAGTGGCCTAGGAATATACCTTCATCACCTTTTACATGAAATTTTCCATTTCTTGCTTCCTTTAAGATGTAACATTTACTTCAAATACTTTTAAATAACAAACATTAGTTTTATAGTCATACCATAATTCAAAAGGTGTCTACTGAGTACCTTTCTTCAGTTGAACTCTGTTCAAGGTGTGTACTCTAGTGTTGATGGCTTCCTTCCAGTATTTGGTTGCAACATTCTTCTCAATCATCAAGGTTCTTGCACAATCCATAATGGATCTATTCCTTCTTTCTGCTATCCCATTTCGTTGTGGTGTACTTGGGGCAGATACTTGTCTCTTGATTCCTCTTTCAGTACAAAATTCATTGAACTCATTAGAATTGAATTCACCTCCTCTGTCAGAACTTAGGCATTTAAGTTTCTTTCTTGTTTCCTTCTCAACTTAGGCAAGGTACCACTTGAACTTCCTAAAAGTTTCTAATTTTTCTTTGAGAAACATAATAGTCATTATTCTGGAATGGTCATCAAAAAATAGAATGAAATACTTATCAACTATGTAACTTTTTGTTCCAATTGGTCCACACAAATTAGTATGCACCAACTCCAAGACTTCTTATGTATTATAATTCTTGGTCTTGAAACTAATTTTTCCCATCTTCCCAATTTGACATTGTTTGCATATTGCCAATTCAGGTTTCTTCAAAATAGGAATACCTCTTACTCTTTTGTTCTTGCTTATGTTGACCAAGTTATCAAAATTTGCATGACACAACCTTTTATTCCATAACCAACTCTCTTCTACTTGTGCAATAAAACATGAACTTTTAGTGAGATCAATATAGACTAGACTACCTTTTGTTTTCCTGTCAGTTCCAACTAGGTTTCCTTTACCATCCAAGAGCTTGGCCTTACCATTCATGAATTCTACCTTGAAACCAATGTTACTCAACTATGCCACACTTAGTAGATTATGGCTTAGTCCTTCAACCCAATAAGTATTATCACATTTGATTCCTTCAGTTAGAGAAATACAACCTTTACCTTTAACATAGCAAGGTTCATCATTCCCAAAATTGACACTCCCAGCATCATAGTTCTCAAGATGTTCAAATTTAGTTTTATCACCAGTCATGTGGTCAGAACAACCACTATCAATTATCCAAGTGTCATTATTTCTAATATGAGAGAAAAGTGTTGTCGTTTTATTTTCTTCATTGTCTGACTCATCCTTAATAGAAATGTATACCATTTCATCTTCATTACTATTAGAATCTTTAGCAAAATAACAAGATTTCTTACCTTTGTCCTTGTAGCTTTTGCAGCTTTTGAAATCTTTCTTACCTTTGTACTTGTTGAACTTTCTCTCACCTTTGTCTTCCTTGTTTGGACACTTAGCAGCAATGTGACCAAGCTCATCACATGAAAAATAAATCAATGGTATTATTCCTTTGTACTGTCCTTTTCCTTTGGCAGCTCTCTTTGCAAGCAGCGCTTCAATGATTTCCAGATCTTCATCATCAGAATAATCATCACTGTCACTGTCAATCTATTTTCCTTTTGAGTTTCTATCCATCCTACCAAGGTTTAATTTAGATTTGAATGTAGACTCCAAATTGCTAGGATTAGGAGAATAATTGTCAAAATTGTCTAACTCAAAATCTCTAAGTCTTCCAACCAATCCATCTAGAGTTATATCATTACTACACCTTATCTCTTGAATAGATGAAACTCTAATTGTATAGATAGGAAGTAATGTTCTCAATACCTTACTAACCAATGTTTTATCTTCAATTTTTCCACTGGCAGCTCTTATGGCACTAACACTTTTCTTGATTCTTTCACTATATTTTGTAATGTCTTCTCCCTCTTTCATTTTCATCTAATCAAACTTGCCTCTGAGACTTTCTTCTTTGGATATCTTTACATTTTCATCTCCTCCATGGATTTCATGTAGTTTCTTCCACATATCATAGGTAGTAGGGCAATCCTTGACTTCATCAAATTTAGAATAGCTGAGTGAAGAAGCTATATCAATCATCATTATGTTATGATGCTTCATGTCCACCATATGATCTACAAACATAGGCCTCGGTGGTTCCACATACTTGTGATCCAAAAATTGCAAACCAGTATCTCCAATAGTAGATAGATGTATCCTCATCAAATCTTGACATGCAGCAAAGTTGTCTTTCATAAGCTTGGGGATCTCTCTTCTGTAAGACATCTCTAATCTTTAGCTTAGGCCTTGAAACCTTCCCTAAAAGCACCAAAAGCTCTGATACCAATTATTGGAAATGATTTGAGTAACTAAGAGGGGAGGGGTGAATCATTTACCACAAAAACAAATCAAAGTCCCTTAGATGACTCAAACAAACTTTTGGGTAAGTGCACAAAGTTGAGTGCCAATTTTGCGGAAGTCTGCGGACAAAAAAACTTTGGCAAATGAAATGGGAACCTGTTTCTTAAGAAACGGGTGCCCTTTATGGCTCGGGCACCTGAGCCATAAATATAAAATGGGCACCCATTTAAAAAATGGGTTCCCATTTAGGTTCGGGTGCCCATTCCTAAACGAGCACCCATTTTTTACCAAATGGGTGGCCGTTTTTCAAAAAAAGTGTGCCCATTTTGTAAAACTATTTAATTTTTTGTTTGAACCATTTTGCAAGTCATTTTAACAACTTGAAAAATGGGGTAGTGTTTTGAGGCCAATGTGTGCTCATTTTTTAGAGCTACCCCTGACCCCCTTGCTCCTATTTCTCAGATTCCAAGTACGTATGATTCTTTTTAATACTTTTTTGTTATTATGTTTTTCATTAAAAAAATGTTTTTTATTGTTGTTTTTAACTTGTTTAATGTTTTAAGTTCATTTATTTAATAGGATTAAAATAAATTGTTAAATATTTAATTTTACTTTGTAGATTATTGTAGAAAACTTTCAAAACATAAAACCCTAGGTAGAAAACTAAAACGTAAACCTAAATGTGCAACTAAAACAAGAACCCCTAGGGTAGAAAACTAAAACTTAAACCTATTTACACAAATGAAACTCTCTCTCTCTCTCTCTCTCTCTCTCTCTCTCTCTCTCTCTCTCTGTATATGTTTGTATACATATGTAGATTATTTAAATTTTCATTTTCAAGTACTCTCTCTCTCTCTAGTGTTTTTAAATTTATTTTTCTAAATTAAATATTGCATTTAATTATAAGTCTAGAAATTATATCTTTGTACGGTAAAATGTAAATTATTTATTCATTATAAATTTTTATATTTGTAAACATTTGCAGATTATATATACATATGGATGAGTTTGATATTGGGGAGCTCTTAGCTCAGCAAGCACCGCCACCACCTCCACCTCCACCTCCACCCACTCCCATAGAGTTGCGGGAGAACATTAGGATAAATTTTATTGGCATCACACAGGAAATTTATAACATTAGACGAGAGCCCCATCCACCTCCTTAGCTACTATGCCTTATAGATAGCATGCAAGGAATTTTAGAGTCAGTGAAGTCACTAGACTTAGAGTTGGATATTTTTCAGTCATGGAGGGAGTCCATACGTGCATATTATGTTGATGGCATCTCTTATAAAGATGTCAATGACTTTAAAATTACCAAAAATGATTTGAAACCTTTTTTGTGAACCCTAGACCGGGTGAGCAGATAGTTGGCAAGAAGCCACGCATTTACATTAGATGGTGTCAGAACCTACAGATCACTGCACATTTTTGGGAGCGGTGGTGGATAGTATTTGACCATCCACCACATGCCAATCATGAGGTCCCCTTATATTTTATGAAAAAATTATGGGCTGAATTTGAATTGGGTAGGAAACCCAATTACTTTGATATGATAAATTTTCAGGGGGTCGGTCAGTGTATGCCACAGATTATGCCAGGGGCCAAATTGAGTGATAGGACTAGGAATCGTGTGCTGAATGAGCCCCTTGTTCCTCTTCCTTCTGTAGTAGTTCCTACACCAGTCCACCATTGATTAGTACACTCAGCTCTTTGTTCATTGACTTCCTTTTCGGGCAATTTGTTAGAGCAGATGACCCAAGAGAGGGTTGCCCCTAGTATAGCACATGTTTGCACGAGCTACGGGGATATATGCAAGGGTTCCCAAAGTGATCGTGGTGGTCATGGTGATGCCCATGTTGATGTTGATGGTGGGTCACAGGGTGATGATGACAGTGGCACCTAGGGTGATGTTGGAGATGACATCACATCCTATGTTGATTTCCTATGTGCAGATGACAATCATCATGTAGAGGTAAATATAATCATTTCATTTTCAGTATAATATTAAATTACATATTTATACACATATCAACCTTAACATTTGGATTTTTGGTGAACAGAGGAGGGTTGACACGGGGTCATTCAGTGACCACCATCATATTACCTCCACACCTCGAGATCTTGGCCACCCATTCACAGCATGCACTTTCATCTAGATACATAGATGAGTACATTTAAAGTTTAAACAATTAAAACGTAAACTGATTATGTGTGTGATATATTTTTGCAATTTTTTAGGGTGCTTCATGTACTACTAATGTCAGTAGTTCTTCATGCTCCGCCCCACCGGTCACTGAGACTGAGCCTCATATACCTGTAGTATATTTTACATTCATTAATTTAAAGTGTTTATATGCTTACTAGTTTATGTACTTGACTTTTATTCATGCTTATACTTTTTGCAATTGTAGGCTTTTCGATTAGCTCATGGTGCATCACATTTACGTCTTGACTGATCAGTGACACTGGATATGCGTCGGGCATCTAATGTAAATTCTTATGTTTGATAAATTTATAGTCAAGTTCAATATAAATCAAAATTTATGTATGTGTCCAAGTTTTCAATTCATGATTTAAATATGTTGTTCAGGTGGATACTACCATGAATCTTGGCATGGATACAGGATTGAGTCAAATGCAGCCATTGACATTGTCCTTTGAGGTCATGATTAAAATTAATTTTTAATTGTCTATTGTGTCCCTGTCTTTTATAGGTCTCAATTATCAAAAATTTGTAATTTGTTTGTTTTTACAGGACTTGATTGCATCAAATTTTGATGTTGGTGAGAGTAGACCTCCTTATCCCAGTGAGGACATTAGACCACATGGACATAGGGTAAAATTTTAAATTATGTTCATTAATATTAATTTTACTTTTTAAGTGAATTATTCAAGTCATTTGAATAAAACACACTCGGTCTTCTGATGCGATCGTTTATAAATGTACAGAAGGAAGAGGTGCATCCAAGTCACCTTCACATGGAGTGAAGAGGAGTACAGATTAGCTAGACAAGAAGAGTTAAACCATGTTATATTATTTGATGGACATTTTATACTCTTTTTTACACATGTTAGACCTTGTTATGATAGTTAGATAGTGTTATCGTATTATTGTACTCACGTTATGCATGGTATGAGAACTTTTTATCATTTTATTTTGACTTGTGTTATCAGGACTTGTTATCATATTATTTACATCATGCTATTTGGACTTGTGTTATCATGACTTGTTATTATATATTAACATGAATTTTTATCATATTGTTTGTACTTGTAGTTTGAATCTAGATCTATATGAGTTTACATGTAATTTATATGAGTTTATGTGAGTTTACATATAATCAATTGTAATTAAATATCAATTACATAATTTTATCATGTTAATAGTAGTTATTTCTTCATGTAATTGACAAGAGCAATTGATTTTAATTGACATGAAATAGTATATAAATGTAACTAGTATTGAATTCGAGATTAACTATAAAAAAACCATCTATCTTTTAAAACCATGAAATATTAATTTAAACTATGAAATATGGATACATACTTGAATAAGTAAATTCAATTGTAATTAAATTAAATATCAACTGTAATTGACAAAATTGGACATGAAGAAAAGTGAGCTCATGTATTTTATAAAACCAAAATTGAGTGAATACAAATGTACATTGAGCCTCATAAATAGTTCATGTATTTTATAAAACCAAAATTGGATGAATACAAGTGTACATTGAACTTCATAAATAGTTCATGTCTACATGTTCTTCTAGAGGTCTTGCAACATAAAAATGAATGTTGAAATGTTAGAAATTATGCATTTAAATATAAAATTCATTTTTAGGATCCAAAAGTTAGATAAATGAATTGAACTTACCTAGTATTACAACCTTGATTAGCCAAAAGTTGTAAATTGCACAAGTTGTCTGATATACATTACATCCATTTATATACTTGACAACTAAAAACCAAAGTAATTAGATCTACATGTATGATACTTGAAAGAAGTCATGTATACATATAAAAATATAATAATTTTAACAAAAACTTACATGTATAAAGTTGATTCAACCTAATGTCCCATCAACATCCTCTCTTTTCTGCAATTCATCTATGATTGCCTTATAGCCTTCCATTGAAAGTGTCCATAATATTTTATTAGCAGGTCTCCCTTTGTATCTTTCCAATTTGATATTTGTTGCCACTACCAAATGAGAATAATGTATAATCTTATTTTCTGATTGGTAGTCTTCAAAAGCTGGAAAACCATTCCTTCTTGTTAGGTATTTGCCTAGTCATGTACCAACAACCACAATAGACCCAATTGGATACTCAAAACCATCATCATCCAATTCATGACATATCAAGTTTTTCTTAGGTTGTACACATCGAGCTAGCCAATAATCAGTCTACTCCTCATTATCTTTGGGTGCAACAACAACATACACATGTCCTGCAAAGAAAAATTAAGTACATGTACAAATAAAAAATCTTAGATATATAATTATAATACAATCATAAATCATATGACATGCATTATTTAAGTCTTCATTTCTTATATCATCTTGATCTTGTGGCTCACTAGGTGTTAAGGATTTTTGTTTTCATTCTTCAACCCATTGCATATTCTCCCATTCTTCCCATTCACCTGCAACACAAAATTGACAAAAACATACAAGCTCCCTAGTCCATACAGCCCAAGTATTAGAATTGGAACTCATAAATGAATGCCATTTACCACACTTGCTAATTGTATCACAATCATACCTTGAAAGGATATTATTCTCTTCAACTAGCCAAAAGAAATTTCTAATTGTAGAGTGTTGGAATTATATTGAGATGATGTACTGAGAGGGGAGGGGTGAATCATTACCTCTAAAACTTTTCTTGGTTAGCCCATTAACCCTTAATCATCAGTTTGTAAATTATCTTATCTAACTGTTCATCTTTCTTTATGTATATGCAATCATATCATAAATTCTTTTAGTATGTAATCATAACAAGAACATTCATGAAAATAGATAACACATGACACAAGATATGATATCGTAGAAAACTCCTGTTAGGAAGTAAAAAATGCGGTGGGGATTGTTACCCACAAGACTTCACTATCTACAGATAAGAAGGGGCTAGTTAAGGCTTACAGTTGGTCACTTCTGATGACCTACCCTATTAGGATTATTATAGTGGAGACCTGTTAAGATCTACTTCATTTAAAGCTTTAGAAACACTGTTAAGTGTGCACTCTATTGAGAGATTTGGAAAGAATGGTTAAGTCCACCTTCTACAAAGGATTTTAGATGTAATGCACTTGTTAGAATGCAACTACATAAGTCTTTGATCTGATGATATATGTAATCTTCAATTGCTGATAAAAGATCTAATTAAGCTTCTTACATATAAGTAATCATCCTTCCATGATTGAATAATACCTTTATGTGCTCGTCGGTAGCCTCTGTGTATTCTTGATGACTGATGTATTATGTTTCTGACCTTTGCATGAATTTTGCCTTCTGCTCCTTAGATGCTCTTCGTGGCTATCAACAACAATGAATTCATGTACTCACAATTGAGTTTGAACATCTATTTATACTAACTTAGGCTCAATTTTTTATTCATGCATCGCAAGTTAACTCTAGATCCAAGGTTTACAACTTAACCTTGATATTTAGTTAGATATGTTTTAGATCCATTAGGATGCATTAAAACATTTACATAAAGCTTGCTTGACCCTCAAGTTATGATTTAAAACAAATAAAAAACTCTATAAATAGAATTACATTGCTTTATCCTTCGTGTAAAAATCAGATCCACAATTTGTGGGTTCTTTAACTGATTGTCAGTTATGACGGTCGGTTTTCTTGGTTGCCGGTGTTCCTTTCTTGAACTTGTCATTAGGTATGCCTTTTCTGTTCCTATCAGGTTAGTTCTCAGAGTTGTGTCACTGATGATTCTTGTGGTTTCTGGTGATGCTTGTCGATTCTATATTTATCATTTTTCATGACCTCTGTGTTCTGTCGGGTATGCTTGCTATTCGTCGATAATGCTTGAATTCTGTCGGTGATCTATGTCAATATTTTTCACTAAGTGTACTAATGGAAAAATAATGTCATCAATCTCCCCCTTTGACATTAGTATCAAAAACATGATATGTGGAACATACTAAGTGTATTAGTATGTACACCTATGTATACTTCTTCCTTAGTCATTTGAATGACTCCCCCTATGTATATGCTGGTAAGTGAAAGTATATATACATATCCTTATGTATTTTTATTTTCCTCCTTTTTTATTCTGATATATATATTGTACATAACTATATACATTTCCTTTCCTCCTTTTTTGATTCTAAAGGCAAAGGTACTTACAGCTTTTCAAAAAGGTGGGAATGTGAGGACTTGATCTCATCCATCATCATTTCCCATTTCTCCTTTAGCATTTATAGAGCCATGTGCTCTAGTGAAATCCTTACATGTATGTCATAGATGTTTTCTACTACAAACATCTTAGGGGTTGCTATCAGATTTTGAGCATCAGAAATATGTTGCTGTAGAATAGTAAGACTGGGTAGAATATGTGCCTAAAGTTTAGTAATTTCACCTCTGAATTGTGTTTCAGCATCCCATATTTCTTGCCTTAGCCTATTCACCTCTATGACCATGTCATAATGTGCCTTTATGCTTTCGGCATGAGAGGTTAGGCTTTGTGCACTTTTTGTGACATTGGAATCTATTTCTTCTAGTTTGTCACTATTTTATTTTCCAAATTTCTCTAGTGTTTACATCTTTTGAACTAAGGTGATTGCTTCAGCAATCATTGGCTCTAATTCATCAGTGAGTTCTGAGAGCTTTACCTTGTTCAATGCCACTTCTTGGCTGATTTTATCAATTAACTTGAATTGATATT
>MU225207.1:1682346-1695290 GCA_018584345.1 Thuja plicata | reverse complement strand
GTATGGCTTTTCTCTGACATAACACTCCAAACTCTTGAAGTTTGTCACTGTCCAAAGTGGTAATGTCCCAGTTTGGAACTTCAATGACTTCATCTAGTGTCACAGCCAATATATCCTTCTTTACTATCTTCTTCTTCTTCTTCTTTGGTTGGGTGGAAAATTGATGTACCACCATCTGTAAGGCTTGTGATTGGGTATATTTTATGGGTGAGTGTCGAGAGGATGAGGCATCCTTTTGTATCCATTATGTGTTCACTAGTCAGTTTGGTGAAGACGTCTCCTCATGTACCTTAGGTGTATCAATAGATGAATCTTCTTTTAGCTTTATATCTTCATTCTTCTTGACACCTTCACTCCTATCTTGCTCTTCACCCTTTCTCAATGTATCATCAGTGTTTTTGTCTGCCTCTTTATTTTTTTCTTTTGATACATCTTGCTGCTCATCGGTTGCATCCTTCATTTCAGTGTCTATATCCTTGGGAGTGTTGGATGCACCTTTGTTTTCATAGGTACCCATATCCTTGGGTATATCATCATCTTTCTTAGATGATTTATCCTGACTAGACTGAATATCAATAGCATCTATTAATATATTCATGTTTGTCGGTGTATTGACTATTGCAGTGTCAATAGCTATGTCCTGTTTGTCAGTATTACCCTTTGCAACATTGATGTCTTCATCTTTTTGAACCTCTGCTGTAGGGTCTTTTCCTGTAATGGTATTGACAATGTTGTCTAACCATGAATCATCATTTATATCAACATCTAAGTTACCTTTTATTGATAGTTCTTCTTTGGTAACTTCTTCATTTTCCAAGTTTATGTGGATGGGGCTTGCTGGTACTTGATCATCTTTACCATCTTTTGACCAATCCTCATCTATAACATCAGTCTATTTTTGGCCTGTGATCTTTACCTCTTCACTATCTAACTCAACTATTGAGTTACCTATTTTCTTGATAGGTTCCTTTTCAGGACTACTTTCCTCATCAGGATTGAGTATCTCACTCCATATTTTATGAGTGTCTTCTTCTAGCTCTATAAGTTGTTCTTTTAGAAATTTATAAGCTCTCAACTTGGGTGAGAATCTTTTTGCATATTTATCCATGACTTCATTGATTTATTCTTTTGTTGATTCAGGAAGTAAAAGAGAGACCAGTACTCTTTCTTTTACCCTCTTCTCCTCATGGAGTGCAAAATTAAATCTAGAAGATATTTTATCTAATAGTTCTTGTGGAACATCATGTGTAGTGAAGTGTAGTGGAACATAATAGTGTTTTCACATCTTAGCAATAAGTGAATCTTCAATCTTATTCTTTTCTACTATATCCCATCTTAACCATTTCTTAATTTTAGGATGTCCAACAGATGCAGCTTCAGAAATAGACTTACATATTTCATCAATGTCTTCAAATGGTGATGATACCTTTGCTTTTTCCTTTGCAAGTTTTACAGTGTCAGGTTCATCCATAGTTGAATCTTCTAAGTCCTCATCAGTTTGAACATATTTCCTCCTTTTGGCAGGTGCCCTAGCTGGTTGTTTTTCCTTTTGAGGTGCAGGTTTCCTCTTGTACACCTTCCCTTTTACCATGGGAGAAGGAATAGCATCATGTGTTGTTTGGCTTCTTGTTCTAGACTTTTTGGGTGGAGGAGGAGGTGGTGAATCAGACTTCTCTTCCTCTGATTCATTTGTCTCTACTGTATCATTTATGGGAAGCTGGTCCTCGGTGAGTTCCTCCTTACTTTTTTGTTCCTCCTTACCTTCTTCTTCTTCTTCTCCATCAGAAGATATTTTCAAGTTCTTTTTCAGATTCTTTACCATTCTTTTTTACTGTTTTACATCCTTCTTGACAACAAGATTTGACTTAATCTTTAGTTTGGCCTCTTCATATGTTCCAAATCTTAATTTCTTGTTGTCAATGGGTTCATTTAATAATGCCTAAATGCATTCATTTGCTAATCCTATTTTGACTTCATAATCCAATTTTGAAAGCCATGATTTTCTTGGAACCACTGCTTGTATGTATGTGAAAACTGTATCTACCATGAAACATATTTCTTCACGATGTTCCTCTATCAGTTTTTCAAGAATTATAGTTCTTGATTGTAGCATTTCCTTAATTGTTTTGAAATATTCATGCATTACATTGTCAAAGTCTGTACCAAGTGATTCTATGAATTCACTTATCTAAATGGTAATCGGTCTACTTGTGTCCCATGAAACTTTTCCTATGGAAGGAAAGTATTCTTCAAAATAAAAGAATATACATATTATGAGGGAACCAAACTTACATGTGTTTGTCCTTGAAGACCTTATTGTGCACATGTTCTCCTCAAATTGATGTAATAGGATCTCTGCTAGATCCATCTTCTTCCCCTGTTTGATAATCTTGTACACTGTGCTCATAGCAGTACTAGATATGTTGTTCATTCTTCTTGCTTGGAAGATCTTATATCCAATAACACATGCTCCAAACTTCAGCTCTGCATCAGTAATGGTGTTTACCTTTAGTGCCCTTTTGTCTGATTTTGCACCAGTTAGTCTTTCAACTTCTACCAAAGATGGATGTTTGTGAGCCTGTGGTTTGTCGGTTGTTGGATAATCAGTCACGGCATGTATAACATTCTTTGTTATAGCCTTTGGTTTGTTTAGCCATAAAGTGTTGTCATGAACTCTGCTAAGAATGATTTTAATCCAATCTGTCTTGAAAACCTTGGGAAAATGTAGTGCATTTGTGAGTCCCTTTACTTCCAAGTGTTTATTCTCTTCTTTGAGCTTTCCAGCATCATCACATAGTTCTCTATAGGCGTTATCTAGGTCTAGATCTCCTATCTTTGAGATCTTGCAGTGAATGTAGGACCTTACGTCCTCTACCAATAAAACCCTAGGTGGGATTCAAGAAGCTATTTTAGGGTTTAATTTATACTTAGGTTTAGTACACGCTCCTATGTTGACAAGCTTGAAGGGTTTCTTCTTGTCATCCTTGATTTTCTCTACCCTAGAAGTCGATGCCATCATGTTTTTTGATTTAGGGCTTTTCGTAAATCAAAACAGTGCTATCGGTGAGTGATTAACTTACTGATTCTCTATGCTTGCCTTTGAATGTGAATGCTTCATGTCACAATTATTTTTGCTAGGTCACTCTCCAAATTTCTCTCAAATCACTCTAGTCTGCACTGCTCTGCTCGAAAATTGTGGGTGCAAAAATGAGTTTACCCGTCGGTCTTTTATATCTTTTTGTGTCCTAAGTTGTCATTAATGCTTACCAAATTGTCAGTTTATGAAGACTTCTTTTGTCGCTAAAGACATTCATAACATCTCCGGTGTTTGTGCCAAGCATTGGGGTAGCTAGTGGTTTTGGAGACTTCACCGATGCTCGTCGGTGAGGTTTCGATGACAGCTTTTGTTGATTCAACTTTCACCGATATCTGTCAGTTTACACTTAGCTTGTGTAATGACCAATACATTCTAGTAAGTAATGCTAACTTTCCTATGTGTGTTCACCGATGCAAATTGTGCCCAATAATCGATGATTGCTTTTCAATAGTTTAGCAAGTAACAATATATTTCATCTTTATTCATGCCTATATTACAATATGAACTATGTATAATGGAACTGATGCATAGTAAAACTTGTCATAATTCAGTTCCATACTTACTTGTGCAATCTAGTTAGATGTAGTGATGTCACCAGATCCAGTGGATGGGGTGTCACCATTTGCATTGCTTGTTCCAGCACCTTCAGTGTTTGTGGTTTTTACCCACATCTTGTTTCTCATTCTTTTGATGTCATCAATGGTATTTCCATTGGGATGTGTATTTGTGTCTGTCAGATGGTCTTTGCAATCTTTTATCACATGTCCAACCTTATGACAAGGTAAACATGCCATACTTGGATTGGTCCAACCTCTTGACCTTCTGGTCCATTTTCTCATACAATTGGTAGCAATATGACCATACCTTCCACATGTCATGAAATTTACCCATGTGTTATAGTCCCAAACATATGAGTTACCTTCTCTTGTTGGTTTGTAGCTTTTATCAGTTTCCTTTGGAGTCCATGCCTTGTTGTTCTTTTTCCAGCATTGCTTATGTGTATGTCCATTTATCTTGCATGTAGGATAGTACTTGTCCATATAGGTTTTTCTCTTTGTATTTGTCACTTTGGATCTGCACTCATATGCCTTGTGTCCTTTCTTTTGACATTTATAACGATTACCAATAAAAGTAGATTGTGCTTGAGAAATACCTTTCATTTTGTTTCTATAGATGTTTGAGGTGTGGCCTGGCTTTCCATAGTGATTGCATGATAGCTTCTTGGATCTTGGGGTTGTGAAAGCATTCCTCTCATCTGGTTTATTAGAGGACATTCTCATTGTACCCTAATCCTGTGTAGTTGTTGACTCTTCTTTGTCCATCAAGAAAATCATCCATCCTTCTATTGCTATCCTCGGCCTTTTTGATTAACTCGTTGTGATGATTTTGGACTTTGATTTCATGCTTCAATTTTTTATTCTCTTCTCTTAGCTCACTAATTATTTGTATTCTTTCAATGAGTTCTGTATTTAATCTGTTTGCTTCTTGACTCGTAAGAATAATCTGGTTGGTAACCTCATGGTGATGCTCAGTGAGTCTTTGAATATCTGATTCTTTCTCTTATGGTTTCTCTATAATTTTTCTCCTATCATCAATGGCTAGTGTTCTTTCATTTTCAGATTTTCTTGCATCATTCATGACATCAATCATTTTCACCATTTGAGTCTCTTGACCAATTTGCATCATCTTGATTTGATCTATCAGATGTAGATTGATCTCTTGCATACTTGTAATTTCTTCAGCTGATGCATCTGAAGCTTTTCTCAATGATGATTCTGTTGTTTCAAAGTAATCTATTATTTCCAATTCTTTATAGTCTTTCTCATTCAGTTTAGTTGCCATAATATTTCTTTCATCAAGAAGTTTTCTCAACTTTATCTTCGCCTCCTTACACTACTCAAAGCTTATTTGCATATGTAACTGCTCATTCTCAATAGTCATGTCCAGTCTTAACTTGTCCATTGCTCCGATCTTTTCTCTCAAGTCTTTAAGATTTTTCAGAGAGAGACTTAGCTCTGATACCAATTTTTGGAATTATATTGAGATGATGTATTGAGAGGGGAGGGGTGAATCAGTACCTCTAAAACTTTTCTTGGTTATCCCATTAACCCTTAATCATCAGTTTGTAAATTATCTTATCTAACTACTCATCTTTCTTTATGTATATGCAATCATATCATAAATTCTTTTAGTATGTAATCATAACAAGAACATTCATGAAAATAGATAACACATGACACAAGATATGATATCACAGAAAACTCCTATTAGGAAGTAAAAACTGCGGTGGGGATTGTTACCCACAAGACTTCACTATCTACAGATAAGAAGGGACCGATTAAGGCTTACAATTGGTCACTTCTGATGACCTACCCTGTTAGGAGTATTACAGTGGAGACCTATTAAGATCTACTTCATTTGAAGCTTTAGCAACATTGTTAAGTGTGCACTCTGTTGAGAGATTTGGAAAGAACGGTTAAGTCCACCTTCTACAAAAGGATTTTAGATGTGATGCACTTGTTAGAATGCAACTACATAAGTCTTTGATCTGATGATATATGCAATCTTCAATTGCTAATAATAGGTCCAATTAAGCTTCTTACATATAAGTAATCATCCTTCCATGATTGAATAATACCTTTATCTGCTTGTCAGTAGCCTCTGTGTGTTCTTGATAACTGATGTATTATGTTTCTGACCTTTGCATGAATTCTACCTTCTTCTCCTTAGATGCTCTTCGTGGCTATCAACAAAAATGAATTCATGTACTCACAATTGAGTTTGAACATCTATTTATACTAACTTAGGCTCAATTCTTGATTCACATCGCAAGTTAACTCTAGATCCAAGGTTTACAACTTGACCTTGATCTTTAGTTAGATATGTTTTAGATCCGTTAGGATGCATTAAAACATTTACATAAAGCTTGCTTGACCCTCAAGTTATGATTTAAAACAAATAAAAAACTCTATAAATAGAATTACATTGTTTTATCTGTCGTGTAAAAATCAGATCCACAATTTGTGGGTTCTTTAACTGACTGTCATTTCTGACTATCAGTTTTCTTAGTCGTCGGTGTTCCTTTCTTGAACTTATCATCAGGTATGCCTTTTATGTTCCTATCAGGTTAGTTCTCATAACTGTGTCACTATTGATTCTTTTGGTTGCCGATGATGCTTTTCGATTCTATACTTATCATTTTTCATGAGCTTTGTGTTCTGTAGGGTATGCTTGTTGTTCGCCGGTAATGCTTGAAGTTTGCCAGTGATCTCTGTCAATGTTTTTCACTAAGTGTACTAATGGAAAAATAATGTCATCATAGAGGTATGACTTGATCTTGTAGACAAACTTGTTTTACACTACTCAACAATTGAATGTGCATCTTTAAATTTTGTTGTTTCTTCAAATTTGAGTTGCTCTCTACATAGGGCTCTCTTAATACATGCATCTGCAAAATCTTGTTCTCCTTTACCATGTCCAGCCTCAAAAAAAATCCAAATATGTTGGACATTAATTTTCTTATGTGTCCTACTCAACCAATAAAACATTCTAACATTCTTGAATTGTCATGTGCAATTATCTGACAATATTAGATTTTGAGTTATCTGAATTTATGTCTCCCTTAAATTCTCATAAAAGTTCTTAAAGCAATACTGGACAAACTCTGATGAGTGTAATTTCTTATCACTCATATAGAAATGATACTCTCTCAAAATTCTTCTATCCTCTTCTGTACTATCAGGGGCATGCCTATAGACAATATGAACAAATATTGTTACTTGCACTAAATTATAATATTATGGTTGGATCTCATCTTGTGGTGCAAGTGTGTAGTTCTCTGGAAAGTAAACAACTGAAAGTATACTACCGATTGGCAATGTATTCTTGAATATGCGAAACTTCCCATCAAGTCATCTAGCATTTTGAGAGTATTTCACATATTTAGGTATAACCTTATTCTTGAATCCATTCATAAATGCATGAACACTAACTTTTTCAGTAATTAGATCACATCATTTTCCAACCTTTCCATCCTTTAATGGGTACTCAATAGTTTTAAATCTTTTTAAATTAGTTAGTTGATGACCAAAATCAATTGAAAGATTTTCATGCAAACATTTATCTAAAAATTCAAGATTGCCACATACATCACATACACCAGAAACACATGAATTCAAAACAAAAAATTGCTCATTAGGTGGGTTACAAAACAAACCTGATATAAACTCTTTTACAGTTTGAGGTGGTATATTTATACCACATTCTTGTAACATTTCATTAGTATGTATGGTAGAATGAATAGATCGAAATACATCATAATGATAACGAAATTGAACATGAATTTTGCAACAACACATTACTCTTTCCTTGTTAATCCTTACATACCATGGTTTACATTTTTCAAAAGATCTTTGACTAATACAAGAGATAACACCTTAACATCCACAAATTTTTTATACAATTCAGTTTGAGTCATATCCAAAAGATGTTTTGGATGTGGATCACAAATTTTTGAGTCGACTCTTAATTTAAGAACATCTCTAGCATTAGGTGATACTCTTGTATTATTATGCCAAAAATTTTCAATTAAAGTTTTGACTTCACTAGTAAGTTTCATGTAAGACCTCGGGAGTCTACCACTAAAGCTCCACAAAAGGTTTGTTGGATCACTTTCAAAGTTAACTCTTCTCTTTACAACTCTCACTAAAGTTTGACGATGAATATTAAGATATCCACTTATGTTTTTCATCGTTCTTTTATCAGAAGTAGTTTTGTTTACTAGAGTTGTTGTTATTGCTTTCTGTGCCACATTCATATCTTTAGAATGACTTTTCTTTCTGATTGTGTCTAAGGCACTAGTAACTGTTGTTACAACTTGTTTTAGAGACTCATCCTTCTTTTTGGATTTCACATAAATGCCTAACCTCTTCATCACTTTTTTCATTTTACTAATTTAATTAGTTGTAATATTAATTGACATTGAAACTCAAATTTTTTATTATAAAAAAAAGTCTAAACAATCTACTCGCGTATGTCCTAATATGTCTCCATGAAACCAAACCACACAGATTGTATACTACATCACTTTCAATTTGAAATTATTCAATCATTGCATTATCATTAAAAGGGGTTTCTTTTTCAATTGGTGTTTCTATGTCTACATCCACATTGTTGATCTCAATTGTCGTTTGATTGTCAATTTCAATTGGGGTTTGAATTTCACTTTCAATTGGAGTTTGACTTTCAGTTCCTTTATCATTATGGTTAACATTACTAATTTGTTTTTTTTGATGTGAAATATAATCTATTACTCTATTTTGAGGAACAAAATCTAAATGATTTAAAAATTAACCTGCTTCTACAAAAAGATCAAGTTCTTTATCACAATAAGTTTCATTTGGCTGTGAAGACATACCTGTATCCAACACTTGACTAGAAAATGCACCTGAATTTTCTCCTATTGCATTTTCTACTTCAACCTTTGCATCCATCATGGTATCCTTAGTTTTCTCATCTTTTGAACTGATTGTTGAACTCGATGTTCCAAAATTATCCAGGTTTCAAATTCTTGCTCTTCTTTCTCATTGTCATTTTGCCTCTTTCTCTCTATTTTATGCAACCTCATCAGCTGTCAAAACCTTTCTTTGCCTCTTTCTACATTTTTTTGATCCCATGTTTGCACCAAAATTTGAATTCAAATTAATCCCTTCTTGTCAGATCCAAAACAAGACAAGAAAAGAGAATGTTGGTTGAAAATATTCTTTCTGCAACACGAATATGTCATACAAATGATTGAATAATCATAAATCATTGATATCAGGCCCACATAACTATTTTTTGTCTCCAACAAATCTTTCATAAATGGGCACCCGTTATTTAAATGAAACGGGTGCTCATTTTATAAAATGGGTGCCCATTTCAGTTTCAACGGTCCAAATAGAAACAGGCACCCATTTTTTGAATTTTAAATAACAAGTGCCCGTTTCTAAAAACTAGGAGTGGGGACTGTACCTCCACCTTATTTTTTGGTTCAGAACAGGCTTGGTCCCACCAAGCCTGTGCTTGGCCTTGCAAAAATATGGCTAAGGCATTTAAAAATAAAATTTGTGCTTTGTCATGATTTTTCAGAGGTCTTCCCGAATGCATTTTTAGATAAAATAAAAACCCATTTTATTTCATATTGTACAGATTAAAAAATATAATTTTTATAGTGATATGAAAAATTTTAGTATTTTTACAATAATTATTATGCCATACTGGTACCTAAAGCTGAAAAAGTAAGGTTAACTAAAATTTTAATAACATTTTTTATTTTAGGTTTTTGAAAAAATGAATTTTATGAGACCAATCTACATAGAATTTTCTTCAAAATAAAAATATAAAAAATTTCAAAAAAAGTGAAATTTTCATCAAATTATGGTGGTCGTACACCAGAGGTTTTGAAAATGTACTTTATACTCAATTAAAAATTAATAAAAAAATAATTCAATTAAAAAAAAGAAAAAATATTCTGACCATTCTTTGATGTCTTAGGTACCTTCCCCTAGAAGGATTTAAAAAAATTCATTTATTTACTTCAACATAGGGTGGTCCTACACATGTGGGGTATGGTCCTGAAAGAGGCATTTTGAAAAAGGGGTTTTTAAACATGACTACTAAAATATATTTTCTACCATGTGGGTATTCAAATAAATTACATATTTGAAAACTAGACTCTGAGAACTACATTTTCTATTAGTGGATTGTTTTGAGAGTCAATCTCTAAGTGCCTCAAATTTTGACATAAATTGACAAAAATTTAGAAAAATGGGGAAAACACTTCCACTTTTTGCCCAAAAGTGGGACTCAACTTCTTGCAACCACCCTTATCACTGTTACTCGGATAACATAGATATTTTTTTGTTACTCGGTTAACAAAGAAAACTTAAGATATTAACTGTGATTATCCTTAGTGATTAAGTGCATAAATATAAAGCATAAAGAAAATAACATATACACAGATGACACCAAGATTTAACATGGAAACCCAATTTGAGAAAACCACCAATTGCAACTAGTTACTATTTTTCACTCTTCTAAAGTGAGGCCTGTTAGGAGCCAACCCTGTTAAATGTTACAAAAACACACTATAAGATGTGACCCTCTTAGAGGATTTAATCACCTTGTAAGCAGTGGCCTTATTGGAGGTCTTGAAACACATCAATGTAGAAATGTCACCTTGTGAGAGGATTTACAAAAGACTGTTAAGTCTACTCTGTTAAGAGATTTAGATCACTGCTACAATTGTTAGAGAGTAACAATGGATTGACTTGTTTTGAGAAGAAACTGTCTTTGTTGATTCAGATCTCTGCTCTGGCTTTAAACTAGATCCTTATTGATTAAAGATTCTATTGCAGCTCCATCTGGATGTTCTATCCTTAATAAAAATCCCATATGTTTTCGCCTTCACTTTTCATATCTTAACTCATATACTTCAACACATTCAATCCAAACTTGACCTCAT
Organism: Thuja plicata; assembly: GCA_018584345.1. Taxonomy (NCBI): domain Eukaryota; kingdom Viridiplantae; phylum Streptophyta; class Pinopsida; order Cupressales; family Cupressaceae; genus Thuja; species Thuja plicata. The sequence continues at coordinate 1,684,689 of MU225207.1, read as the reverse complement.
ATATATATAATAAGCCTTGTCGAATCAGCCTGAATAACCTTCAAAATAAACAATAATATTTAAGTATGTCGGCTGCATATAACTAATTAAACATAAAGTGTAAATGGTTGTTATTCAGCTGACACTAAATATTTAACTCAATTAACTCTTTAATCCTTCAATGCTCAACCATTATTGTAATACCCGAGTGAACTCGGTTAGAATTGAAAATCACTTTAGTCTTCTACAATGCCTAAGAGTGCTTTGGATAAACTGACTGTGCTCAGATTAGGTATAGACATTTGTTTAACATCAATGACAATACACAATTGAATAATTGTCATCAACAGTTTTGAAATTGTTGGATGAAAGAACTAGCAACCTTGTGAAAGGAATCAACGGAATAAGGAGGAAAATAACAATACCATAGCAAGGCTTTGTCTTGAAAGGTTCTAGTAAACAAATTTTCCATGAACCTATGGTCATGAGAGAAATCACTACACAAGGTTTGAAATTTGTTAACATAAGCTAAAATATCATCCTTACCATTGTAAGTCTCAAGGTGAGGAATCTCCATATATTGTGGGATAATAGCATGCATAATATCCAAAGAAAAAGGACTAGCAATGTCACAAGTAGGAATGTTGAGCTTGGATTGATTCATGGAGGTAATTTGTTGTTGCAAAGAAGACATTGTTTGAGCCAAGATATTAATTGTAAAATCAATAGAAAGAATGGTAGGAGGGGAAACATGAGAAATGTTAGGATAATTGTTTGAAATTGAAGGAATGGTTGAATATGAAAAAGGGACACTATGGGAAGTGGGCATGGATGGTGGAAATGAAATACATGTCATGCTTAAAGGAATAGAAGTAAGAATAATATTAGGAAGACTCACATGTGTAGGATTGGAATTTTGGATTGACTTTTTTATATTAGGTGGAATATAAGTGGATACACTAGGTATCGAAGTAGAAATAGGTTTGATATTGGTATCCATGAGATGTAAAAATATACACAAGAGGTTAACACCATGTTCATTATTATGAATAAGTTTCCTTAAGCCTTCTACAATGGAAAGAGCATAAATATTAGAGTTTTATTGACCTAACCATTGTTTGAAATTTTCAAATTCATGAGAAAGTCTTTCAACTTGAACAGGAGGAAATCTTAAGGCTTCAACTTCATCATGAGAAGAATGAGAATATTTGTTATCTATGATAGGATTTATCTCAATAAGATTCATGTTGTGATGAGATGTAACTGATTGGATGTTTGACAATATTAAGTTGAAGATAATGCAAGGCATTAAAATAGTTAATGTATTGTATTGTCATTGATGTCAACTTGATATCATTTGTACAGTCATGTACATAATGCCAAAGACTTCAGAGAACCAAAGGAACAAAGGTTATACTTTCAAAAATGCATAAAAGCCAATTATTCTCTAAGTGACAAACTACACCGATGGAGTGCACACCGATGGTCAGAGCAAAGAAGAACAGTCACAGTGATACCCGACGAGCTAAAGTATAGTGTTGCCCAATGAAGCAAAACCACATGATTCCCGATGAGCAAAGTCAAAAGGTTTCCTGATGAGTAAAATTCCAATGATGCTTGACGGATGGAGATCATGAAGCTAACTAGAGTCTCACCGACAGAACTTTCAGTTGTCACCTACAACTAACTACAGAGGTGACTGACGAAACAAAGAGTTAAGAAAATGACAAAATATCTAGTTGGCAAGAGCTAAAGATAGACTTAACTGGTTGTTTTATTTTTTTTATTCAACCAGAGTTAAGTGATTGATTTAAAGATGATTTGTATAGTTGGAAAGAAGATAATTACGAGACAAATTAGGAGTTATGCTTTAAATCTAATTGGCTGGATATATTTTTCACACCAAGAATCAAGAATCAAGAAACAATCAATATCATGTCTATATAAGAGACAAGCTTAATTCATTTATGAATGGGATTAAGGGGAGTGAATAGAAAGAGGATGTTGAAGAGAAAATGATGAAGAATAAATTCATACAGTCCTAATCAATCAAGCTAAAGGAAAGCTAAGGAATTCTGCAGACACCGATGAACAATGAGCACAGTATCACAGAGAAGAAAGTGTGGAGCACAAAGGATTGAATTGATACATTGATCAGAGAGGTAATGTATTTAAATAGATCTAAAAATATGCAATTCAAAGTTGCAATATGAACAGGTCATAGTGTTTTAGTTTATCCATTGAAGCATCAAGTCTCTTAACCGAGCAGGACTTAATAGTCTTCTATATATTGAGGTACATCCCAAGGAGTGCCAAAAAGGTTGATTCATGAAAGTAGCATTGGACTTTCCCGATACCTATTGA
>MU225207.1:1630542-1682296 GCA_018584345.1 Thuja plicata | reverse complement strand
TAAGAAGGAGGCTGATTCAAGGATGGTAGCAATAGATGCCCGATACTAAGTGACAACCTCTATGTATAAAATTCTCTAACAAGGTCACACTTAACAGTGTGTTTGTAACCTTTAACAAGGTTGGCTCCTAACAGAGCTCACTTCAGAAGACTGAAAATTTGGGGTACCGGTCCCAGTGGTTTTTCCCTTAATAGGGTTTTCATGTTAAAAATTCATGTGTTATGTGTGTATGATTCATTTCTTTATTGTTTTGTATCTGACATAGTTAACATTGGATTGATCGGTATTCTCTTCTTATTTACTGAGTTTCGGTAAATAGTTATACTGCTTATAGGTAATCAAGAAAGAATAAGGATTTATAGAGAACACTAACAGATAGTTAATTAGTAATAATATTTCATGGCATGCATCTTGTAGGGACATAATAATCTAAAGTTTATAGATTGGTGGTTAAGTTTGAAGGATAAATTTTTGAGGCCACTGATTCACCCCCCCCCCCCCCCCCCCCCCACTCAGTTATTACTAACAATAGGTATCAGAGCTTGTGTGCTTAGAAAGGAAGGTTTCAAGACCTAAGTCAAGATCAAAAGATGAATAGACGAGATGTACCCACATCAAACAAAGACAACTTTACTTCATGGAAAAGCATGATAAGTATCCACTTATCAAGTATTGGTAATGATGTTACTCAATTTCCAGATACTTAATATGTGTTTTCCATAGGAGTATTGATGGTAGATCAATTGAGAGAGAAGCATGAGCACAATTGCATGGTTATAGAGCTTTCTTCCTCACTCTCTGATGCTAAATTTGAAGATGTCAAGGATTGAAAAAACTGCAAAGAAGATGTGGGACAAACTGAAGCTTGTACGTGGAGGTGATACAAATGTTCTGAGACCCAAGGCAGAAAGCCTTAGAGGAAAGTTTGATGATCTCAGAATGAAAGAAGGAGAAAACATCACACACTATAGCACAAGAATAAAAGTAGTCAATGCTATATGAGGAGTTGGAGGTACACTTGAAGAAGAGATAGTGGTAAGTAAAATCTTAAGAACCTTACTACCTGTATATGCTATTAGAGTTTCTGCCATTCAAGAAATGAGAGCAGTAGCAATCAATACAGTTATTCTTGATAGTTTAATTGGTAGACTAATTTTATTTGAGATGAATAACTTTGATAATAGTGTCTTACCAAACCTAGAGTCTGCATTTAAGTCTTCTATGAGAATAAGCAAATCATGTCATAGACACGCATCTAGAAAAGATAGTGAAAGTGAAAGTGAAGAAGAAGATCTAGATGAAATAGAAGCACATATGGCTAGAAGAATGCAGAGAGGCAAAGTTAAATACAAAGGAAAGTTACCACTTGTATGTTTTAATTGTAAAGAGATTGGACACTTTGCTGCAATATGTCCTAACAGAAGAAAAGATGACAGAAGTAATGACAAATATTTTGATAAGAAATCTGACAGAGGTGGTAACAAAGATTACAGAGGTTACCGAAAATCAGAAAGAAGAGATACCCAAGACTACAAGGAAAAAGGCAAGAAAGCCAGCTACCTAGCTGCTTGCAAAGATGAAGATACTGACACTAAACCTGATGAAGACATCGAGATGGTATTTATGGCTGTGAAGGATGATTTAGATGAAGATGAAAGGTATGTAGAAACTGTACTCATATCTAAGGTTAGCAAGAATGACATCTGGATTATAGATAGTGGTTGCACTCACCACATGACTGGTGACAAAGAAAATTTTAACACTTTTGAGTATTATAATGGTGGTACAGTAAGAATGGGTAATGATACACCTTGTCCAGTTGAAGGTAAAGGAACTATAATCTTGAGTAACCTAATTAAATGTGAAAATGATTATTGGGTAAAAGGATGGAATTATAATCTGTTGAGTGTTTCTCAGGTGAATAATTCAGGTCATAGAGTAGCATTTGAGAATAAGAAGGCAAATATCTTCAATGAATTAGGAAAATTGATTGGTACCGGTGAGTAGACAAAAGGTAATTTATTCTATCTGAATGATGCTAACACCACTTGCTTAATGACTAGAAATGAAGAAATATGGTTGTGGTACAAAAGATTGTGTCATGTGAATTTTTACAACATGATGAAAATAAGCAAAAGAAGAAATGTAAGAGGCTTACCGATGATGACAAATCCCAACAACATCATATGCAAGAATTGTAAAAAAGGTAAGATGACAAAGTCTAGTTTCAAAATTAAAACCCATACATCTGATGATATTCTAGAATTAGTCCATACTAATTTATGTGGACCAATGAGGACAAATATTTATTATGGAGATAGATATTTTATTCTCTTTGTTGATAATTACTCTAGAATGATGACAGTTATGTTTCTAAAAGATAAATCTGAAGCATTCAAGATGTTTAAATGGTGTAAGGCTATGGTAGAGAAACAAAGTGGTAAGGATTTGAAATGTTTGAGATTAGATAGAGGAGGATAATTTATATCAGATAAATTCACTAATTTCTGTAATGAGCATGGTATAAAAAGATAGGTTTCTACACCAAGAACACCACAGCAAAATGGGATTGCTGAGAGAAGGAATAGATCAATAGTTGATTGTGATAGAACACTGATGATAGAGAAAGGCATCACCCAAATCTTCTAGAGGGAAGTTGTCAGTACAACTATCTACACACTGAACAAAGTACAATTGAAGGACACAAAGAAGACACCTTGTGAGCTATGGTATGGTAAAATACCCAATGTAAGTTACTTCAAAATCTTTGGTAGTCAATGTTATATCTTAAAGGATTATAAAAATGGAAAACTTGATGTAAAAAGTGATGAAAGTATCTTTCTAGGGTATTCCACCAAGAGCAAAGCTTATAAATGTCTTATCAAGGCTTCTAACAAAATTGTTGAAAGTGCAAATGTAAAGATAGATGAATTTGCAGAAAAGAATGAGCTGGAGAGCAAAAAAGAACCAGAGGACTACAAAAAGTTTGTATACTTTGAAGAACCCAACACTCTGCCCAAGCAATAATGCTTAATTCCAAAACAACAGAATGTTGCAACTGACGGTCAGACTGCAATTACCGACAGTCAGGATAATGATCAAAATAATGTGCAAAGTGATGAAGAACATAATGAAGATCAAAATGATGATCAAGCTGATACACAAAGAGCTATATCTATACTTGCAAGATATGTAAGAAGGAACCATCCATAGATCTAGATCATAGGAGATAAGAAAGCTGGTACAAGAACAAGAAGTAAGTCTTTAAACTCAAATTGTTTAATTTGTGAGTTTGAGCCTAAATCTATCAATGCTGCACTTGATAATGAAGAATGGATAAGTGCTATGAATGATGAGATTGAGCAGATTGAAAAGAACAAGACATGGTCACTTGTTCCAAGACCAGATGACAAGAATGTCATTGGTACAAAATGGATATTCAGGAATAAGCTGAATGAGAATGGAGAAGTCACAAGAAACAAAGCAAGACTAGTATGCAAGGGGTATGCACAAGAGGAAGGTATAGACTATGGAGAGACCTTTGCACCCATTTCTAGGCTAGAAGGTGTAAGAATACTACTTACTTATGCTTCATTCAAAGGATTCAAGGTATACCAGATGGATGTCAAGTCTGCATTCCTAAATGGAATACTTGAAGAAGATGTATACATTGAACAACCAGAAGGGTTTGTTGATCCAGACAAGAGGGACATGGTATGTAGAATTCACAAAGCCTTGTATGAATTAAAACAAGCACCCCATCCCTAGTATGAATGACTTCATTCCTATCTTATAATTATTGGATTTGTAAGGACTAGTGAAAATAGTAATCTTTATTTGAAGGAAGATATTGATGCTAACACTTTGATTGCTGAAATATTTGTTGATGGAATCATATTTAGAGGAAATGATATGCTATGAAAATCATTTGCAAATGAGATGAGCAAAGATTTTGAGATGTCTATGTTTGGAGAGATCAAGTTCTTTCTTGGTCTACAGATCATTCAATAAAGTGAGGGTATTTTCATTACACAATCCAAATACATTAAAGAGGTCCTAAAAATATTCAAGATGGAAGAATCCAAACCAGTTGGAACATCGATGGCTACTGGATGTAAGTTGACAAAGGAGGACAAGAAAACATAGGTAAATCAGACTTTGTACTGACCAATGATTGGAAAACTCATGTATGTTGTACACACTAGACCAGATATTGCACATGTAGTAGGAATAGTTGCTAGATTTTTTGCTAACCCTAGGAAATCACATATGACTCCTATGAAAAGGATTTTAAGATATCTGAAGAATACTGAGGAATATGGCTTATGGTATAGAAGAGAAGGAAAATTTGAACTTAAGGTGTTTACCGACGCTGACTAGGCTGGAAATCTTGATGACCGAAAGAGCACAATTGGAGGAGGATTCTTTATGGGTGATAGACTTGCCACATGGATAAGCAAGAAGCAAGGATGCATCTCTCAGTTTACTACAGAAGCAGAGTATGTTGTTGCTACTGCAAATTGCTCAAATATTGCATGGATCAAACAGTTTCTTGAAGGTTATATGCATATGAAGATCTTAGAACCAGTGGTTATCTATTGTGATAACACCAGTGCAATAAACATTTCCAAGAATCCAGTCATGCATTCCAAGACTAAACACATTGTCATCAAGTATCATTATTTGAGAGAAGAAGTCCAAGAAAAGGAAGTGATATTTGAGTATGTGCAATCAAAAGAACAATTGGCTGATATCTTCACCAAACCACTTCCCAAAGATACATTTGAGTACTTGAGAAAGAGCCTAGGGGTCAAACCCTTGTCTACCAGTCAGTAAAATGACTAAAGGCTACATCAGCCTACATATTATCAGAGTATAATTCATGTTGATGCAAGCAAAGAGATGAATTTCAAAGCTACATCTATATACAGACAGGTATATATCAGAACTGAGCACCAGAGCCTATTATTGAATTGCTGATGGATAAAGGAAATTCAAGGAATATATTATGGATGGAGATAAATGATTGTTTGACATGAATGTCAGATATTTGTAATATATTTTTTTGGAATTGTTGTCAAAAGGAGAGAAATTATCCATATTATCACATCTTTCTGGAAAAGGTGAGAGATTATCCATTATCACATTACTCCAATAGAGAGAGATTATATCCTTAGGGAGAGAAATTGTATGGAAAAATTATACAAAGGGAAAGTTGCTGACAAGAGAAAAAGACATGAAAAGAGAGAATAGTCAAAGGAGATAAATTGACACAAGGAGAGGCCTCAACACATCAAAAGATAGAGAGCTGCAAGAATCAAATCTAAGCTAAAATAGAGCTTACCGATGGTCAAACATTTATCGATTGACAGAACAAAAGATTGGTAGTTTGATGAATCTCAACTGTTGTATTTCATATTGTATTAGAAATAGTATAGTGTGATAATATAGTATGTTGCCATCAATGTCAAAGGGAGAGATTGATGACATGTAACTGATTGGATATTTGACAATGTTAAGTTGAAGATAATGCAAGGCATTAAAATAATTAATGTATTGTATTTTCATTGATGTCAACTTGATATAATTTGTACGGTCATGTACATAATGCCAAAGACTTCAGAGAAACAAAGGAACAAAGGTTATGCTTTCAGCAATGCATAAAAGTCAAGTATTCACTAAGTGACAAACAATCCCATGGAGTGCACACCGACAGTTAGAGCAAAGAAGAATAGTCACAGTGATACCCAATGAGCTAAAGTATAGTGTTGCCTGACGGAGAAAAACCATAGGATGCCCGACGAGCAAAGTCAAAAGGTTTCCTGATGAGTAATATTCCAATGATGCCTCATGGACAGAGATCACAAAGCTAACTAGAGTCTCACTGACAGAACTGTCATTTGTCACCAACAACTAACAAAAAAGGTGACCGATGGAACAGAGAGTTCAGAAAATGATAAAATATCTAGCTGGCAAGAGCTAAAGATAGACTTAACTGGTTGTTTTCTTTTTTTTATTCGACCAGAGTTAAGTGATTGATTTAAAGATGATTTGTATAGTTGGAAAGAAGATAATTACGAGACAAATCAGGATTTATGCTTTAAATCTAATTGGCTAGACTGTTTTTCACGCCAAGAATCAAGAATCAAGAAACAATTAATATCATGTCTATATAAGAGACAAGCTTAATTCATTTACGAATGGGATTAAGGGGAGTGAATAGAAAGAGGATGATGAAGAGAAACTAATGAAGAATAACTTCATATAGTCCTGATCAATCAAGCTAAAGGATAGCTAAGGAATTCTGCAGACACCAATGAATAGTGACCACAGCATCACAGAGCAGAAAGTGTGGAGCACAAAGGATTGAATTGATACATTGATTAGAGAGTTAATGTACTTAAATAGATCTGAAAAAATCTGCAATTAAAAGTTGCAATATGAACATGTCATAGTGTTTCAGTTTAACCATTAAAGCATCAAGTCTCTTAACCGAGAAGGACTTAACAGTCTTCTATATATTGAGGTACATCCCAAGGAGTGCCAAAAAGGTTGATTCATGAAAGTAGCATTGGACTTTCCCGATACCTATTGACAGTCTAAGAAGGAGGTTGATTCAAGGATGGTAGCAATAGATGCCCGATACTAAGTGACAACCTCTATGTATAAAATCCTCTAACAAGGTCGCACTTAATAGTGTGTTTGTAACCTTTAATAGGGTTGGCTCCTAAGAGGGCTCACTTTGGAAGAGTGAAAATTTGGGGTACCAGTCCCAGTGATTTTTCCCTTAATAGGGTTTCCACGTTAAAAATTCATGTGTTATGTGTGTATGATTCATTTGTTTATTGTTTTGTATCTGACATAGTTAACATTGGATTGATTAGTATACTTTGCTTATCTACTAAGTTTTGGTAAATAGTTATACTGCTTATCGGTAATCAAGAAAGAATAAGGATTTACAGAGAACACCGACAGACATTTAATCAGTAATAGTATTTCATGGCATGCATCTTGTAGGGACATAATACTCTGAGGTTTATAGATTGGTGGTTAATTTTGAAGGATAAATTTTTGAGGCCACTAATTCACCCCCCCTCTCAGTTATTACTAACATGTTGGTCTCATCAATATTCCTAGGAAAGAAGGAGGTCTCAAGATCAAAGGAACACATAAGTCTGTGACTTTTTCTAATTGGAATGCTATAGGTTGGAATCAAAGTTAGAACACTCATGTACAAGGGAATGAAAGGAAAGATAAATGCAATCCAATTATGATATTTGAAGGAAATATGCAATCAAATTCAAACATGTAATGTAAAGAATTCACAAGGAGACTTGATTATGAAAAATATTCAATGAATATCTAGATACAAAGATATGAACCTATGTATAGAATAGAAAGGATATAATGCAAATAATACCCAATTATATAGATTGTAACAATATAGATCTAGATATATAAATATAATCTAACACCAAGAACAAATGAGGAAATGACATAATGCGGGCTCATCAAAATGTACCATAAAAATTGGTGACCAATGCTAGGATGAAGATCAATCACCAAATTATAAAATACATTAAGGAAAGTGTTTTCCCAATGGCTCACCCTCAAAAAAATAATATTAGTACAACCCAAATTGAAACAATGAATGCTAGTGAAAGATCCAAGTGAGAGTGGGGAATTGGTGTTTCTTTCCTTTAACGAGTAGAGATGATATGATATGATATGTAAAATTGACAAGGTTGATAAAGGAAATCATCAACGAATAGCATATTGATATCAGATCCGATGTATATAAGTAAGTGCAAGAAATTAAATAGCAAGAATGGACTCGCCTTGGAGAGAGAAGAGGCAAATGGACCTTCAGATCTAGTTTTGACTATCACAAAGGTGTCAAATTTTGGTAAAACTCCATATCTAGGATTTTGATGCCTATAACTAATCTCTATGAAAATATTAGCCTCATAAGATGAGGTTGACTTGGTCCCGGAAGATGTTACATAATTTTGACCTAGTCCTTTTAACTCCAAATCTGATGAAATTTTTAGGGTGCCTATGACTGTGACTAATATTCTCAAATCTAGATCCACAATTTGGTTACATGCTCCTGTACATAGAGAAAAGGGGAAAAAGGTTGTGGAAAGGGGTTTGCATTGGTCAAAACCTTGTGTAGGAATCAACCTTGAAAGGGAATAGAGATTTCATAAAGGAAAGTAAATATAAACAAGATATATGTTAGTATTCACGTTGTGTAAAACCCTCATGGATGGATATTAAGATCTGTCAAACCTATGAATATACTTGTATGTGTATGCTTGAGATATATAATCAAGGATGTCTTAACAAATGCATATATCTACACTTGTCAATCCTAGATCTTGAATGAATGTATGCTTGATAACCTCAATGGAGAAGGAGAGAGAAGAAGTATAGATGTATGGATGTTCTTACTTGCTTGTGAATTACTCTACTTGGCCATCATGGGAGAGAAATTTGCATCAATGAGATAAGATTTCCCTTGCTTGAAAAGATCTTGAAGAAATAGAGACTTGGAGATCTTGAATTGGGTGTTTTCCTTCAATTCTTGAATCCACCACTTCAATTGCACAACTTGAATTGCTTGAGAACTTGACTTGCTTGCACTTGATCAATTGATTTCTTGCATAACATATGGTATTATTCTTATGTATATGGATGTCAAAATGAGAGGCCTTCATGTCCTTTTAAACTCATTTCAAGATCCAATATTGTAAAGGTCGACCTCAATTAAAGATCTAGGATAAAAACCCCCACATCATGCCCGGAGAAAAGTCAAGCACAATGGCCTAAGACAAGAAAACTTGGATGGCCTTGTCCTGGACAAGGCCGATTTGGATGGCCATTTCTAGGCATTTATTTTCTCAAATATTTTCCGGGTCTAGGGGAGGGTGATAAACTACAAAGGAAGAAAATGAAAGATGTGAAAATCAACCATTTAAAGATATTGGGACCTGAAAATCACCAAAATGGGGTCTAATATGTTCTAAAATACATCCAATTATGGGTACTAACATTTTACGAAAGTATATTTTTTGATGTATAAATCTTGGTGTTCTTGTGTTGCTAGTTTTTTTCTTTAGTCGCATACAATTATTTGAGGAGGTTATTGAAGTTAGTCTTTGAAGATTTTTTTTATGCTAATTCACCCCTTCCCCCCTTTCAGCATCTAAAGTGTGTTCAACAATAAAATTACTATAAAAATAGATATTCAATTCCTCGAGTATATGTTCTTTTGTACCATCTTAGAGGGGCTAAATTCTTCACTAAAGTAGATTTATAATTTGAGTACCATCAAGTACCAATTGATCCAGCAGATGTGTGGAAGACTTCTTTTAAATCTATAGAGGGGTTGTTTGAATGGTTAGTGATGCCTTTTGGCCTAACAAATGCACAGTCGTATTCATGAGGATGATGAATGATGTACTTATTTCATTCACTGATTCTTTTGCAGTGGTATACTTGGATGGCATACTCATATTCAACATAACTTTGGATTAGCATTTGCAACATATGGAACAAGTATTTTCAACCTTGTAATACCATGGAATCTAGGAAAATAAAATAAAAATGTGTTCTTTTGGTATGAAGAGTATTAAATATTTGGGATTTTTCATTAGCAGTGAAGGTGTTCATATTGATCCTAAAAAAATACAAAGAGATTAATGTCTCCAAAAAATCTCATGGAGTTATGTAGCTCCCTAGGAATGGGAAATTTTTATCGCAGATTTTTGTTTGGATTTTAATATTTGTCTTGGCCTTTAAATCAGTCTTTGCACGGAGGAGTGCAAGGAAAATTATAGTGGATGAGTGCTTAATAATAAGCATTTTAGGATTTTAAACAAAGGTTATGTTCTACATCAATTTTATCTCTTCTCAATTTACAACAGTCATTTGAAATAAAAATTCTTGTATCAAAATATGCTCTAGGAGCAGTCCCCATGCAGTTTGGCCATTCGGTTGCATACCATAGTCATTTTTTTCTGATACAATGTGTGGATATCCTACCTATGATAAGGAGCTATATGTAATTTTTCAAGCTTGTAAGCATTACATTTTAGGTAAGGAAACTGTCATCCACGTGGATCACAAGCCTCTTCAATTGTTACCAACACAAGGAAAATTGCAGAATGATAGACACCAATGATGTTCATCCTATCTTCGACAATTTAATCTCAATATTCTCCATGAGAGAGAGAGAGAGAGAGAGAGAGCTAATAAATTAGTAGATTGTTTTATAAGTCCTCCAATTATAGCTATAAGTATGGTTTTAGAATTATGTGGTTATCAATAAAAAACCTAGGCTCACTTCTATAGAGGACACTGTAAATCTCTTATTTGAGCATGTTTGGGTTCATTTTTGTCTTCCAAGAAATATTATTTCATATAGGGATAGTAAATTTCTCAGCAAGTATTGGTCTTCACTATGGGCCAATATGGACACAACACTAACAAACTCTATTGTATTCCACCCTCAAACAAATGGCCAAACAATGATAGTAAATAGAATGATTGTCCAAATTTTGCGGATGTATCAATCAAAACATCCCCACACATGGGATGAAATTATTCCATATGTTCAACATCGCTACAATAGGGCAATTCGTTGTTCGACAGGTCACAACCCATTTCAAGTTTTTCTTGGTTATTATTCATTAGTACCCATGAATGTTGGCATACCAATCATTTAGCCTAATTTGGTTCCATGTATAGATAAGAAGGAATACAAGGCAATGAGGTTTATTGACATAATCCATCACTTGCAACAACATGTTCGTGAAATCTTGGAACATGCCAATAAGAAATATAAGGAGAGGCATGATGAGCATCAGACTACTCATAATTTTCAAGTTGTGGATAAAGTGTGGTTATATATTTAGTAGGAGAGATTGCAAGGTCCCAATAGGAATCTTCATCCTCTTTGTTTCGGTCCATATAAGATAATCAAGCAAGTTTGTGACAATGCATTTGAGCTCAACTTGCCCCTATTTCTCAGTATTCATCTAGTCTTCAATGTACAACTATTGAAGCCTTATTTTCCTCCTTTATTATGTGTTGTTGATGTTACTGAGGAAATTAGTAATACAAAATTGAATATGGAAGTTGTTACTCCACTACAAAGTGATAAGATTATGGAGGCTACTGTGAAGAACTTGAAATAGTAGAACAGTCATCTATATCGAGTGGTTCAAGTCACCCAGTTTTCTCATCAAGGTATGTGTCTTACTCGAGAATAGATTTAGCTTCATTTTCCCCACCTACCATAATGTGTTAATGAAATGGGACCCATTGCCTCTCAAAGGGCGATGAATGATAATTAAAAAAAAATCCAAGAGTGTTTAGATGGTATGAGCACAAGTAATAATGGAAAATATTGAAAATATAATTTTTCAATGTAATTGCTTCTGGATTAAATTGTGTAAACAATTATTTCAATCAATTGTGGAAACGTTGATGCAAACAATTATTTACACAATTTAATCCAGAAGCAGCTACATTGGTATTTCATGGATTGTGGAAATTTGTTATCACTAATATAATTTTTGGTATTTTCTAGGGTTTAGTAAATAGCATTTTCAAATGTCTTCAGAGCATTTTTAGTCTTTTAAATTTTGGACACACCCTTATGAGTATTGTCATAGGAAGACTCATAAGGGACTAAAATTATAACTCTTGGAGATCTTTCCAATGGTAGAAATAGTTCGTAGTTTCAAGCCCTAAGTGAAACGTTATGGCTTTTCAAAGTTGGACTAAAATTTGTATATAGTATTTGACATTTTTTAAAGCGTTTGGTTTTTATTTTGTAATAAACATTTCAGACTATTCATTTTCAATAACAAGGGGATTCTAGGGACCCTTGGGATCTCACAAATATCGTATAAACAAATTTTCTAATGAAATAAAATCACTTTTGGCTTGCATCTATTATTGTGGAATTTGTTGTTCTTGTAACATGGTTGTCAATATCGTAGGTCATACATGCCAGGTATTGCACTCTTAAACCATAATTTGGATCATAATTACATATAGATAGGAGCTAGTGGCTAGTAATTACCATTGTGTTTAGTAGTATGTTCTTATTAAAAGCTATTAGAGGTTTCCTCTTTATATTGGATTAGGATGTTTCTCTTTCATAATGGCATATTATTATCATTTATTTATAAGGTGCCTATTAGATTCTCTTATTGTTTAATTTATTTTATTCTAGAATTATAAAGTGTATTCATAAACATTAGATCATATGTGTAAATAAAGGAGATTTCAATGATAACAAACTCAACTTTGATTTGTAAACTTATCCACAAATAAAGAAAGTATTATTTAATCTTCAAACAAATAAAAAACTACCCTATCTCAAATTTTTGTTTTTAAATATCACAGATTTCAAAATCTTTATTGAAATCAACTACTCGTCAATTATTAAACTAAAATAACTTTTATTTATATCATTTACATTTTGTACTTCAAGATTTCATTAAAAATTATACTAACCCACAATATACCAAAAACATTAACCCTGATACTTTTCATTATTAATTTCATATTCATGAAATCCCCATGCATACAGCATCGCATATAACCACCATCCCAAGATAGCATACAGGTTTATTGGTTTGATTTATTTCAACCAAAAAATAAACTACCATATCTCTATTTTTTTGTTTTTAAACCTCACATATTTCAAAATCTTTATAGAAATCAAACACTCGTCAATTATTAAACTAAAATAACTTTTGTTTATATCATTTACATTTTGTACTTCAACATTTCATTAAAAATTATACTAACCCACAATATACCTATTTACTTATTAGATTAAGATGCATCAATTTGTATGCATTTCATTATGTTAACCTAAATCAAACATCTAAAAACATTAACCCTATTACTTTTCATTATTAATTTCATATTCATGAAATCCCCATGCATACAGCATCGTATATAACAACCATCCCAAGATAGCATGCAGGTTTATTGGTTTGATTTATTTCAACCAAAAATTATAGTTGTGTGCTCAATATTTCATTGAGCCTTTCTTTGTAGATTGTTAAACCCATCTCCCCAAATTACTTAACCATAGTGCATACTAGACGTCAAAATCCCAGGTAGTAGAATAGTGGTAGCCATGAAACTTATGGGGGAGTTCCTCAAGCTTACGCATCGACTTGGATCTAGTAATGGGTGGAATCTTCTGCAACACATTTCTGACAATATGGTTAGCCGTCTTGGCCTGACACTTGAAGAATCTATGCTTGAGAAGCTCCTCAGCAGTGGGCCTCTCTCTGGGCTCTTCTTGAAGACACTTACTCACCATATCCTTAAAAGATCTAGAGAATTTTACACCTCGAAGAACTGGAGTTTTCCCTGATCGGAGATCATCAACAATTTCTTCGACTGAATCCTTCTTCATGTAAGGAGACTCACCACAAGCAAGCTCAATAGCAGTGATCCCAAGAGACCATATATCAGCCTTGAAATCATATCCTCCATTACCATATTGATCAACAAAGGCAACTTCTGGTGCCATCCAGCAAAGTGTACCCACAAGTGAAGTTCTTTTGCTGGATTTCCCATTCTCATTCACAAATGCAGTAAGCCCAAAATCTGCTAGTTTTACCACTCCACAATTGTCGACCAAGATGTTATCAGCCTTGAGATCTCTGTGAATGAATCCCAACTTGTGAAGATATGTCAAAGCTTTCACTACGTCTCTCAATATTGTTGCAGCCACAGATTCCTCAAATCCATCTTTAAATGAAGATTTTAATATATATCTGATTGATCCGGCCCACATATATGGCATAACTAGGCACAACCATTTTCCCACCACGAAAGAGCAGTGTGCACTTAGGATGTTTGGGTGGTTTAGCTGTGTTAGGGTTTGGCATTCTAGGGTAATTCGGCTTAAGTTCCTGTCCTTGTTCTTCTCAAGATCTATGCATTTTATGGCCACTGTTTCGTTGGTTGTCAAGCACTTTGCTTTGTAGACGTGCCCATGGGCTCCTTCACCTATTTTTTCTATGAATTTGTAGTCGTTGACATCAAGAGGATAACGCTTACGAGGCTTCTGGAAGAACAATGGGGTTACACTTTTCCTGTTCATCTCAAAAGATTTGTTAAGTTTGTCCATAGAATCTCTTAGAAAAGATAAATGCGAAATTGAATTTTATAAGGTCTATATACATTTATACAAGAAAATCTGCTTCTACACCAACGGTTACCAAAGAAGGGCGTGAAGAAAGAAGACTCTTCCTCTTTTTGAGTAATATTTAAGCGACATTCTTGTTGGTTTTGTTTTTGTTTTGGGTGAGATCAATGTCTTTGGAGTTGAAGAATGGTTATGTCCAAACAAAATGAATCTTTTAATGTGATGTATCATAATTTGTGTTAATAGGATGATGTTGTAACGGAGGTGACTTTTTATTAATATAATGATTGTCTCGTTGTAAATAACTAAGCCTTCTTACTTAGCTTTTCTTCTCTTTTTTTAATGATAAGATTGAAAATAAATAAATAAATCAGTTTTTTTTTATAGATTTTTAAAAATTCTTATATAATAAGAAATAAAAATAAAAATTGGGGCAACACCTTGCAATGTAGCGGTAAGTTGCTAATGTCTCATTTGCAAGGTCTTGAGTTCGAGTTTACTCAAGCTCCATGATGATCTTGGTTTCTGCCCATTACCAATAAAAAATAAGATAATAAAACTTATCTTCTTATAAATTTTGTGGAAAAAATCTTATAATTTAAATATTTCCAATAATTATATATCTTTAATTTGATTTTCCAACAAAAAAATGTTCATTTATATATTTGTTCATATATTATTTTGTGATCTTCTTTTTTGAAATGTACAAATTAACAATAAAAATCACTTCTAGAATTATATTGGAAAGGTTTTAGATGTTGAATCAATTCATTTGATATCTTTTTTCAATTTCAAGGTGTTGTTGAAGGGTACAAAAGGACTTATAAGTTCACCTTTGACATGGTTTCAAAGGTTACCTCCCTTAAAAATGTTATTTGTACATGCTTATTTGGAGGATTTCATAAAAAAGAAATATCTTCCTAATATTAGAGTAAAAGTTTATCTGAAGAGACTTTCCTGAATTAAATATTGTATGAGTTTCAATTACAATTGAGGTGATGTTATGCCTTTAGTGAAAATTTGAGTTGGTGACACAACGGTGAATTAACTAATTATCACACTTTAATAAAGCAAATAGCTAACATTTGTAATGAACACATCTGATTAAATAAATAAACTATATGTATTTGTAATTAATTTTATTTGTAATGCAATATGTTAAATAAAGAATAAATATTTTCATTTGATGGGAAAAAATAAAACTTATTTTCAAATTTCATAAAACAGTAGAGAATCACATAATTCCTTAAGAATATCAGATGTTTTTCATTTTAAATGAAAAAATAATCACTTTATCAATAGCACAATACAATGCTTTGCATGTATTTTTTGATACCAATTTATAATACTTAGTACAATATTGATATTTATCACAAGTAATATAAAATCAAATCATTTGTCTTTACTATACAATTCTTCAACATTCAACTACAAGAGGGAGAGTGCCACTCAAGTTCTTTACCTCCAACCATAGATCAACCATCCTTCACACACCTTGCTACTAGAAGTAGCCCTACCATGTGTGAGAGAAGCGGATATATAAAACTTCCAAGGTCATCATATCATTTGAGAGCTAGTGTTGTGTGATATTTTGAACTAATCTATCATACAATTTTCTAGATACCCTCTAGATATGTATGATACATCTAATTAACTTGTAACTTTAGACACACTTGACCAAAAATGCAAGCAATGGTTTTTCATTACTTTGGCCAAAGCTTTATAAATATACATACCTAATAAATATACATGATCATTATGTTTAGACATGTGTTTCTCAAATTGGATATCAACAAATTGATTTCACAAAAATATGTTAAAACATAATATCTAATGTAAATATAGATTTTTAAATTCATATAAATAGTTTTCATATAAAAATTCAAATCTTAAATTTCTAGTGATTTCAAATGCCTTCTAATGGGATTGTAAATATACATATTTATATATGTGTATAATTACACATGATTTCATTTATCTTGAAATTAATTTTACTATATCCAATGATACTTTCTTATCATAAAAGTGGATATTTCAACCAAGGTCACATTAATAATACCATATATACACACATATATAAAATTGCTCTAAATCATAACCACAAAGACATATATATGCATTTACATCTTTATGTATAACCCATTTTATAGTTTGGTAATTATGTACCATCGTCAATTGTATCACTATACAACTTCATGCTTGCATAGGCCTCATATTATCATTATTGCCCTTCCATACTTGATCATGTTACGCTTGCATTAGCTCAAAATTGACATCTTTTATGCCCTATGGACCATTATTCCTTGACTCAGCCTAGATCGGTAGGTCAATGGAGGTTGGGACACCCTTGATTTGGAATAATGTCACTTGGGGTTATTAACCAACTGATGGTAATGGAGATGAAGACTAAGTTCAGAAGAATACAAGCAAGTAGAATGGTTAGATCAATTGTTATTTTGTCATTGATGTCAAGCAATTGATTTCTAGTTTATATTAAGTTGTCATATCAATCGGAGATGAACTTAATTGGGCAGATAATAAAGATCAGATAATGATAAGAAACAATTGGTATAATTAGTTTTACTTGACATTTGATGTTGTTAAGTCGGTAAAGAAGAAAGGTCAAGTCGATAATGGGAATAGCCTAGTCACCAAGCGGTGAAGTGTTTTTCGATCGAGCAAAGAAAGGTAGTCACCAAGTGAAGTTGACATCCTAGCAAGGTCAGTTACCAAGAAAGGTTGGTAAACGAGCGAAGTCAGACACTGATTGAAGATATTCACCAAAGTCATCAAGCATGGAATAGAGCATGAACAGAGATTGAATTCAAGGAGTAGAACAAATTTAATGCAAAGGCATGCATATCAAGAAGTTTCTAAGTGCAAAGACAAAGTCTGTTGCAAGATCTATGGTCATGAAAAGTCAAGTTCAAAATCAGTGATGTAGATTAAGCAGAAAAAGAAAGTTGTGAGTTCTAAGAAAAAGTGTAAGTCATGAGGCATGGTTAGCCACTTAATCGAGTTGTAGATATATTGAATCAGTTTATTTGAGATCATTGGATGGTTGAGCACAATTGAGGGAAAACCTAATCAATAGGATTAAGAGGAAAAACAAAGGCATATCTATTGATTCAAGTCTGTATTTTTATACAGATTTGCAGGCAAGGTAAATAGTTGAAGAGGTACTGAGCTAAGTACTGAAAGAGTTGGATAACCAATCCAGAGGAGAGACTGATGAGTTGATGAGTTGTTTGTGCCAGTAAGTTTTAGAGAGTGAACAAAGGATTTGATCAAGAAAAGTATAGTTGCATAATCATAGGTCACATTAGTACTCTGTTGCTTTCTAACATTTGTAACAGAAAATATCTTAACTGAGTGGACCTAACAAGTCCTTTTGTAAACCCTTGAGAAAGGTAACATTCTAGGATGAATATTTAAGCCCTCTAACCAAGCCACTCCTAAAAGGGTGAAGATCTTAACAAGTCTAAGGTAAATCCCCTAACAGGGTAACATCTAACAAATGTGCATTGTAATCTTTAACAGGATTGGCTCTTAACCAAGCATAGTTTAGAAGAGTATTTCTTTTTGTTGGTAAAAATTCCCACGGAGGTTTTTCCCAAATCGGGTTTCCTTTTAAATCTTATGTTGCATGTGATGCTTGATAACTTTGGATGTTATTTTTTTATGTTATATGCTTTTTATCAAGTTTGTGAAGAGTTTACAAGTTTCGGTTGATGTTGTTGTTTGAATCACCAAGTTGAATCTGAGGTTTAGATTTAAAGTATTAAGGCTCATTATTTTTTGATTCACCCCCCCATGTTATTAAATCATCTTATGTAGGGTAAACCAACAATTGGTATCAGAGCTAGTGCTCTGAGAAGATAAGTTTAAAGGTACTTGAGTTAAAGATCCAAAGATGTATAAGAGGGAAGCACCAAAGTTGAATAGGAATAAATTTTCTACATGGAAGAACTGAATGAGGCTTCACATATATGGTATTGGAGATTATGCACTGGATCATCTTGACAATGAGTACTCACCTCCACTATTTGGTCCTCTAACAATTGAGCAGATAAAAGAAAGACAAGAACACACACAACTGATGATAGAGATAATTTATACCCTCACAGACCTAGAGTTCAATGATTTAGAAGGTTGTACTACTACTAAGCATATGTGGGATAGGCTTACACTAGTTTTTGGAAAAGATTAACATGTTCAAAAAGCCAAGGCTTAAATCTTAAGAGGAAATTTTGAATCAATGAAAATGAAAGAAAGAGAAAACATTATAGCGTACAACACAAGACTAAAGGTGATTGTTATTGCAATTAGAGGTGCCAGTGGAATGATTAATGAAAAAGATGTTACAAGAAAGATTCTTAGAACACTACTACATATTTATGTCATCTTTGTGTTTTCTATTCAAGAGCTCAGATCCATGCCATAGATGGTTGTTACTTTGGATGCTACAATTGGTAAGCTAACTGCTTTTGAGATAAATGATTTTTATAATAGTTTGTCTCCTACTTCTAAGATTGAATATGCATTCAAATCATCCTTGAAAATTGGGAAGTCTAGAAAATCTAGATCTAGTGATGGATATGTGAGTAGTGCTAGTGAAAGGTTTCATAGTTATAAGAGTGAGCTTTAAGATCTATATCCTGAAGATGAAAAGAATGAAACTGAATTTGTAGCATTATTGGCTAGGAGGTTGCCAAGAGATACTTTGAGAGGTAAAGGAAAGTAAAAAGCTAAGATACCTTTGAAATTTTTTTCATGCAACAAGAATTCTCACATAGATTCTAATTATCCTAACAATAATGAGAAGAGAGGTAACAGAGACAACAAGACTGAGGACAGATTTAGAAGATTTAGAGATTTCAAGAACAAAGGAAAGAAAGTATGATACATTACTGAAGGAGGTTCATATAATGATGACACCGATGATGATGATGAAGAAGTATTTTATGTTGCTATTAAAGATGAATCTGATGATTTAAGGTACATTAAAGAAAAGGCCCTAATATCACAAGTAAGTAACAATGATACATAGATTATATACAACGATTGCTCACACCACATGACTGGTGATACTAGAAAGTTTATTACTTTGATAGAGCACAATGGTGGTAATGTTAGATTTGGAAATGATGCCCCATATCCTATAAAGGGAAAATATTCTATAATTATGCTAAACAATGCTAAGTTTGATGATTTCTATTGGGTTGAAGGCCTGAAATACAATTTGTTGAGTGTGGTGTTGTTAAAGAATACATGTCACCAACTAGAATTTCAAAACAAGAAGGTGAAAGTATTTGATTAGAAGGGATGTTTGATTTCTACCAGAGGTGAATCTAAAGGTAACTTATTTTACCTCGATACATCCATAAAGAAGAATATGTCATGTTAATTTGGATAACTTAATAAAAGTGAGTAAGAAGAATAGAGTAAGAGGCCTACCGAGTCTAGACAAACCTAAGAATGTAATGTGTAAAGGATGTCAAGTAGGTAAGATCACTAAATTGATCTTTGATGAACTATAACTGATTGAATGTTTGAAGATGTTAAGTTGATGATCACCGAGCTGCAAAAAGTTAATGCAAGACATTAAATCAGTTAATGTATTGTATTGTCATTGATGTCAACTTGAAATAATCTAATTATTTATACATACACAATGTCAAAGACTTCAAAGAACCAAATAAATAAAGGTTATGCTATCAGTAATACATAAAATTTCAATATACACCATGTGACAACAAACACTAATGGACAATGCACCCCGACGGATAGAGAACCCTAAGAGAAGAGTCACAGTGATACCCGAGAAAGCATTACCGACGATAACCTAAGTAATACCTGAGTGGAAATAACAGTCACAGTTTTTCCCAATGGATAGAGAATCCCAACAGATAGACAACCCCGATGGACAGATAGACAACCCCGATGGACAGAGATGCCCAAGGAAAAATGAAGTCAAGACTGAGAAAACAAGGAGTTAAACATCGATAAGAACTGAAGTTCATAAATGACAAAAGAATTAGTTTGTAGAATATAAATATGGAGTTAAATGGTTGATCAAATTGTTTTCATCGACAAGTTAAAAGCTAGAGATAAGCTAGATTTTTTAAGTTGTTTTATTCCAGTTGTCAAGGAGAAATCTGCGGGATAAAACTAAAGCAAGATTTAAAGCAAGAATGGCGAGAATTGCGGATCATGCCAAGAACAAGAAAGTCAAGGAATTAGAAATGGTGAAATTATGTCTATAAGAGAGACAAGCTAATTCATTATGAATTTGTGGGTGAATAGAGAAGAGGATGCTGAAGAGAATACTAGTGAAGAAGACTTCACATAGTCCTGATCAAACAAGCTAAAGAATAGAGCTAAAGATTTCTGTAGACACTGAGAAATAGAGAAGTACACCATCACCGAGAAGAAAGAAGTGGAGAAAAGGAATAGAAATGAAACATTTATCATAAAGGTATTATGAGCTTACAATAGATCTGAACATTTGCAAGTCTAGGTTGTATTTATGAACAAATCATATAATGTTTCAGTTTAACCATTGGATCATAAATCCTCATAACCAAGCAGGATCTAACCATCCATTATATATTGAGATATATCCCAAGGAGTATCAAAAGGTTTATCATGAAGAAAGCATAGTAAATGCCAGATATCAAGTGATAAACTGTTAGTGATGAATCCTCTAACAAGTTCGCACTTAATAGTGTGTTTGTAACATTTAACAGGGTTGGCTCTTCACCGAGCTCACTTCAAAAGAGTGAAAATTTTGGGTTACCAGTCCCAAGTGGTTTTTCCCCTAACAGGGTTTCCACGTTAAAAATTCATGTGTCAAATGTGTTTATGGTTCATTAATTTAATGTTTTGCTTTACACATTACTAAATAGGATTGATGGTTAAACACTAAGTTATTTATTGTATTTCAGTAAAGGCTAGACTCATATTCAGTAAATCTTAAGAATAAGGTTTAACAGTGAACTCCGAGCAGTAGTTATTGGATAAAATTATTTAAGCACATACATCTTGTAGGACTGAAGATAATTAGAGATTTATAATTGTGGTATAAAGTTTTTGGGTTGATATTGGATTAATTTTTGAGGCCACTAATTCACCCCTCCCCCCACCCCCTCATTTATTCTAACAATTGGTATCAGAGCTTGTGTGCTTAGAAGGAGTGGTTTCAAGACCTAAGCAAAAGATCACAAGATGAGAAAATAGGATGTGCCTAAGTTGAACAAAGACAACTTTCCATCATGGCAAAGTAGGATAAGACTCCACCTATCAAGTATTGGAAATGATGTTACTCAATACAAGAAGTTGGATACTGAATATGTGTTTCCTACATGACCTCACACACTTGATCAATTAAGAGAAGAGCACAACTATATGATGATAGAAATTTCTTCCTCACTCTCTGATGCTGAATTTGAAGATGTCAAAACATGCACCTCTGACAAGAAAATGTGGGACAAATTGAAGCTAGTACATGGAGGAGATGATAATGTACTAAGAGATAAGATAGAAAGCCTAAGAGAAAGGTTTGATGACCTAAGAATGAAAGAAGGAGAAAATATCACTCAATACAGCTACAGAATCAAAGAGGTAGTCAATGTTGTCTAAGGAGTTGGAGGTGTACTTGAAGAAGAAATAGTGGTAAATAAAATCCTAAGAACTTTACTGCATGTTTATGATATTAGAGTATTTTCTATACAAGAAATGAGAGAAATAGAAAATAACAATGTCACTCTAGATAGTTTGGTTGGTAGACTTATTTCATTTGAGATGAAAAACTTTGACAATAGTGTCTTACCATCTATTGATTCTGCATTCAAATCTTCTTTGAAAATAAGTAAGTCTAGCCATAAACACATTATGAGAAATGATAGTGAAAGTGATAGTGATGACCAAAAACTTGATAGGATTGAAGCACTAATGGATAGAAGATTTCAGAGAGGCAAAGGTAGATACAAAGGTAAATTACCATTGGTATGTTTTAATTGTAAAGAGATTGGACACTTTGCTGCTAGATGTCCTAACAAAAGAAAAGAAGACAAAAGTGACAGATCATATGAAAAGAAGTTTGACAAAAGTGATTATAGACATTACCAAATAAACTAGCAATTTGACAGAAGAGATACTCGAGACTATAAGGACAAAGGGAAGAAATCATGTTACCTGGCTGAGAACAAAACTGAGAATACTGACACCAAATCTAATGAAGACATTGAGGTGGCATTTTTTTCCATGAAGAATGATTCAAACAAAGAGGAAAGGTATGTTGAGACTGCACTCATATCTAAGGTTAGTAAGAATTATGTCTAGATTATTGATAGTGGTTGTAGTCACCACATGACTGGAGACAGGGAAAATTTTGAAACTTTTGAGTATTATAATGGTGGATCAGTAAGAATGGGTAATGACTCACCTTGTCCGGTTGAAGGTAAAGGAACCATAATGTTGAATAATCTGATGAGATGTGAAAATACATACTGGGTAAATAGATTTAACTATAATCTATTGAGTGTTTCACATCTGAATAACATAGGTCACTGATTTGCAATTGACAACAAAAAGGCAAAGATCTTTAATAAATCAGGAAGGTTGATCGAAACTGTTGAACAAGCAAAAGGTAACCTATTCTATCTTGATGATATCAACACCACTTGTTTAATGGCTAGAAACGAAGACATATGGTTGTGGTATTAGAGTTTATGTCATGTGAATTTTGACAACATGATTAGGATAATCAATAAAAAGGAATGTAAGAGGCTTACTGAGCATGTCAAAGCCTGACCATGTCATGTGTAAGAATTGTCAAAAAGGTCAAATGACAAAGTCTAGTTTCAAGAGAAAAACCTATACATCTAATGCCATTCTAGAATTAATCCATACTGATCTATGTGGACCCATGAGAACAAAGAGTTACTATGCTGATAGATACTTCATTCTCTTTGTTGATGATTCTCTAGAATGATGACAGTAATGTTCTTAAAAGAAAAATCATAAGCATTCAAGATGTTTAAATGGTATAAAGCTATTGTAGAAAAACAAAGTGGTAAGGATCTAAAATGCTTAAGATTAGATAGAGGAGAAGAATTTATTTTTGATGAATTCACAACTTTTGTAATGAGCGTAGAATTCAAAGACATGTTTCTGCACCAAGAACACCATAGCAAAATGGGATTGCTGAAAGAAGGAATAGATCCATTGTTGATTGTGTCATAACACTGATGATTGAGAAAGGCATCACTCAAGCATTCTGGAGAGAAGTTGTCAATATTGTTGTCTACATATTGAACAGAGTTCAATTGAAGAAAGATACCAATAAAACACCCTATGAGCTATGGTATGGATACACACCCAATGTAAGTTACTTTAGAATTTTTTGGAAGTCAATGTTATATTTTGAAAGATGATAGAAATAGAAATCTTGACTCCAAAGGTGAAGAAGGAATATTTTTAGGGTATTCTACCAAAAGCAAGGCTTATAAATGTCTTAACAAGTCCTCTAACAAAATAATTGAAAGTGCAAATGTCAGAGTAGATGAATTTGCAGAGAAAAATGACAAGGAAAGTAGAAAACAAATAGAAGACTACAATAGGTTTGTCTATAGTGAATAACCTGACACTCTGCTTGAGCAACAGTGTATCGCTCCCGAGCAACAGAACAATGCACTAGAGCATCACGCTGCAAACACCAAAAATTAGGAAATTTCTCAAGATGATGTTCCGAGCAATAGAGATCAGAATGAAGGTCAAGATGATGATCAGAATGATGATCAAAGATCTGAACCGATACTTGCCAAGTATGTCAGAAGACACCATCCACAGAACTAGATCATAGGAGACAAGAAGGCTAGAATGAGAACAAGAAGTAAGTCACTAAACACTAGATGTTTAATTTGTGATTTTGAGCCTAAATCTATTAATATTGCACTTGAAAATGAAGAATGGGTGAGTGATATGAATGAAGAGATAGAATAGATTGAGAAGAAAAGAACATGGACATTAGTACCTAGACCAGATGACAAGAATGTTATAGGTACCAAATGGATATTCAGAAACAAGTTGAATGAGAATGGAGAAGTCACAAAGAACAAAGCAAGATTAGTATGCAAGGGGTATGCACAAGAACAAGGTATTGACTATGGATAAACCTTTGCACCGGTTTCTAGACTAGAAGGAGTTAGAATTCTACTTGCTTATGCTACATTTACAGGATTCAAGGTATACCAAATGGATGTCAAATCTACATTCCTAAATGGAATACTAGAAGCAGAGGTATACATTGAACAACTAGAAGGGTTTGTTGATCCTAACAAGAGAAACATGGTTTGTAGACTACACAAAGCCTTGTATGGATTGAAGCAGGAATCTAGAGCATGGTATGAAAGACTTCACTCATATCTCGTAAGTATTAGATTTGTAAGAACAAGTTAAAATAGTAATTTGTATTTAAAAGAAGAAGTTGATGATGACATGTTGATTCCTAAAATATTTGTTGATGATATCATATTTGGGGGTAATGATATGTTATGTAAATAATTTTCTAATGAAATGAGAAAAGAGTTTGAGATGTCAATGTTTGGGGAGATCAAATTCTTTCTTGGTCTATAGATTCTTCAAGAGGATGCAGGCATCTATATCACACAATCCAAATACATCAAGGAAGTGTTTAAGATATTCAAGATGGAAGAAACCAAGCCAGTTGGAACACCTATGGCAACCAGATGCAAGATGAAAAAGGAAGATAAGTCAACCAAGGTAAATCAGACCCTATATAGATCAATGATTGGAAAAATAATGTATGTTGTTCATACTAGACCAGATATAGTACATGCAGTTGGAATAGTTGCTAGATTCTCTGCTAATCCCAAGGAATCACACATGACTACTGGAAAAATAATTCTAAGATATCTAAAGACTATGGCTTATGGTATAAAAGAGAAGGAAAATTTGAGCTTCAAGTCTATACATATGTTTATTGAGTTGGAAACTTAGATGACAGGAAGAGCACAATAGAAGGAGCATTCTTCATGGGTGACGGACTTGTCACGTGGATAAGTAAGAAGCAAGGATGCATCTCACAATCTATGGGAGAAGCAGAATATGTGGTTGCTGTTGCAAATTTATTTAACATTGAATGGATCAAACAATTACTAGAAGGTATGAATATGAAAATTCTTGAACCAGTGATTATCTATTGTGATAATACTAGTGCAATATACAGTTCTAAGAACCTAGTCATGCATGATAAGACAAAGCATATTTCTATCTTGAGTACCATTACTTAAGAGAACAAGTACAAGAGAAAGAGGTGATCCTGGAATATGCTCAATCCAAGGAATAATTAGCAGACATATTCACAAAGCCATTTCCTAAAGATACATTTGAGTACTTGAGAAAGAGACTAGGGTTCCAACCCTTGTCTATTGGTCACTAAGCTGACTAGGAGGTTGTATCAGCCTACACATAATTAGAAGATCATTCATTTTGATGTAAGCAAAGAGATGGACTGTAAAGATACATCAGTACATAGAAAGGTACTTATTTGCACTGAACACCAGAGTCATTATACTATTGATGGAAAGAAAAATTCAAGGACTATATTAAAACTAAAAGAGAAAAGAGTTTGGCATTGTTGTCAAAGGGAGAGAGATTATATCCATATGAAATATCCATCATGATTTTCCAAAGGGAGAGAAGTATCCTAAGGGAGATGACTTTAGGAGAGAGATTATATATTCATATGAAATATCTATTATTGTCAATGGAAAAAGAGATATTCATCAAGGAGAGGAACAGTCAGAGGGAGAGACAACTTCAAAGAAGAGATTCTAGATCAAAGGGAGAGACATAATAAGAAGTTTCTACATCTATCTAGTAAAGGGAATGAAGATTAAAGAAAGTACTCTACAAGAAACAAATCTAAGCTAGAAGAGCTTACTGAGAGCCAGACATTTGTATTGGTTATTGAACAATAAGTTTGGTAGATTGATGAACTACAACTGATATATTCTATATTGTATTAGTAGTAATGTAGTATGTTTCCATCAATGCCAAAGGGAGAGATTGATGAACTATAACTGATTGAAGATTTGAAGATGTTAAGTTGATGATCACCGAGCTACAAAAAGTTAATGCAAGACATTAAATCAGTTAATGTATTGTATTGTCATTGATGTCAACATTATATAATCTGATTGGTTTTACATACACATTATCAGAGACTTCAAAGAACCAAAGAAATAAAGGTTATACTATCAGGAATGCATAAAATTTTAGTATACACCATGTGATAACAAACACCAATGAACAATGCACCCCGACGGATAGAGAACCCTGAGAGAAGAGTCACAGTGATACCCAAGCAAGAAACCCAAGCAACCATTATTGACAAGAACCTAACTAATACCCAAGCGGAAATAAGATTCATAGTGTTGCCCGACGGATAGAAAACCCCGGACAGACAACCCCGACGGACAGAGATGCCCGAAGACAACTGAAGTCAAGAATGAGAAAACAAGGAGTTAGCTGGTTGATCACATTATTTTCATCAACAAGTTAAAAGCCAGAGATAAGCTAGAGTTTTAAAGCTATTTTATTCCAGTTCTTAAGGAGAAATCTGCTAGATAAAACTAAAGCAAGAATGGTGAGAATTGTAGATCACGCCAAGAACAAGAAAGTCAAGGGCATAGAAATAGTGAAATTATGTCTATAAGAGAGACAAGATAACTCATTATGAATTGGTGGGTGAACAGAGAAGAGGATGCTGAAGAGAATATTGGTGAAGAAGACTTCACATAGTCCTTATCAAACAAGCTAAAGAACAGAGCTAAAGATTTCTGCAGACACCGAGCAACAAAGAAGCATAGAAACGCCTATTAGAAAGAAGTGGAGCAAAGGAATAGAAAGGAAACATTGATCATATGAGCTTATAATATATCTGAACATCTACAAGGCTAAGGTGTATTTATGATTAGATCATATACTATTTCAGTGTAACCATTGGATCAAAAAGTCTCTTAACCGAGTAGGATCTAACCATCAATTATATATTGAGATACATCCCAAGGAGTATCAAATTTTTTATCATGAAGATAGCATAGTGAATGCTAGATATCAAGTGATAAATTGTTAGTGATAAATTGTTAGAAGAGTGAAAATTTTGGGTTATCGGTCGCAAGTGCTTTTTCCCCTAACAGGGTTTCCACGTTAAAAATCCATGTTTAAAATGTGCTTATGGTTCATTACTTTAATGTTTTTCTTTACACATTACTAAAATAGGATTGATCAATAAACACTAAGTTATTTACTATATTTTGGTAAAGGCTAGACTGTTGTTTGGTAAAGCTTAAGAATAAGGTTTAACAATGACTCCGAGAAGTAGTTATTGGACAAAATTATTTAAGGGCATAAATCTTGTAGGAATGAAGATAACTAGAGATTTATAATTGTGGTATAAAGTTTTTGGGTTGATATTGGATTAATTTTTGAGGCCACTAATTCGCCCCCCCCCCCCCTCTTAGTTATTCTAACAAGCTTTACAAGAAAAACCTATACTACAAAAGGTATATTGGAATTGGTATACACCAACCTACGTGGTCCCATGAGAACATAGAGCTACTATAGAGATAGATACTTTGTATTGTTTGTTGATGATTATTCTAGAATGATGTCGGTTATGTTTTTAAAAGAAAAATCTTATGCATTTCAAATGTTTAAGTGGTAGAAGGCTAGAGTTGAAAAAGAAACAGGGAGACAAATGAAATGTCTGAGAACTGATAGAGGTAGAGAGTTTACATCTAATGAATGTAGACTCTTCTGCAATGAACAATGTATAAAGAGACAGATGTATGTACTGAGAACACCACAATAGAACGGTATAGCTAAAAGGAGAAATAGATCCATTGTGGGTTGTTCTAGAATATTGACGATTGAGAATGGGATTTCTCAAACCTACTAGAGAGAAGAAGTCAATACTACTTCTTATACACTTAACCGAGTATAACTAAAGAAGGGACCAAACAAAACACCTTATGAGATCTGGTATGGACACAAACCGAATGTAAGTTACTTCAACGTATTTGGAAGTAGGTGTTATATTCTTAAAGATGCAACAGATGGAAAGTTTGTCTCTAAAGGAGATGAAGGAATATTTTTGGGATATTCTAGTAAGTGAAAAGCCTACGAATGTTTGAATAATAATACTAACACAATTGTAGAAATTTCAAATGTGAGGATTGATGAATTTGCAAAGAAGAATGATGAAGACAGCAAGAAAGAACCCGAGGATTAACAAAGATTTGTTTATGTACAAACTAAGATTCCTGATACCCTACCAAAATAACAAACTGAGGAAGAAGATGAGAAAAGAGAGCTTCCACCGAATGATGGAAATGAAGAGATACCAATAGCTACTAAGCTTGTGTTGGAAAAGTATGTAAAGAGACACCAACTAAAATCATAGGAGATGTGACTGTTGGAGTTCAAACAAGAAGCAAGGTAAGAGAAAACACGTGTTTAATATCTCAACTTGAACCGATAAAAATAAAAGATGCTTTAGAAAGTGAATATTGGATGAAAGCAATGAAGGAAGAGATAGATCAAATTTAAAATAATAATACATGGACTTTGGTACTGAGACCCAAAGATAAGAATGTAATCAGAACTAAGTAGATTTTCATAAACAAGTTGAATGAGCATGGTTATGTAATTTGAAACAAAGCAAGATTATTTTCCACGGAGTATGCACAAGAAGAAGGAGTTGACTATGGTGAAACTTTTGCACCTATTGCTAGATTAGGAGTAAGGATTCTACTAGCATATGTGACTTATAAGGGATTCAAATTTTATCAAATGGATGTTAAGTCTACATTTCTCAATGGTATTTTGGAAGAGGAAGTATATATTAAACAAGCTAAAAGATTTGTTGAGAAGACTAACTGATACATGGTTTACAAATTACACAAAGCATTGTATAGCTTGAAACAAGCACCCCGAGCATGGTATGAGAGATTGAATTCATCTCTAATCAAAATAGGATTTCAAAGAACTAGTGACAACACTAATGTGTATCTAAAATGTGATAGTAATAAAAAAAGTTCTAATTGCTGAGATATTTGTTGATGACATTATCTTTGGAGGCAATGACACATTGTGCAGATATTTTTTGAGGAGATGATAAAGGAGTTTGAAATGCCTATGATTGCAAAGATTAAGTTCTTTCTTGGACTTGAAATTCAACAGGTAAAGGATGGGATCTATATTACAGAATAAAAATATATTAAGGAGATCCTAAAGACCTTAGGGATGGATGACTCAAATCTGGTTGGAATATCGATGGTCACTGGCTGCACGTTATCTAAAGAGCATGAGTCACAAGAAGTCAATGAGACACTCTACCAATCCAATATTGATAAGTTGCAATATGTAGTGCACAACAGACCTGATATTTCTCATGTAGTAGGAATTGTTGCAAGGTTTTCTTCTGATCCGTAGGAAAGACATATGTGTACAGTTAAGAGAATTTTCAAATATCTGAAAGGCACTAAAGATTTTGGCCTACTATATAATAAAGGAGGATACTTTGACTTGAAATTCTATATTGATGTTGATTGGGATGAAAATATTGATGACAGAGAGAGTACAATCAAAGGAGATTTATTTTTAGGAGAAAGAATAGTTACATGACTAAGCAAGAAACAAAGTTGTATATCACAGTCTACTATCGAGGTTGAGTATGTTGTTGTAGCTATGAATTGTGAAAATATTGTGTGGATCAAATAGCTACTAGAAGGTATGCAAGAAGAGATCACCGATCTAGTCACTATCTATTGTGACAATACAAGTGCTATAAACATATCAAATAATCTAATAATACACTCTAAGAACAAGCACATATCTATCAAGTATCACTACTTGAGAGAGAAAGTACAAGAAAAGATTGTAATGTTGGAATGTGTGAATTCAAAAGAACAACTTGCTGATATATTCACCAAGAAACTACTGAAGGATGCTTTTGATTATCTCAGAGGTAATTTAGGGATTGTACCCCTATCCAAAATTTATTAAATGAAAGAGAAATGTTTCATAAATTCTAGAACACATTAGAATATCTGAATTTTGAGTTGATGCTAAGTGATCACACTTTAGGTGATGCCTGAAGTTTTGAAAGGAATTATGTATGCAAAGAGAAATCAGTACATGCAAGGTATGATTCACTACGTGAACAATATTTTGGGAGTATGTATCTTTGGAATTGTTGTCAAAGAGGGAGAAGTATGTAATTTATGACTCCAAAAGGGAGAAATAAGTACACATGATAAGTAGTCAATATAGTATGTAATTGAGGACTCCACAAGGGAGAAGTAAGCACAAGGGATAAGTAAGTACAAGAGAGAAGTAAGTGATGAATACAAGTAAAGGAGACTACTTGTAAGAGGGGGAATATAATATAAGGAAAAGAGGAAGAACAAGATAAGAGGGAGCAGAGACATTACATAGAGATTAGAGTATACCATCACCAATTGAGAGGATTGCCAACAATGCCAAAGAGGGAGATTCTTAACCAAATTATGGTAATGGTGATGAAGACCAAGTTCAAAAGAATACAAGAAAGTAGAATTATTAGATCAGTTGTTAGTTTGTCATTGATGTCAAGCAATTGATTTCTAGTTTATATTAAGTTTCCATATCAATCGGAGAGGAACTTAATCTGGCAGACAATAAAGATCAGACAATGATAAGGAACTATTAGTATAATTGTTTTTACTTAACATTTGATGTTGTTAAGTCAATAAAGAAGAAAGGTCAAGTCGGTAAAGGTAACAACCTAGTCACCAAGAAGTGAAGTGTTTGTCAGCCAAGAAAAGAAAAGACAATCATCGAGTGAAGTTAACAGCCGAGCAAGCTCAACTACTGATCAAGGTTGGTAACCGAGCAAAGTCAGATACCGAGTGAAGATATTCACCGAAACCAATGACCATGGAATAGAGCATGAACAAAGATTGAATTAAAGGAGAAAAAAAATTTAATGCAAAGGCACGCATATCAAGAATTTTCTAAGCATGAAGACAAATTCTATTGTAAGATCTATGGTCATGAAAAGTCAAGTTCAAAATTAGTGATGTAGATTAAGCGGAAAAAGAAAGTTGTGAATTCCAAGAAAAAGTGCAAGTCATGAGCCATGGTTAACCACTTAACCAAGTTATAGATATGTTGAATCATTTCATTTGAGATGATTGGATAGCTAAGCACAATTGAGGGAAAACCCAATCAATAGGATTAAGAGGCAAAACAAAGGCCTATATATTGATGATTTTGTATTTTTTTACAGAGTTGCTGGTGAAGTAAATAGTTGAAGAGATACCAAGCTAAGTAGTGAAAGAGTTGGATAACCAGTATAGAGGAGAGATTGATGACTTGATTATTTTTTTGTGCCAGCAATTTTTAGAGAGCAGACAAAGAATCTGATCAAGAAAAGTATAGTTACAGAATCATAGGTCACATTAGTACATTGTTTCTTACTAACATTTGTAACAGAAAATCTCTTAACCGAGTGGACCTAACAAGTCATTTTGTAAACCCTTGAGAAAGGTAAAATTCTTGGATGAATGTTTAAGCCCTCTAACTAGACCACTACTAATAGGGTGAAGATCTTAATAGTTCTAAGGTAAATCCCCTAACAAGGTAATATCTAACAAATGTGCATTATAATCTTTAATAGGATTGGCTCTTAACCAAGCATACTTCAGAAGAGTATTTCTTTTTGTGGGTGAAAATTCCCACGAATGTTTTTCCTAAATTGGGTTTCCTCATTAAATCTTGTTTTGTTGCTTGATAACTGTGAATGTTATTTGTTATGTTATATTTTTTTATCAATTTTGTGAAGATTTTACAAGTTTCGATTATTTTTGTTGTTTGAATGACCAAGTTGAATCAAAGGTTTAGATTTAAATTATTAAGGCTCATTATTTTTAGATTCACCCCCNTCCCCCCCCCCCCCCCCCCCACTCTCACTAAACCATCTTACATAGGGTAAACCAATAGAGGTTCCCTTTGCCCCTAAAAAGGAATTAATTTTGGACCCTCTGATGGTCAGAGTAGGGGGTGGAAATTTGTCCTCCATGTTAGTCTACTTTAAAAATTTGAACATGTTTCATGAGGAAAGGTATAAGAGAAAGCATAACCCCATTGTGCGGATAAATCAAACACATTTATTATAAAGTCTCTTAAAAATTCAATTGAGCAAGTAATCAAACATCATCAAGGCATTGAAGTAATTGGTAAAGTTTAAGATCTCAAGCATTTATGATGGCATCCATGATCAACATTTTATGAATTCAACTCTACAAGTCAACATCAATAACCTTATGAATATTTTAACACAAGGGAGGTTCATGAAGGTATAAAATTTTATTCAAGCAATTTAATTTAGATCTAGTATCTGCAATAATACAAAATAATTTCATTTCATGTATATTTCATGGTAATTTTAAAATAATAAATTGACATAGGAAAACCCTCGTCAACCCAACATTTTCCTTCTTTTGCATATGATGGTATTAGGATCAGAGTACAAAAAAATTAAATCAGATCAAGAAAACAAGACCTGCATATCACACTGTCCTAGATCCAGAAAAGCAAGGTCAACATTAGTCCTATCAATGTAGTCCTCAATATTGTTGACATAACTTTTGGGGAAGGTTATGAGTAGAATATTTATTCTAGAAACACCATTTTTTTCTGTATCCCGCAATCCTAGGATGGTGATGTTACAATGGTGAGAAAGACTAATTGTGCCCTTGGTCTCCTTAGTGTTCATTGCAGTGGTTGTCTGTGACATGAATTAACCACCTCTTGTATCTTCTATATGTCTAGTGGTTGTATTAGACATTAACAGGTTGATCTTTTCGTGTAATGACAACTGCTAGTTGTAATAAGTGGTATCAAAGCTTGGCCATAGGTTCTAACTCTGTGCTTGCATTGGGGGGATTGTTACAATGGTGAGAAAGACTGATTGTTTCCTAGGTCTCCTTATTTTTTTAGCATAATGGCAGTTTGTGACATGGCTTAACCACCTCATGTGTGTTCTATATGTCTATTGGTTGTATCAAACATTAATAGGTCAATCTTTTGGTGCAATGACAACTTCTAGTTATAACAGCTGACACCCCAAGTGATGTAGCCCTCCATATTTCATCATAGATTTTAGAAACAGGTTCTTTTCCATTTCCTCTTTACAAATATAGATATTTTATCTTGACATTTATTTTATGGTTTACTATACATGTCAAAACCTATCAATTTTATACCTTTGGCCTTAGATTATGTACACAGTTTGATATTTTTAGTATTATTTTTAGCTCACTACAAGGATTTTTAGACCCACCTTGTTCCCAATCCTTTTCAATTAAATCTGAGGTTGAGTGTCTTGGATCCACTCTCCTTCAATATAATTTAAGTATAAATAGGCCTAGTTTCCTAGTTTACATGCATAAGCTACTGAACCATATTTTCCTACATTGCATTTTTGTGAACTCTTACATGTTCAATGCTTACATCTCCTAATTTTCATTTCAAATCATATTTTCATGTTGTTAATTGAATCATATTTTCAATCATTTTTAATGAAATTATTTATGTTGTTACATTTCATTTAGGCAATTGTTAATTGATCAATCTATTCAGAAATTGAATTGTTTAGTCATTTATTTTATATCTAGATTTATGCATGAGTTTTGTGACCTTTAGTCCCACATCTAATATCACTTTGAGAAGAATATATAGACTTATGAGATCCTAATGTTTAAATACCACAAGTTTAGAGTCTGAGTTTACCAGCACATTCCATGGGAACTTAGATAAAACCTTTATTCCTACACATGACATACCTAGCTATAATGAAAGAAAATAGATGGAGAAAATAGATTCAATAGGATGGATGAACAAACTATGAAGAACACACCTATCTTCTATCATACATTAGAAGGAATATGATCCACTATGCTTGAGGAGGCTAAAACACTAAGCAGATATAGAGATCCTTTGTTGTTATGGAAGATGACTATGCAAATAAGAATGAAAAATGAAAGATATGGGGAAAACATGAAAAGAGAGATGATTTTTATGTATGCAATTAGAAAACTAGCTGAGAATCCAATTTTGATACTAGATCTAGGAAGTCAAGACAAAGACAAAATTATGATGTAATTTTCAGTCTAAAAAGGTAGGTCAAGGGTGTTTAGGAGGGTTAGGGATGACTAGGAGGGTCAGGGGAAACTAGGATAGAAATGATTGAATAGGAAAGTCAGGGGATGAACAAGAGGGCTAGGGGAAACTAGGAGTTAGGGTTGAGTCTAGTTGCATTTGACCCTACAACTTCATATGAAAATACTATGAATACATACCTCTCGATCAAACCTTCTAGTAGCCCATTATGCACTTGCACTACCTATCACTTGCACAAAGAAAATGGGAAATTTGTTTTGGAAAGGGGTTTTTCCTAACTCAAACCCTATTAAGGAATTAACCTTTAAATCAAAATAGAAATTCTTGGAAGGAAAGAGTGCTAATGTGTAGCACAAGATTGATAAAATGCTTATTCAATCACAAAACCTTTTGGTCTTGAATTGTTCATGAACATGCTTGAATTATCTCTTGCCCTTTGATCTAGGACTCAAAGAACATGATTTCCTTCACATGTGCTTGGATCTAGACATTACTCCTTGCCTTCACTTCTTGATGCTTGATTTTTGAAAGAATTTCCTTGATTTCTCCTTGAATGCTTGCTTATGAATTGAATTATTTTAGGTGGTTTGTTTTTATTAGTATGGATAGATTAGGATTTGAATGGATTGATTGAGATATAAAAATTAGGGAGGTAACCTTTCCTTTATACCTCACCAAGGCTAGAAAGTTGAAGGGGGGCGATGTGGTTTTGATGATCTTGCTAAAATCAAAAGATCATTACACCACTCAAATTTGGGCCCATTTTCTAGTGTATGAGGTGACTCTTAGTTTATGAGTGAGTAGAATCATCCCATACCCACCCAATTATCCTCTCTCAGCTTATTCAAGCTTAGATTTGTGTGGGGGTAAATGTTTATATGAAAATTTTAGAAATTTGTGTAAAATTGGGGGTCAATCAAGCATAACATGCATGAAGGCCTTGGACACTAAATTGGGGCCTAACTAAGGACAAAAATTATATAGGGATAAAATTTAGGACATTACATTTAGCCCCCACTTTATCTATCTAGTATGAACCTTCTTCATACTCATACTAAAGTAGATTAAAGAGTAGGAAAGAACTCTTATCAAGGTAAAAGAGGCAAGGAAAATTCCAAGACCCAAGTGACCTAGGTCCTTATCATTCTAAAAATAAGATAAAATAAATATTTACAGAGAGAGAGAGAGAGAGAGAGAGCATACTAGCCTTAAAATTTTACAATTACTATGGGTCATGAAAAAAGAGACAAATATGCAAAATAAGGAGTTGATGGTCTAGCAAGATATGTTATGCTAGTCAACACATCTCAAGGATAACCAACCAAAGTATTGTATGTAAGCAAAGTATTGTATGAAAGGAAATAATGCTAAAAAAATAATAATGCAAAATAATAACCAAAGAAAGAATTATATTCAAGTAAATTTACCAAAAATATGGTTTACAAGGATCGGCCCAAGGAAAGAAATATCTTAAAAAGAATATTCTATAGGGAGGTTACCAAGTATAAGGAAGATTTTTCTAAGTCACCAAAAAAAATTACTACAAAATATGATTTGTTGTGTGTGCATACTATGTAACAAAGAGGAAAGTTTATGCCACTATGTTAAGGTGATTGTGTACACCTTATTGGAAAAATAACTTTAAGGTAGAATACATGCATTCAAAATACAAGCATGTTTACACTATGATATTCCCCCAAACAAGGAAAGATCAAAGGAAATAAAGAAAAAAAATGGAGCACATGACGGATCTAATAAATCTAGGGTCAGAAAATGCACATGTAATAAATTATGTATATCAAGAATAATTATAATTAATTAACCTCATCCCCTAAAGGTGGTGGAACTAGGAGCCCAATAAAAGAAGAGACCGTAAGATAAATGAACAAAAAGTCTATTTGGGTCAACATTGTAGAGACCATAAAGAGATATGGTTCTCACTACTTTGCATCATCCCTAAGTAGACAATACAAATGCACATTTACAACAATAGCACATGTTCAACATAAATTATATTTTGATATTTGGTCCTATCTCAGAGGTTTAATAGGATATTTATATTTATATTTGGTATACTTGAATTTTAACCACTATGATATTGTGAGAGGTATATAAACACCCTATCTCTCCTCATTTTCATAAAAAAACCATGGTCAGTATTATCAATCATTGACATTCACAATTAACCATTCATGTTCAAGCAATTAGGACAATCATTTAAGCATCCAAGATCTAGATTTCTTCTCAAGGATTCAAGGTGTTCTTCTCCATAGATCAAGCCTATTTCTCTTATTGAAGTTCTTGCAAAGGAGTGTTCTATCAAGGAAGGAGATACACCTATATTTTCATCTTCCTTCCTCTCGCAATCAAGCATTGTGGAAAACTACAACATCCATCACATGAATTTTTATCTTTCATGATTTCCTCTTGGGTTTTTATTTTAATTCAAAGCTATTGCATCAACATATTTGATCACATTCAAAGAAGCCTTTGCATCATAAAGGTTGTTGGAATTATTGGAATGATGTAATGAGTGGGGAGGGGTGAATCAGTACCTCTAAAACTTTTTATCTGGTTGGCCCATTAACCTTTGAGTCATTAGATTTGTATATACCTATCTATTTGTTCATCTTTCTATATGTATGTGAAATCATAATATAAGTTCTTTACATGTGTAAATATTCAAGAAACATTCATGAAAACAAATAACACATGATATGATATCACAGAAAAATCTGGTTAGGAAGTAAAAACTATTGTGGGGATGTCTACCCACAAAACTTCACTATCTTTAGATAAGAAGGGAGCCGGTAAAGGCTTACAATTGATCACTTCTGATGATCTACCCTGTTAAGAGTATTAGAGTAGAGACCTGTTAGGATCTACTTTGTTTGAAGCTTTAGCAACACTGTTAGGTGTGCACTCTGTTAAGAGATTTATCAAAGAACTATTAAGTCCACCTTCTACAAAAGGATTTTAGTTGTGAATGCAACTACAATATAAATGTTGATCTGATAGTGAATGCAATCTCTAATTGTTGATAACATATCCTGTAAAGCTTACAATGTAAATGTAATCACCTTGAGTGATTGAGTGATACCTTGTCTCTGCTCGTCGGTAGCCTTTTTGTGTTCTTGATAACTGAGTTGATATGTTTTTGTGCTTTGCATGAATTCTCTTATGCTTCTTAGATGCTCTCCATGGCTGCTATCATTTTTCAACTAATTACAAGTCTCTCTTCTTACAATTGATTGAACATCTATTTATACTAGTTTCTAGCTCTATTCTTGATTCACGCTTTTCAAATTAACTCTAGATCCAAGCTGTTTACAACTTGACCTTGATCTTTAGTTAGATATGTTTTAGATCCATTAGGATGCTTTAAAACATTCACAATTTTATTGCTTGACCCTCAAGTAAAGCTTTAAAACAAAATAAAACTCTATAAATAGAATTACAATGTTTTATTTGATGTGTAAAGTCAAATCCACTTTTTGCGGGTTCTGTAACTGACTGTTGGTTCTGATGGTCAGGCTGCTCTGTTAGTTCTGTCAATTTTGTACTCTCTTGGTGTCCCTTAATTGAATTTTTCATCGGGTATGCCTTTTCTTCTTCGTCGGCAATGTTCTCAAAACTGTATCGTTGGTAATGCATGTCATCGGTTTGACTCTTGTCAGTGTTCATCAGGCAATTCTATACTTAGCATTTTTATCATAGACATTTTCATCTCGTTGGGTATGCTTTTTGTCTGCCAATTATTATTATACCGATGACCTTTATCATGTTTTTCCCTTTAAGTATACTAATGAAAAAACTTAATGTCATAAATCTCCCACTTTGACATTAGTACCAAAAACTGATATGTGCAACATACTTAGATGTATTAGTATGTACACCCGTGTATACCTCTTCCTTAGTCATGAAATGACTCCCCCTATGCATATGTTGGTAAGTGTAAGTTTATGTACACATCTATTCTTGTTGTACATACATTATACATATCCTCA
This sequence comes from Thuja plicata, assembly GCA_018584345.1. NCBI lineage: Eukaryota > Viridiplantae > Streptophyta > Pinopsida > Cupressales > Cupressaceae > Thuja > Thuja plicata. The sequence goes on along the minus strand of MU225207.1, from coordinate 1,643,848 downwards.
TATAGTATTTTGTATATATGTATACATTCCTCCTTTTTCTACTAAAGTATATTTGTACATATGTATACATTCCTCCTTTTTTGATAATGAGGGCAAAGGTACTTACAGCTTTTCAAAAATGTGAGAGTGTGAGGCTTTGATTTCCTCCATCATTTTCTCCCATTTATCCTTTAAATTATCAAGAGCCATATGCTCAATTGATATCCTCACATGCATGTCATATATGCTATCTACCAAAGATATCTCTGGGGTTGAGATCAGATTTCTTGCATCTGTAATATGTTGTTGTAGAGTGGTGAGGTTTGGCAATATGTGAGCTTGAAGCTCTATAACCTCATTTCTAAATTGAGTCTCTGCATCCCATATCTATTGTCTCAATTTTTTACCTCTACGATCTTTTCATGATGCAGCTTTATTGTGTTTGCATCAGAGGTTAAACTTAGTGCACTAGTTGCTAGATCTGAATCTAGTTGTGACACCTTTTCACTATTTTATTTTGTGAAATTTAATAGTGTGCACAATTTTTGAACTAAGGTAATAGCTTCAATAATCATAGGTTCTAATTCACTTGCTAGTTTAGAGAGCTTTACCTTGTTCTCTGCCACTTCTTGGCTGATCTTCTCAACTAGTTTGTGTTGATACTTCATCTCTGCATGTTCTTCCATTGCCTTCTATGCATCAACATTTTGATTTATGATGGCATCGGTAAGAACTGCTATTTGTTCCATGACTGATATGTTATCTTCAATTTTGATATCTGGAACAAGTTGATGTAGAATGTCCCTTGCTTTATCAAGTACTTGGGCTTCCCTATGTACCTTTTTCATTTTCTCTTGAATTTCTTTTCTCTGACACATCACACCAAAATTTTAAAGTGCTTCAGTATCTAAAGTGGATACATCCCATTTGGGTAACTCAATTACCTAATCAAGTGTTACCGCCAAGATATCTTTCTTCATTACTTTCTTCTTCTTTTTCTTTGACTGGGAGGCAGATTGGTGTACTACCATTTTTAAACCTTGAGATTGAATAAATTTTGTACGTGACGGTCAAGAAGATGAGGCATCTTGTTGTTTCTGTTCTGAGTCCACCAGTTGGTTTTGTGAAGACATCTCTTCATTGGCCTTGGGTGTATCAATAGATTTATCTTCCTTTACTTTCATGCTTTCATCTTGCTTGACTTCTTCACTATTTTCTTTCTCTTCATCTTTTCTCAGTGTTTCATCTATTTTATTATCTTCTCCTTTATATTTTTTAGTAGACACCTCTTGTTAAGTGTCGATTGCATCCATCTCTATATGTGTATCTTTTGCAGTATCTGATGCATTTTTATTTTGTTCATTACCTGTGTCCTTGGGTATATCATCATCTTTCTTAGATGATTTCTCCTGACTTGATTCAATGTCAACAGCTTGTATTAAAATTTTCATGTTGGTCAGCGTATTGACCTCTGCATTGTCAATAGTTGTATCTTGTCTGTCGGTATTTCCCTATGCAACATTGATATCTTCATCTTTTTGCACTTCTTCTACAAGGTCCTTTCCTGTAGTTTCATGTATAATGTTATCAAACCATGATTCATCATTGATATCATCAGTTAGGTTACCTTTTATTGTCAAATCTACCTTGGTAACCTCTTCTTCATTACTTAAGTCAATATGAATTGGACTTGGTGAAATTTGGCTTTCCTCATTCTGTGTTTTGTCAAGAGTAGTGTCAGCCCATACTTCATCTATAACTTCAGTATGTTTCAGACCTGTTAGAGTACTCTCTTCTTTATCCAGTTCCACAGATGAACCATCTTGTATATCCTTGATGATGATGTTTTCCTTCTTCGAGCTAGCTTCCTTAATGGGCTAGTTAAGTATCTTGCACCACTTTTTAATGTTGTCTTGATCAAGATCAATTAGCTTCCCTTTGAGAAATTCATATGATCTCATTTCTGGTGAGAACTTGTTTTCATATTTCTTCATCATCTCACTTATTTATTCCTTCTTTGAATTTGAAGATATAAGAGTAACAAGTACTCTTTCTCTTTTTTTTTTCTTGATATAGAGAAAATGTCCATCTAGCAGACAATCTCGCTGATAGTTCCTTAGGAATGTCATATTCTGAGAATTGTAGTGAAACATAATGATGTTTGCACATTTTAACTATAATAGTGTCTTCTATCTTGTTTTGATCCTCTTGATCAAACTTTAACCATTTCCTAATGTTAGGATTAGAAATAGATGGTGATTCTGAGATATTCTTACATATTTCAGCAATTGTCTTTGGAATCAAGGGTTCTTTCCCCTTTTGCACATCTATGTCAGCTTCATCCATAGCTGAGTCTTCTAGATCCTCTTTTTTCCTAACCCATTTCCTCCTTTTGGTCTATATTTCCTTAGGTGAGACTGGTTTTCTCATGTAGGTTCTCACTTTACTTTTCTTAAGTGGTGAAGGAGTTGGTTCCTTTGCAGTTTTGCTTCTTGTTCTTGAAGCGGTTTTTGTTCTTGCTTTCTTAGGTGGAGGTGGAGGTGGTGAATCTGATTGTGTACCCTCTGAATCATTATTTTCTATTTCTTCACCGATAGGTGACTAACCTTTGATTTTTTCCTCCTTTCCTTCTACTTCCTCTTCACCTTCTTTAGTAACTATAAATTGCTTGGTTAACTTTTTAACCATTTTGTTCTTCTTGTTTATAATTTTCTTGATAGTAAGATCTGTCTTGATCTTTGGTTTGGCTTCTTCATAAGTGCCAAATCTTTCTTGCTTGTTGTTAACTGGTTCATTCAATAGTGCCTTGATGCACTTAGTGGCTTGTCCTATTTTGATCTCATATTCTAAATGTGATAGCCAAGAATTCCTAGGTACTACTGGTTTGATATGGGTAAAATCAGTATCTACCATAAAACATATATCCTCTTTGTATTCTTCTATCAAAATTTCAGGTATCCTAGTTCTTGCTTTCATCTTTTCTTTAAATCCTTTGAAATGCTCATTCATTAGGTCATCAAAGTTTGTTCCTAATGACTCTATATGCTCACATATTTGTATGGTGACCAGTTTTCTTGTATCCCATACTACTTTGCCTATGGAAGGAAATTATTCTTCAAAGTAAAATAATATGCACATAATGAGGGAACCAAACTTACAAGTGTTTTTTCTTGAAGATCTTATGGTGTTCATGTTCTCCTTGAGTTGATTCAACAAAATCTCTGCAAGATCCATCTTCTTTCCTTGTTTGATGATCTTGTAAGTTGTGCTCATAGTAGTGCTTTCTATGTTGTTCATTCTGCTGGCCTGGAAGATATTGTATCCTACCACACATGCACCAAACTTGAGTTCTTCGTCAGTGATAGTGTTAACCTTGAGACCTCTCTTGTCTGATTTTGCACCAGTTAGCTTTTCCACTTCCTTCAGGGATGGATGCTTGTGAGCTTGTGGTTTGTCAGTTGTAGGATATCTAGTAACTGCATGAATAACATCCTTTGTTATTTGTTTTGGCTTATTGATCCATAATGTTTGGTTATGCATTCTGCTAAGAACTATCTTTATCCATTTAGTCTTAAAAACTCTGGGAAAGTGTAATGCATTTCTGAGACCTTTCACTTCCAGATGCTTGTGTTCTTCTTTTAGGTTTCCAACTTCATCACAAAGTTCCCTATAGTCATTATCTAGGTCCAGATCTCCTAATTTTGAGATCTTGCAATGTATATAGGACCTTACGTCTTCTACCAGCAAAACCCTAGGTGGGATTCAAGAGAATGCTCTAGAATCATCAAGTTGTGATGCAATTTATAGGTGCAGCTTGTATTTAGGTTCAACACAAGTTCCTCTATTGATAAGATTGATCACTTTCTTCTTATCCTCTTTCAACTTTTCAACTCTAGGAGTAGATGCCATCATTTTTAGAAATTTAGGGCTTTTGGTAATTTAAACTATATGGTCAGTGAATGCAAGTACTTACTAAATATTTTTGATCGCTCATGAATCCTTTGAGTTGAGTTAAAATCTTATTGAGGTCGCACTTCAATTTTCTCTCCAATCACTATGCTTAGCTCTGCTTGGTTGCTTGAGAATTGCGGGTGTGAAAAGAGTTCTTTCGTCGTGCTTTTATAACTTTTGTGCCCTAAGTTTTCATTAATGCCCAAAAAATCATCGGTATACAAAGACTGAGTTTGTTGGTTGAGACATAAATAACATCTTCGATGTAGGCACAAAGTGTTGGGCTTGCTAGCAGCTTTGGTGACTTCATCGATGATTTTCGATAAAATGATGACAACTTCTGTCGGCTCAAGGATTACCGATGTTCATCAATTTACACTTAGTGACTTGGCTTTTGTGTAATGACCGATACATTTTGGTAAGTAGTGTTAACTTTTCTATGTGTGTTCACCGATGCTAATTTGTACCCATTAACCGATGGTTGTTTTTCAATAATATTACAAGTAACAATATAGTGCATCTTCAATAATGCTAATTTTGCCTATATGATCAATATGTAAATGGAACCAATGCACAATATAACTTGTCATAATGCAATTCCTTACTTATGCAATTTAGTTGTAGATAGTGATGCCACCAAATCCATTGGATGGGGCATCATCATTTGTATTGCTTGTTCCAACACCTTCAATGTTTGTGGCTTTTACCCACATCTTGTTTCTCATCTTCTTGATGTCATCAATGGTGTTTCCATTGGGATAAGTGATTGTTTCTGTCAGTCAGTCTTTGTAATCTTTTATCACATGTCCAACCTTATGACAATGTAAACATGCCATACCTAGATTGAACCATCCTCTTGGTTTTCTAGTCCATTTTCTCATACAGTTGGCAGATATATGACCATACCTTCCACATGTTGTGAAATTTACCCATGAGTTATAGTCCCAAACATATGATTTACCTACTCTTGTTGGTTTGTATTCATTATCAGATTCTTCTGGTGTTCATGCTTCCTTATTCTTTTTCCAACGTTCCTGATATGTATGTCCATTCATTTTGCAGGTAGGATAGTACTTGTCCATGTAGGTTTCTTTCTTTGGCTTTGTCATCTTGGATCTGCATTCATATGCCTTGTGTCCTTTCTTGTGACATTTATAAAAATTACCAATGAAAGTAGATTGTGATTGAGGAATACCTTTCATTTTGTTTCTGCAAATGTTTTAGGTGTGGCTTGGTTTTCCATAGTGATTGCATGACAGCTTCTTGGTCCTTGGATTTGCATAAACATTCCTTTAATCTGATTGATTAGATGATTCTCCATTATTGACGTACCCTATTCCTGTGTAGTTGTTGACTCTTCTTTGACTGTCAAGTAAATCATCCATTCTTTTATTGCTATCTTCAACTTTCTTGATCAATTCATTGTGTTGCTTCTGGATTTTGACTTGATGCTTTAGTTTCTCATTCTCTTCCCTTAGCTCATCGATGATTTGTATTCTTTCAATGAGTTTAGTATTTAATATGTTTTCCTCTTCACTCATAAGATTAATCTAGTTGGTAATATCATGGTGATGATCAGTAAGTCTTTGAATCTTTAATTCTTTTTCTTGTAGCTTCTCAGTGATTTTCCTCCTATCATCAATAGCCAATTTTCTCTCTGATTCAGCTTTTCTTGAATCATTCATGACATCAATCATTTTTACCATCTGAGTCTCTTGACCAATTTGCAGCATCTTGATTTTCTCTGTCACATGTAGATTGACTTCTTGTAGACTTGTGATCTCTTCTACTGATGTGTCTGAAGCTTTGCTTGTTGATGATTCAGCATAGTTGAAGATCTGGGATCTCCTCTTCTTGATAATATTTTTCATTAAGCCTAGTTTCCATGATCTTTCTTTCATCAAGAAACTTTCTCATGCTTACTCTCACCTCTTTATACTGCTCATAATAAATCTGAATTTGTAACTACTCATTCTCAATAGTCTTGTCTAGTCTATACTTTTCCATTGTGTTGATCTTTTCTCTTAAGTCTTTAAGATTTTCAAGAAAGAGACTTAGCTCTAATACCAATTGTTGGAATTATTGGAATGATGTACTGAGAAGGGAGGGGTGAATCAGTACCTCTAAAAAATTTTATGTGGTTGGACCATTAACCTTTGAGTCATCAAATTTGTATATACCTATCTATTTTTTCATCTTTGTATATGTATGTGAAATCACAATATAAGTTCTTTACATGTGTAAATATTCAAGAAACATTCATGAAAACAAATAACACATAACACATGATATGATATCGTAGAAAACTCCTGTTAGGAAGTAAAAACTATGGTGGGGATGTCTACCCACAAAACTTCACTATCTGTAGATAAGAAGGGACCTAGTAAAGGCTTACAATTGATCACCTATAATGATCTACCATGTTAAGAATATTAGAGTGGAGACCTGTTAGGATCTACTTCATTTGAAGCTTTAGCAACACTGTTAGGTGTGCACTCTGTTAAGATATTTATCAAAGAACTGTCAAGTCCACCTTCTACAAAAGGATTTTAGTTGTGATGCACTTGTTAGAATGCAACTACAATATAAATGTTGATCTGATAGTGAATGCAATCTCTAATTGCTAATAATAGATCCTGTAAAGCTTACAATGTAAATGTAATCACCTTGAGTGATTGAGTGATACCTTGTCTCTGCTCGTCGGTAGCCTTTCTATGTTCTTGATAACTGATTTGATCTATTTTTGTACTTTGCATTAATTCTCTTCTACTGCTTAGATTCTCTCCATGGTTGCTATCATTTTTAACTGATTACAAGTCTCTCTTCTTACAATTGATTGAACATCTATTTATACTATTTTCTAGCTCTATTCTTGATTTACACTTTTCAAATTAACTCTAGATCAAAGGTTTACAACTTGACCTTGATCTTTAGTTAGATATGTTTTAGATCCATTAGGATGATTTAAAACATTTACAATTTTCTTGCTTGACCCTCAAGTAAATATTTAAAACAAAATAAAACTCTATAAATAGAATTAGAATTTTCTGTCTGACGTGTAAAGTTAGATCCACTTTTTGCGGGTTCTGTAACTAACTATCAGTTTTGATGGTCGGGCTACTCTGTCAATTCTATTAGTTTTGTACTCTGTCGGTGTCCCTTAATTGAATTTTTCATCGAGTATGCCTTTTCTTCTCCATCGGCGATGTTCTCAAAACTGTATCTTCGGTAATGCTTGTCCTCAATTTGACTCTTGTCAATGTTCGTTGGGCAATTCCATACTTAGCATTTTTACAATAAACATTTTCATCTCATCGGGTATGCTTGTTGTCCGCCGGTTATGCTTATACCAATGATCTTTATCATGCTTTTCCCTTTAAGTATACTAATGGCAAGACTTAATGTCATCAAAAGGTATGATACAAATTTTATTTTTTTGATCTAGCCTCTGTTATATGGCAGTATGCTTGCATTTCAATTTTGATTGTAGATAGGGGTTTGACTGATGCAAACCCCTCTATCAAACCTTCTTCCTTGTTTTTTTGCATGTACACATAGCACAACTATCGAGACTTGATCTGACAAGTATAGGTTCTGTAGGGAAGTTTGTAACCAAATTTGGGCAGAAACCCTGAGAACAAAAATTCCCCAAACTTCTATTTCCCAGGAACAAATTTCCCAAGGTATTTTGTACCTAGAAAATAATCACCAAATTCAATTTGCAGGTGACTACAGTTCTCAGGTTTCTAGTTCATGTCACTGTAGCTTCGTGTTTATTTTTGTTAGTTGGTATTTTTTGAAAATGTTTATATTTTCTTATCTATCCTACTATCCAATATCATATTATCGTCTTATGAACATCCATTCTAATCAACGAAGGATCATTGACTCACTTAGAGATTAAGTCCTACTTGAGCCTTTACACAACTAAATTTGATTAAAAAATTTAATTAAATTTAATCATCCACTTTCATTATTGATTAAATAATTTTATGTGCTATTTAATTATTTAATGTTATCCTTCTAGCCAAATTAGTTTAATTAATTAGATATAGTCCAATTAATCTAATGGAAACTCATAACCATTTAAAATAATTAATCCCTCTTCTTCTATTAATTTAAATAAATATATTTATTTATTTAAATTAATCCCTCTATTCAATTTTCCCCACTTGGAATTAAATAAATTGTTTAATTCCATTTAAGCACATGGCTCCTAAACTTAACCCTCATCTAACTACTCTCCAATTCAACCCAACCCACATGCACACACTAATCCTCAATTAAGTAAATAGACTTATTTTCTTAATCAATCCCTTCACTCATGCTCTCTCCTCCCATCACATCCTCCTAAATATCCCACTTTCTTACTAATTAATCATAATCTCCCACCTAATCCCCTTCCTAATCATTTGAACAATCCTTATTTGTGCAGGAGCACCTCCCTCTTATCTTCAATAGAAGATATTCTCCAAGGGTCTTCAAAAGATTCACCCAAGGGCCTTCATGCCTAAAGGTCAAAGTTATCATTTTACAAGTCATAAATAAGCCACATTGTAGGACCTAGTCACCCTTGGTGTACTTACAAACCTTGGGTTTTGACTATGGTCAAATAGCTTAATTAAGTATTTAGGTTAGTAAAGGTGTTTTCTTAGGATATTTCCTTATCTTTTGTGTTAATAAATCTCCTTAGGATCTTAGACTTAGGTCTCATAAAGTAAAAGTGCAATTTTGCAAGAAATGCAAAAATGTTGCACATTGCAACAAATGTTGCTTAGGAACTTTTTCCAAAAGTTGAAAAATAAGTTATAAATGGTTCCCAATGGTCACAACCTTCAAAGATTAGTTGAATTAATTGGAAAATATCTTCAGTAAGCCCTTTCAGGTGGGTGAAAAATAGTTGATGTACATTTGTTGGTAAATCAATAAAAATTCCTTGTTTTTCCTACATTTTGTGTTGCAAACTATTTGTGTACAGATTTTTACTTTCTCAAAGAAGGAGGAAATAGAATTTTATAAAGTATGACATGAGCTAGGAGTCTAATGCAATTGGTTTGAGTCAATTTGAAGATCAGGATCAAAAGTTATAAGGATTTCTTCCTTGAGTGCACAGGAAACCCTCCTGAATAAGGGGTTCTCAAAGATCATGCCCTAACTTTCTTTCCCAAAATGGGAATTCCTTTCCCCTAATGGAAATGCAATTAGGGTCAATTTACTTTAGGAATCTAGAAACTTGGGAGAAGTGGAATGAGTTTATCATTTTTACTTGCAAGCCCTAGCCCAAGCATCTCTATGTGCTTGGTGCAGTGCAGAGAAGAATGAAGTGACACTAGAACTTTGGGGATGGAAAAAAGAAATAAAATGGTGGATTTTGGTCTCTTATGGGTCCCTCTTAACATTCCAATTAGTGTCTTGGCTATTGATTTTGACTAGTGAAGACTTCTAGAAGAAATCAAACCAATTAGGTCTAATTAGGCCTAGTGCAATAGTAAGTGTTTGATATTTTCCTTTCTATTTGGGTGTCTATGCTCTAGGGTTTTGACATGCCTCAATAAGGGGTTTTTGGATATAATATCTATTTTTTAGGTCCTTTTTGAATTTTTAGAGTTAAACTCCAAAAAGCCTCTATAAAAGGTTACAAGCTAGGAAAGCCTAAAAGCCAAAGTTGGTGTCTGATTCCTTAGTCATTCTAAGGGTTTGTGGGTCACTTCTAATTGAGACATCCAAGAATTTCGGAGCATTTCCATCCAATTTCCAACACATATGCTTGTATTTTGTGACAAATTCAAGTAGATAGCATATCTACCAAGGAGACATATAACCCTCAAGGGGGATAGTAAGTTTGTGGTTGTTGTGGGATCTTCATTAAAGGTGTAGAGCACTCTTTCAAGTCAGTTGAGGTATATTGAAGACACTTAAGGCATACGACATCATATTTGCCTAATTAGGGGAGAGCTATGCCTCAAGTGGTATCAGAGCATCTAAGATCCTTAGGGTAAGAATTTTCCAACACCATGGAAGGAGAATAAGATGGAGGGTTGTCAACAAGGATAACCAATGCAGAGATAGTAAAATATTTAAGAGAGAAGAGACAAAGAAAAGATGAACAAAGATACGTTGAGAAGTAGTTAATGAGAAAAGAGATGGAAGAGATTTGTAAGAAAAGTGTCAACTCTAAAGATGTTGAAGAAGGGAGCAAAGAAGAACCCCTTCAGTAGGAGGAAGATGAATGTCCTGTAGATCAAAGACTACTAATGAAGACTCTAAAGTCTATGGAGAGGAGAACCATGGATGACAAGCTTAAGTTGCCTAAATAAAATGGGAAGATGGACCTTAATGCTACAATGGATTGGGTGGATGCCCTAAATAGTTTCTTTGATGTGAAGACATCCCTGAGAATCAAAGCGTGAAGATTGCCAAGTCCAAGCTCAAAGGCTTTGCACTCACATGGTGGAACTTCACTCAAGATGATAGGGTGAAGAATGGGAAGAATCCAGTCCCCACTTGGAAGAGAAGGGTGGCCCTACTCAGGGAAATGTATGTCCCTGAAGATTATGAATTCCAACTTCATCAAAAAAGAATGATTCTAAGACAGAAAGAGATGGATATCTCAACCTACACAAAGGATTTTCAAAAGTTGGAAATGAAATCTAAACTTGTTGAACCAGAATGTGTGAAGCTTGCTAGATATATGCAAGGCTTAGTAATCAAAATCCAAGATGAACTAAGTTTGAAAATACCTACCACAATAAACCAGTGCTATCAATTGGCAGTAAGAGTTGAAGAGAAGTCCAAAAGAAGGAATGAACATAGTGGTAGAGGAAGAGGTAAGAATGAAAGAGGAAGATGAAAATTTGGAAGAAGAGGAAAGAATTATAGACCTCAAGGAGAGTCTAATAAAGAGAACATATAAGGAGAAAGTAGTACAAGGGGTGGATATAGAGGAAGAAGAGGAAATGGAAGAGGTATAAGGTGGGGAAAAAATAATGGGAAAATCATATGCTACAATTGCAATCAGATAGGTCACTACACTAATAGGTGTCCAGACAGAGATAGACAAAATACACAAGGAGAAAGAAGAGTGATGCAGGGGCATCACAAGATTCAAACTATTTCACACATTATATGCATTATAAATGTTTTCTTTTTCAATGTCAATGTAATCGGTGGGGTCAAGTCGGGTAGATGTTAGTATTTTTAATAAATGTTTTCTCACAATACTTTACTAGTATCTTTAATATATTCAGAATTAGAATGAGTCGGGTGTGGGAAGTTAAAAGTTAGTTTTCAGAATTAGTTATCGGGTAGTTAGAAGAAATTCTTTTATCTACTTTTGTAATTTGATGTTAGGGAGTAGAGTTAGTAGAGTAGAGGATATGGAGGAACCGATGGGAAACACGAAGGATCAATGTAACACGAAAGATTAAAGAAATGATATTCTATTTTACAAATGATTATCTCTATTGTTGATCGGTTCCCCTGCCTATTTCATTTATGATTTGTCATTTGTAGCGGTTCTTGATCGATCATTTTAAGCTTCAAATTTTTTTAGATTAACTCTCATGTAATTCAAAGTACAATCATTGAATATCACAGTCCGAGAATATATTATTTCTGGATTGAAAACGTCTCTGATATGTAAAATGTCATGATGAAATTTGATGGCATAAGATGAGTGTTAGTTGGATCGGGTTTATTGAAGAAGTTCTTTTTATTTACGAATTCAATTTGGCAACACAGAAAACCGAGAATCGAAGCTAGCACCGAGTGTTTGTTTTGAATATTTATCAAAACTGTTTCTAAAACCGTGCACTGTTACTAGTTTGATTTTGAAGTTAGGGAAATGAAAAAATAATGCCGATGATCTTTACATGTGCATGTGGCATTTAAGAAATTGAATGGTGTATACATTATGGAATAGTTTTATAAAGGATGATTAATGTCTTATATGAATTGGTTTTGTAACAGCGAAACTGACTGTTGAGTTTTGAAAGGGTTTAATGTTTCATTAAATCGATTTTCAATTTGAAACGAGTTTATTCATTGCTGGGAAACATTTTAAAAGATACTGTTTAGATATGTATGTGCAGAGTATTGCCAGACCGAGATACATATTGTCAACAGTTATTTTTGTGAAGTGACTCGAGGACATTCGAAGATTGCAAATAGTGGCTGCAAATCGACTTGGAGTAAATTGTGGGTTTAGCATAACGTCGGTGAAGAAATTCATTTGATATTCTATTCATTGTTTTGGACTCTTGGTGTATCAAGTGATCTGAGTGTTATTTATGATTCCTTCAAAGAAGATGACAGCTGAAGATCATCAAGTGCAGACCCGGATTGTGAAAGACATTCATTTTGTGTTATAAATCTATGAAATCCCGATTTGGGATAAATTGAGTTGACTTGACAAAAGCTCATGATATTTTGATTGTGAGTGCAATGAATAGGATACATTTAAATAATGATCTTCATCTCACTTTGATAAATGTATAACTAAGCCTTTGGTGCTACTTCCGATGTGCGCTCTGCATCAAAGAGCCAACCTAGTACAAGAAGATGATGCCAAAAGTGGAAGAGACTGTGTTGGAGATGGAGTATGCCTCATTATGAAGAGGAATTTGATGCAAGCACCCATTCCAGTGGAGTCTCCTCAAAGAAATAATCTTTTCAGGACCAACTGCAACAGTCATGGAAAGGTATGCAAAGTAGTAATTGATTCTGGTTCTACTAAAAATATTATATCTAGAGAGATTGTAGATAAGTTAAAATTGGAAAAAGTACCCCATCCCAACCCATCCCATGTATCTTGGTTAATAAAGGGAAAAAAAACCCTCATAAATGAACAGTCTTGGGTAGATTTCTCTATTAAATACTACAAAGACAAATCCCTTTATGATGTTGTAATTGTTTGGCACCTATTACTAGGACATCCATGGTTGTATGATTTACACGCCAAACATGATGGAGTCAAAAAAAAGTATCAGATTAATTAGAATGGTCATAAATACAATATAATCCCTCTTCCTGACCCTCAATAAGAAAATCCAAAGGAAGAACTAGTCATGCTTGAAGGAGAACAAGTGATGATCAATACCATTCAAGACTCAGAGGTAGGATATTCCTTAGTCCTCAAACCTAAGGAGAAAATAGTACACAAAGAAGTACCAAAGGAATTTGATAATCTACTACAGAAATATAAAGGTATTATTATAGAGACATACTAGATGACCTCCCACCATTGAGGGACATTTTTCATAAAATATAATTCATCCCTGGTGCTTCCCTACCCAACAAGGCTGCTTATAAACATACCCCTAATCAGAATGCAGAGGTAACTAAACAAGTCACTGAATTGTTGACTAAAGGACTCATA
>MU225207.1:1593455-1630432 GCA_018584345.1 Thuja plicata | reverse complement strand
ATACTTTGTGTGAGTGATGCAGATTTATGTTTAAGACTTAGTTTTGATGGTTTTGTATATTGGATTAGTATGTGGATGTTAGATGTAATCAAGATTCAGATTTATTAAGAGTGTGTTTATGCATATGTATTAGATGCAGATATTGTTAAGTTCAATGAATCTTTGATGCAAGTGTGAGTGAATGTATGTTCAACTTATACTATGCATTCTATTATTTTATATGTTTATTTATTGAACCTACTAATGGGTGCAATGAGTGTGCAAGAAAGTTGACCATGGTACTAATCAGGGATTCAGGAATGGACCTATGTGAAAATCATGATGCTAAGGCCCTGTCTATATAAAGAGACATAGACCTCGTTGTATTGTATTTTTATTCGTAAAAGTGTGGTGTATGATTGTAATTTATTTAATTAAGTAAATGTCTAATAAGTCATTCTCATGTGAAATTGTTGTGTCACTTGACACATGTGCACTCTATGTGTTGGCATGGCTAGTGAATGTGACAAGCATAGCGTTAACTTTACCCAAGAGTTACCTAGTATAGTCCCAATTCTTACCCTAAGGTTTAGGAAGATAAGATTGAGATAAGATTGAGTCAAGGGAGATTAGATTGAGTCTTGAGGGTTGGATTTTCGAGATTTAACCTTGGGTGGAGTTTATGTGTTGAGTCTTGTATTTATTTTGTGATTATTTGTTTATGGGGTTCTTCAAGGCTTATTCACCCTTAGGAGGGTTGGGTATCCTTGATGGGGTGAAAGTTAGTGATCTACCCAAGTAGTGCAGATTCTCCCATGTGTGGAGGGATGTACATGGGTATATGGGTGCCCATGATGCCAAGAATTCCCAAGGAATTTGGGGTTCATAAGAAAAATTGGAAGGTTTGAAGCCATGACTTTTTTTGTGAAAGAAAGGTAAATTTACTCCAGTTGTCATCGTAGGGCTTGGAGGAGAAGGGTAGAAATTGATTCATGAGTCCATGTAAGGCCACGGAACAAGATTAAGAATGTGGTACTTAGGAATGTTGAGCCCATGTGTGGCCTATTCCTAGTGTATGTATTTTGTATTATTGGCTTTCTCCTCTTGTGGTATTCCTCTTTCACCCCCTTTGTTTCAGGTCTTTTGCAAACCTATATATATCCTTGGGTAATGGGAATTTTATTATGTTCCTATTTTCAGTTTCCTAGTTCTTATGTGTGTATGTATCATGGTTCAGTTCTGGATCCCCTAGCTCGGGGGTGGCCTTGTAAAGGCCTAGGTTGGGAGGTGAGCCTCCATGGTCATATCTTTATCTTATGCAGGTTCTGGGAAAGCTCCTGGAAGTGTAGCTAGTGTCTTGGAATCTTGGTTGTAATCCCTTTTTCAAATTCACTTTCTGGTTTAAAGTTTTTCCTTGAAATGTATGAAGGGATTTGGAAGTCTTTAATCCCCTTGTAATGAAGTCACTTATGTATTCCAAAGATGTATTTAATAATTGTATCAATGAGAAGGAAGTTTTTTCTTAATATTATCGTATTAACATCTTTCTCCAAATAGTTTCGTAGGTGTTTTATTAAGGTATAGTAGATAGAAATTGTATTCTTACTTAACATTTCAAATAAAAGAAAACTTGTTCTTTATGCTTGTATCATTAATTGGATTATTGGCTATTTCATAAATAGTCTTCTTGATGATCCAGTAAAGTAATAAGAAAATATAAAGCTATAACATTAATAAATATTGTTGATTAAACTTTCAATTAATTTAATCTGTGATTTGCAAAGGTGTAGAACAGGTTTCATCTCCTATAGTTAACTTAACATGATTAAAGAGAAATTTATGTTCATTAGGTTAAGGTTTTAGTGCCCAAATTTTGGGGCATGACAAAGAGTCTTAGCCCTTGTGCAGTCCCAAGTGTATTAGCCCCTAAAAAGGATGGAAAATGGAGACTATACACTGACTCTAGGTCAATAAAAAAAATCACTATCAGATACACATTCCTTATACCAAGAATAGAGGATCTGCTAGACCAACTTGGAGGAGCATGCTACTTTTCCAAAATAGACCTTAAATCAGGCTACCATCAGATAAGAATAAGGCATGGAAATGAGTGTAAAATTACATTTAAAACCACTGAGGGATTAGATGAATGGCTTGTAATTCCATTTGGTCTTAACAATGCTCCTAGCACTTTCATGAGACTAATGAATGAAGTGCTTCATGATTTCATAGGAAAGTTTGTAGTGGTCTACTTGGATGACATTTTGATCTTTAGTAGGACTAAATAAGAACATATGAAACACTTGGAACAAGTCCTCAAAATTCTACATGAAAATAAATGGTCTATCAATCTAGAAAAGTGTGCATTCATGCAACGAGAATTGACATTCCTTGGGTTTTTCATCTCAAAGGGCACATTGAAAATTGATCCTGAAAAGGTAGAGGCTATCATTGATTTTCCAACACAAAAAACCCCAGGAGAATTCAAAAGTTTCTATGGATTGGCTACCTTTTATAGGAAATTTTTCAAAAAATTTAGTCATATTTGTGCACCTTTACTTGATATCATCAATGGTGATAGGAAGATCAAATTTCAATGGACAACCAAAGCAGATGAGGATTTTTAATACTTGAAGGAAAGATTAGTGCAATACCCTATCTTGGAACTACCAACCTTCAACAAGTTGTTAAGAGTGGAAATAGATGTTAGTAATTTGGCCATAGGTGCAATCCTCAGTCAGGATGGCAAACTAGTGGCTTTCTTCTCAGAAAATCTTAAAGAATTCAAGAAGAAATATAGTACATATGACTTGGAGCTTTATGCCATGGTTCAATCCCTCAAGAAGTGGAGGCACTAATTGCTTCCTAAATAATTCATTGTCTTCACAGATAATCATGCACTATGTTTTCTTAATAGCCAATATAAATTAAGTTTCAAGCACATGAAATGGGTTGAACAACTCCAAGCATACACCTTTTCTATAAAACACAAGAAGGGAACCTCAAACAAAGTTTTAGATCCTCTCAGTAGAAGAGTGATCTTGGTTAGGGAGTACACGTACAAAGCATTAGAATTTATTCCCTCAATTACCTATACAAAGATGATCTAGACTTTGGTGAGATCTACAAGGTTTGTTCTACTCTCTCATATGCATATAAAACTACATATTTAGAGTACTTATTACATAATGGTATTTTGTTCAAAGGGGGCCAACTGTGTATTCCTAAATGCTCCATGAGAGAAAATATAATTAGAGAGAATCATTGTGGCACCCTGGGGGGTCATTTTGGCATTGACAAAACACTTGAGTTAATAAGGAGAAACTATCATTGGCCAAGGCTCCCCACTGATGTAAGAAAAATTGTTGATACATGCACCATTTTCCAAAGAGATAAAGGAGTTGGAACAAATTAGGGTCTTTATCAACCATTTCCAATCCCAACAAATCCATCAGATAGTGTGAGTATGGATTTTTCTTAGGACTTATGAGAACCAAATAGGGATTTGATAGCATTCTTGTTATAGTTGATAGATTTAGAAAAATAGCACACTTTGTTCCTTGTAAGGTTTCTAACGATGAATCACATATTGCTAACTTATTTTTTAAAGAGGTGGTCAGGATTCATGGATTACCAACATTCATAATATCATACAGAGATATGAAATTCCAAGGGCATTTTTGGAGAACCCTTTGGAAAACTTTGGGCACAAATTTGTCATTTAGTTCTGCATACCATCCACAAACAGATGGGCAGACTGAAGTACTAAATAGATCATTGGGAAACCTCCTTAGATGTATTACTAAACAATATGGAAATACTTTGGATACTATTATTCCTCAAGAAGAATTTTATTTTAATGATTCAGTCAATAGGTCAACAGGGAAGACACCATTCCAAGTGAACTATGGAACTTACCCTAGAGGAGTAATGGAGTTGAAAGTGTTACCAAATAAATTCAAGGTCAGTGCACAAGGTGATGAATTGTCAGCATGGATCAAATAGATTCATGATCAATTTAGAGAAACATTAAATTAGAATACTACAAAGTATAAGGAACAAGCAAACAAAAATAGAGATATGTTACTTTCAAAAAAGGAGATCAAGTGTGGGCATATATGAACAAAGCAAGGCTACCTAGGGGACACACCAAATTGCAGATGAGAAGGATTGGTCCCTATCAAATACTCTACAAATTTTGAGACAATGCTTATGAAATCTCTTTACCACTCATTATTTTTATTTCTCCTATTTTCAATATTTGCGATCTCACCCCTTTTAAAGGTGATGCAAGATATAACAATTCTATGTAGGATACTGACGATGCACAAGTTGAATGTCTTAAGGACTTACCACAAAGAAAACCCTTATAGTTGGAAAATATTATTCAATCCAAGGTTGTTAAGCAAACCAGAAAAAATAAATATACAGACTACTTGGTTAAATGGAAGGGACTACCTGACATTGATGTCACCTAGATGAATGAAGAGTGTATTAACAAACATGGGACATCGCTTTAATAGTTTCTCTCAAGTGGAACTTGAGTTTTCAAAACAAGGGAGTGTGGTGCAGGAGCACCTCCCTCCACTCTTCAATAGAATATATTGTCTAAGGGTCTTCAAAAGATTCACCCAAGGGCCTTCATGCCTAAGGGCCAAAGTTATCATTTTACAAGTCATCAATAAGCCACATTCTAAGACCTAGTTACCCTTGGTGTGTTTATAAACCTTGGGTTTTGACTATCATAAAATGGATTAGTTAAGTAATTAGGTTAGCCTAGGTGTTTTCTTAGGATATTTCCTTAAGCTTTTTTTTAATAAAGATCCTTACAATCTTAGACTTAGGTCTCATAAAGTAAAAGTGCAATTTTGCAAGAAATGCAAAAATGTTGCACATTGCAAGAAGTGTTGCTTAGCAACTTTTTCCAAAAGTTGAAAAATAAGTTGTAAATGGTTCCCAATAGTCATAAGCTACAAAAATTAGTTGGATTAATTGTGAAATTTCTTCAATAATCCCTTTTAGGTGGGTGGAAGACAGTATATGTACATTTATTGGCAAATCAATAAAAATTCCTTATTTTTCCTACATCATGTGCTACAAAATGTTCATGTATGTATTTTTACTTGCTCAAAGAAGGAGTAAATAAAATTATCTAAAGTATAACATGAGTTAGGAGTTTGATACAATTGGATTGTGTCAATTTGAAGATCAGGATCAAAACTTATAAGGATTTATTCCTCGGGTGCACAGGAAACCCTCCTGAATAAGGGGTTCTCAAAGATCATGCCCTAACTTTCTTTCCCATTGTGGGAATTCCTTTCCCCTAAGGTAAATTAAATTATTTTAAATGTATTCTAGGATTCAAGAATCCTGGGAAAAGGGGAATGAATTTACCATTTTTACTTGCAATCCCTATCCCAAGCATCTCTATGTGCTTGGTGCAGTGCAGAGAAGATTGGAGTGACAATAGCACTTAGGGGGTGGAAAAAATAAATCCAATGGTGTATTTTGGTCTCTTATGGGTCCCTTTTAACATTCCAATCATTTTATTAGCTATAGATTTTGAATAGTGAAGACTTCTAGAAGAAATCAGACCAATTAGGTCTAATTAGGCCTAGTGCAACAGTAAGTATTTGATAGATTCCTTTATATTTGGAATTTTATGCCTTAGGAGTTTGAAACACCTAAATAAAGGGTTTCTAGATATAATATCTATTTTTTAGGTCCTTTTTGAAGTTTTAGAGTTAAACTCCAAAAAGCCTCTGTAAAAGGCTACAAGCCAGGAAAGCCTAAAAGCCAGAGTTGGTGTCTGATTCCTTAGTCATTCTAAGGCTTTTTGGGTCACTTATAATTGAGACATTTAAGAATTTAGGAACCTTTACATCCCCTTTCTAACACATAGGTTCCTATTTTATGACAAATTCAAGTAGATAACATATCTACCAAGGAGACATAGAATCCTCAAGGAGGATAGTAAGTTTGTGTTTGTTGGAGGATCTTCATCAAAGGTGTACAACACTCTTTCAAGTGAGTTTGGGTGTGTTGAAGACACCTAAGGCCATACCACATCATATTTTCCTAATTAGGGGAGACCTCTACATCACTTATCCTTAATCACAAGGATTAGGAAACTAGAGTCAACTTTGGTCTCATCACACTCCAATCCCCAACCAAATGTCATAAATTATTTCTTAAAATGCACTCTTACACATTTCCCCCTCCAAGCCTGAATAAAATATTCCTTCTTCCCACTTCCCAAAATGGTCGCATTCCTCAATGGATTTACCTTTGGGATTTGAGACAAGATGTGCCTTTATGGCATATCTTCCCTAACCCACATGTCCTCTCAAGCTCTCTCATGGTGACACTTGTCACCATGATATGATTTTGAGAAAGCACAATCCATGTGATTCCCCTCAAATGCATCCTATTCACTCCTCATCTTTGCATCTTGATCATTTATTCAATCTCCCCTTGGCCTATAAGTTGAACCCTCGATTCTTCACAGATCATCCACCTTTATATCAAGATTGTCATGCCCATTTGAAGAGAAAAAATCATCACTATAATACCATAATGCTAAAATATTTCCAAAATCATTTGAATATTGAGAAATAACAAAGTGAGAACACATATACACCATCATATTGGACAAATATAATTCAACAAAGGATCTTTCAAAGGTTTTTAGTAAGGTTTGCAAGTCCTTAGGCTTTTTCTCTCTTTTCACTATCTGATGTTACTAGTTTATTGTAGTTTAAATGTTTTATTAAGTTATTGCATTCCTATTTGAACTCACACTTTTCTTACACACATTTTGGCACGCCCGAAGGGACCCACTTCAATGGTCATTCCTCTTTTTCTATTTTCTTGTAAACTAACCAATAAAATAACATTTTTTTAATTTGGTATGTTTTTGCAATTTTTTTTGTTGTTTTCATATTATAATTAGCACGAGTGAATAATTTCACACCTAGTGATGGTCTCAATATTTTCACAACAAAAAATAAGAATCAGCGGGAATGTGAGCTCATCTAGCGGGATCACTAGAAAAATTGGTGGGATCATGAACTCACTCACTAGGCTCTATGACATCCCACTCTCTATCTTTTTCTCATTCTTTGTCATTTTTCAAATTCCTGTGAGAACATGGGTTTGCATTCTCATGGGTCAATAACATGGCAGGATTTTGTTCACATGGGTCGATAACATGGTGGGTTTTTATTCTCACAGTTGACAACATGGCACGTTTGCATTATTGGGATTTGATAACATGGTGGGTTTGCATTCTTGTGGGTTGATAACACGATGGGTTTGTGTTCGCACAAGTCCACAACATGGTTGGTTTTCCAAACTTTCAAGTTGATAAGACAATGAATTTTTTGAACCTATGGATCTCTAAACTCCTATAGGAGTGCACTATAAACCCACTAGAATATTCTGTCATTGACTTTTTTTTAGTTTTTCAATTCTGGAGGAACACCACCTAGTTTAGTGGGAACGCACTTTAATTTTTAAGTTAAAAATAAAATCACACTTCAAATTGGTGCTTAATTAATTAACCTTGTATGCAACACATCATATTTCACATTCAGTTTTGGTGCTTAAAATCTACAAAGGTAAAAATTGAACAAGTTACACCTCATATTTAGTTTTGGTGCATTACAATTTACAAGGTAAAATTGAACAAGACAAATTTAACATTTGATTTGGTGTTTAGAATTGAACAAGGAAAAGAACATTTTCAATTTGGTGCTTAAAAAAATTCTACGTGTTTGTTCTTTTTCATAAATCTCTATATCACATTACCTAACTTAAATGAAAATTAACACCATGCCTACAAGTATTTGGTGCACTTTCACATTGTAGAGCGGTCCAACTTGCAACATGAACTATCCTCTCCCATTGTCTCTTGTTTTCTTTGGTGTAAGAGAAAAGTGTTGCTAACGCTTGAAATTTTTATTTTTCTTAGAGAGGCTTTTTTGGAGGGAGAACTTCCCCTTCAAAGGACAACCTCAAACTGGGAAATAATTTGACTGGTATATAAACAAGACTTTGAGTAAACTCGGTTCTTACCCCACGAAGCTTAGACATTATGTGTTGATAATAGTCTGGATCAGGCAAAGAGTGCCTAAGTAGCCAACATGGTCAACTAGGGACTTAAGTGTCTCACACATGTAAAAAATATTTGGGGGGCCGTCATGGATCTTACTAAGAGCTAATGTTTAGAAGCTAAAAACCTTATATATATGTTGATACATAAGGTCTGAGACTAACTAAGATGCCCTATGTCTACCTTTCATTATGAGACATAAAATCCTCAATGTTTTTAGACCTTTGGGGTGAGAAATTGTGGTGATTTACGTGTCATGGAGGGGATCCAATAACACTAGAATCTATACTTGTCAACTTTTTTTGAGGTATATGGAGAAATCAAAGTGGGGACTTAGCAAATAGTATCCTATCCAACCTAGGTTGTGAATGTTCTTGGTTCTAATTGCACACTATGTTTGTTGTACTTATTCACTTACATATATTTTACCA
Organism: Thuja plicata; assembly: GCA_018584345.1. Lineage (NCBI taxonomy): Eukaryota > Viridiplantae > Streptophyta > Pinopsida > Cupressales > Cupressaceae > Thuja > Thuja plicata. The sequence continues at coordinate 1,621,909 of MU225207.1, read as the reverse complement.
AGAACAAGTCAAAATATTACCAAAATCCAACATTTACCAAGTCAAACACTTAGCCCAAATTTCTAGTCCAAAATCACCCAAGTATCTAAACTTTTGTCATCCTAGTTTCAAATTGAACTTCCTAATTACTATCATACCACGCAATTTTCTTCTAGCATTTTATTCATCTACCATTAGGTCCTTCATTTCTCCCTATCCCAGGCTAGAAAATTCATCTTTGTCATTCCTTATCCCCTTTCCATCTTCTTTAGAGTCACTCCTTCCTCCTTTCCTAAGCTTAATCCAATTCCTAGTCTGAGTTTACTATTCATTCTAATCTGAGCTTTATTTTTCATCCACATATCCCCCTCATGCGACATTCATACCTCCATCTTCCTCCATTGTCTTATCCCAAACTCCATCTTTCTACAATGACCATACCACATACATCCCTAACCTAAATCCACCATCTCATTATCCTCCAACTCATTTTACAATTCATTCTCCTAGTCCTACAGTCAATCCTAATTATCAAAAACATCACCATTATCTCCCTACTATTCCCAATCCACCATCCACTATATCCTACCCATCTCTTCTGTCTACTTCATCTTATCTCAATCCACCATCTTCCATTCCCACCTATGTTATTTGTGCAGGACACCCTAATGAAGACAGGAGGGTCACTTCAGTGAATAATGATTTTGAAGGAGATAAAATACCTATAAGTTCTTTTCAATATTGTAACATGGCTATGAATCCATTTGATGTAAAAAATTTATCCTTGTGGATGTAAAAGCATGTAATGTTGCTTATGCAAAAATTGATGTAATTTTCCAAAACATGGCTTAATAAACCTAGAGGATAGGAATAGGTCTTAGAGGGAGTCTAGAGGTTCTAAAATTTCATTTAGATCATAAGAGAAAAAAATCCAAATTCATAGAAACTTAGGAGTTATGTTTAACAAGCTTTGCAAATTCAAATATTTGAAAACTAATGGCTAGTTAACAAAGGAGGGAAAATCATAAAAATGGATTTTTTTGTGTTTTAAGGTGTTCCAACTGACTTGCATTGATTGAGGAATTTTATTTGAGTATATTTAATCCCTTAGAGACCAGAGATCTGGAGGAGTACGACCTGGAGGCAAGGATTGTACGGACTGTGTCCTTTTGTGCAATAAAAATATAGATTAATTGCAATTTCTCAAAGATTTAGGATGTGTTATGCCCTGCATCCCCGTCCCTACATTTTGTGTGCAAAATGTTGGGTCCCCCTTTTCTTCTTTTTGGTTTGTTTGTTTGTTTGTTTTTTTTGCGGCCTGGCCTTATCTTTCTTTCCTTGTTTGTTTTCTTTCTCCGGGGTTTTCTTCCCCAGTGTCATGTCTTGTTTTCTTGCTTTCACTTCCGGGACTCCGGTCTCGGAGGTTGCCTTTTGTTGGGAACTGGATTCTGGACTCTGGGATTATTCGTCGCAATGTTCTTCAGGATATTACCGCAAAGAATCCCCGGGCCCGGAGTCTGGAGGTTTCGCTTGTCCGGAGATCGCCGGAAGAAGGAGAATTGCTTTACTGCGGGTATAAATAGAAATTATCTGTCATTTTCACATTTACCGTGATTAAAACCTTCAAGCACTTAGAGTGAATTAAAGAGCGATTTTAAAAGCAATTAGCAGAGCATTTGCAGAAGGTTTGTGATAATCATCGTTTAACGATTTGCAGTCATTCTCAAGCAAGTGCAAGCACTTTGTGGTGGTGCTTTCAACTGATTGGAAACCCAAGCTATTGTAGAGCTCTTGTGGTAACCCTTTCCTTTCTTCGTCTTCTGCGTTCTCAGGTTGGTGTTCCCATTTTCCCTCCTGGTTTTCTTTGGTTTTCATTTTGCTTTCGTTTGCCTGGTTTTGTTTCATTTTTTTTGCCTGTCTTGTCTGGTCTGTTGTCTCCTGGTTTCGCCGCCCGTTGGTGGGTCAGCTCTCTGTAAGAGGGTTGTCCGCCCTCTACGCAGAGGATGTAAATAATGTAAATAGTGTAAATAGTGGTCTGTTTGTAAATATGTAAATAAGCTGTATATTTGTTCCTGCCTTGTCTGGTTTTCCTGCGGGCGTCGTCCTGCATTTCATATTCATGTATATATGTATATAGTTGTAAATAGTCTGTGTATATCTCCCCATTTTTGTGTATATATCCCTCAAATTTATGTATATCCTTCCGGGTGGCTTGACAAGCTGGTCAAGTCGCTTGTGCTTCTGGTTTTTGCCTTCAAACTCGCTTTAAAGTGGTTTTCTCTCTCCTCCATCAGGGCTATCAGAGCCTCATTTATTCCCCATGTGCGCAATTAATTCCAGCCAAGTGGCTTTCCCTTTTCACGCGTTTGAACAGTTGGCTCCGTCGTCATCGTCGTCACATCCAATTAATGCTAACACACGTGGCACCCACGTGGGCTTGACAACTTGCTCTTTCATTCATCTTTGCTAATGGTCATTTCTCTGGACCTTTGGCCTTTTTACCACCACCCATCCTGTGTCCTTACCAAGTGTGATAAAATCCCCGGACCCGGATGTGTAATATCTAAATTTTACAATATGTTCTGCTTTTTGGTTTCCTTTGCATGATACTAACTTTTCAGGAAAGCAAAACATTGTGGTGGTAGGTTCTCCGGACCCCAGAGTAATTATTTTCATAAATATATTCTGACTGTCATCTCATCTTGCAGGTTCCCAGACTTCATATTCCAAACATGTCTGAAGCATCCGCGTCCTCCCCTCCTGGAAGTCCAGAACTTCCTTCAACCAGCACCAGGGCAGCAACAAAGTCCAAAATGGAGAGGGCCCTAGAGAAACTGCCTCTCACCATGAAGTTCGTGCAGAACAATGCTATCACCAGCTCAAAGATTGAGTCCAAGATCAAATTTGTAACTGACACAAGTGTTGGAACCTGGGTAGAGATGCAGGCCCTGGTAAAAATTATGCACATCCAGTGACAGGCTGGTGACCAATTAGCGACTAACATCAGAGGGTCTGGGATCCTCCAGGAACCTTACTTCCCATGCTCCGTACAGTCTCCAGAGCTTATCCTGACACTGGCTGCCAACTACAACTCTTCAGTCTAGGTCGTCATGCTTGCAGCCGCAGAACCCAAGGGCTACCCCACTCCTCTGGTATCCCTCGACCCAGACACACTCTAAGCGGGACTGGGAATCCCACACTTTGATAGGGCAGCAGTGGTCACAAGGGTTGATGCCTTAGACCAATTTACACAACTGGAGGAGGAGGCCCAGACATAAATGAATACCCACTGGCTCAAGGTCCCAAAGAGGGACCCAAAAAGAATGAAGATAGAGATTCCCCACTCTGAATTCAAAGAGAGCATCCAGATGGGGATGATAGCATTAGCCCAGATTTTTGGGCAACCCTCTGCCCAGGAGTTTTCCAAATGGATGTACTATTTCCTCCTCGGCATAGACACCAAGGGAGAGTTCTTCGACTGGGCGGCTATAATCTCCAATCACATCGACTCCCAGTTCCTCTAGCTGGGCAAGAAGAAAAATTTTTACATGTCTTCCTACATTTTTTGGGCCTTAACACAACAAAGGCCCCACTCCAATGGCCTACTCATAGATGGCATGCTCAGGTTTGGCCCACGGCAAAAGGCACCATGGGATTATTTCTTGCAAATCCAATGGGAAGCCAGCTTCCCTAGTTTCTGCCGAGTGAACGACTCGTTCATTTATTACCACCTGCTCACCCCCACCCGAGATGCTGGATACCACTTGTCCACTGAGGTGATGAAGCTTGTTAGTAGTTATGGGCACTACTATATTCAATTCTAGCAGCATACATACATCAGGGTCACTGGCTTCTCTGGGAAACCCTACTTGTTACCCAAACACTGTGGGGACAAGATCGTGCTACTGGAATATTACCAGCAAATAATGGAGTTGCACACCTTCCTTGCCCTCAAGAAGGTCCCCAACATCCCATTCCCAATCACCTGTGGGGACTACACCTGCAGTCTGGCCGCCGCGAAAGAGGAAGACAATGAGCTGAAGAGTTACAATCTGCAAAAAATTTATTTGGCACGGAAGAATTTTGATCCGCATGGAAGAATAGCAACGGCACTGCCCCGGGCTTTGGAGCCCCATCAAATACATATGGAGGACTTCTAGGCAGATTTCCAGGATGATGTAGAGGTGCAAAGCTGGCACCATGTCAGAATGACGGCCGAGACGATGCAACTGTTGAAACTCCAAAAAATTTTAGAGGATTTCTCAGACACCGCCCCCACCATCGACCCCCAGTACAAAGAAAAGGGGCTCGATAAAATGGCTCTCCCACCAATGGACTAGGCCGCCCCGGAGGGGCCCACAATTGAAGATTTCACCTAGGAGGTGGTTGAGCGGAGCCGCACCTACTTCAAAAGGGTGTGCCCCGGGAGTACTCGCCAAGCTCCCTGACCAGCGCCAAGGCCAGCACCATAGCCGGGACCCAGATTGACCCCGGGGGCTGGGACTTCCTTGCAGGGTGTAGACAAAGGGAAGGAAATAGCTACATCCCCTTCTGCGCAAGAAGTCCCCATATAGAAACAAATAAAATAGTTAGTGGCAGCCTCCCAGCAGATGAGGGAGCAATTAATTATGAGGCTGGCCACTCCCCCACGCATGGCCAGACCAATTCTTCCCCCTTCCTCCCCGTCACTGGCAGCTCTAATGGTGAAGGCAACAGGGGTGGATCCCATAGAAGCAGCAGCAATGGCCGATGCGGGGCCACCTTTGGTCACCCGGAGGAAGAGAAAGCACATCCAACAGGTCAAACCTGAGCTGGCACCAGAAATATCCCTCCCCCGGGAAATAGAAATTCTCTCCTCTAGTTCCCTGGAGCTGGAGAAAGAAACAGAGCCCACCGAGGTCCTAGACAGTCCCCCTCTGGAGGAAGAATTTGACATATTTGCGGCTGATGAGTTTGGGAACTTATAGGGAGATGAAACGCAAGCAGATGCAAAAGTCCCAGGGGAGGAACAAGAGACTACGGGACAATAAGAAATAGAATGAGAGCCTACACAAAGGCAAGAGCAGCAGACAGAAGAATCAAGACTGGAGATTGTCTCTGGGGCTCAAGCAGTGCAAGGTCTAGGAGTGGACCAACTAAAGCAAGTTGAACAAATAGCATCCGCTGGGGGAACCGGACCTTCGGAAATAACCATAACCCCAGCCGCCACATCTCAAGGGCCACTCCCAGGGACAACCTTTGGGCAGGTTATCACAGCGGCCCAAACTATAAACCTTGCCCTGATAACTCCCCTACTTCCAACAGAAGAAGAAGAGCAAGAAGAACAAGAAGAAGAAAGGCATCTTGAAGAAGAAATCCCCGAGGAAACCTACCAGGATCCAGATCCAGCGATTGATGTACAGGACCAGGTTAAGGGGATGGAAGTTGAGAGGAATGTTGCTGCAGAAGAAGTTGAGGCCGAGGGAGGAATGGATGAGATCCATGTTGAGGAGCAACAACCACCAGAGACTAGGAGAGAATTAGGAGAAAAAATTTTGGTAGGAAGGCCACCTCTCCTGCCTCAGTGGCTGGTAGAAAGCAAAAAGAGAAAGGCTCAGTCTCCTCTGATAATTTCTCTCTCCCTGGCAGAAATGATGGACCGAGCCCATGCCAAAAGTGAAGAAAGCTCGGACAGTTCATACTCTGCAAACTGGGCCGGGCAGAGAAACCATTTCCATGGTGGCGACACCTCCCCCAGATGCTGATGAAGTGACTACAGATCCCACAGATTACAATATTGCAGAGGTATCCCTGGGAAAAAGAGGAAAGCAGGGCGAGGTGGATTTTTTGAAGGAGGTAGCAAGGGCAGTAGAGGCTCGATATGAAAACGAGGCCCAGAGGCTCAAGGCTGAAAAGGAGAAGAATGCAAACCTTATGGGATTGCTCACTGAGCTGGCCAGACCCATCAACACCGCTCCTCCAGAGGCCTCCACCTCATCAGAATTACCGCACAGTGACATAGACTCCCTGTGAGTAATGAAAAAGAAGGCCCAAGCAGTAGACGAATGGGTCACCCTACATATAGGAAACACCTGGTGTTTCCTGGCGTCCACTCTCCTAGACTTGTACACAGCCAGGCAAGTCGTCCATCAGGCAGAGGCACTCATTGAGCAGTGGGAGAGTGACGGTGAAAACTACCAAGCATGGAAGGTAGAGCTCGAAGAGCTCCTCACCTTGGGGGAAGATATCATTTTCAAATCCAAAATTCTGGGTGAGGAATCATTTGATTTCATAAGAACTCAGCACTCCAGGCTTGACCTCACATTGGAGGTAACTAAGCAACTGGTAGAGTCCTTGCGGGAAAAGGTAAACCCTGTAAAATATTCTTCTAATTTATATAGGTCCTTTGTAATAAAGGATTCTAGGGCTGACCCCCTTAGTACAGATACCTATACCCCCGAAGAGTCAGTCTTGGGGAGTTTTGATGAAATAACAGCATCCCGGTATCAATCCCCAGACGGGATAAATGGGGCCCAGATGGTGAGATTAACCAAAATGATACTTAAGGGCCACGACGCGGCGCAAAGGGCAAATGAATTCAAAGAAAATGTTCTGGATTTGGGGGAACAAGTTGAAGAGGCCAGACACAGAAGGGCCAGCCTAAAAGAGATAGATGAGGAAGGCATTTATCACCTCCTCCAGGCCTTCAACGATAATAAACAACCTTGAGCTTTCTCCGGAGGCCGGGGAAAACTCACATTGAGTATTCTTTATTCTTTTTGGGACATAAGTTCCCAGATCCTGGAGTCCCAGATCCAACAATTTTGTATTCTTTAAAGTGACCCGTGTCCCGATCCCCGAGGCTGATCGGTCACTTTCAGAAGCAGTTAATAAAGATTGTCAGAAAGTAGTTGGGCACATCAAGAGGCGTTTGCTCAGTAGTTGGTTTTCTGACAGGGTGGTCTTCTCGAGGCACCACTCAGAGGTACATCTGGCACATTGAAGATAGGGCACCGCATTTCCCATTTATGAGGCATGTAGCCTCAATCTTTGAGGGACCTACTTCTTTCTTTCTCCTTCCCGGTTCTCTTCCCAAGACTGATTCTTTTGCTTTATATTCTTATCTTATTCTTCTGACATGGCAGACCTATTCAATCTATAGGTCTTTTGTAGGGAGGCACAGGTAGTACCGGCCCCCAGATATTATATTTTATTGGAACTTGATGTAAATAGGGTTAGGGTTAGCAAAGAGTTGTATAAATAGGCAAATTGGCCCATTTCCAGGGGTCGGCAAAATTGATGATTTTTTTGTCCATAGCAATAGCAAAGTAATTTCTAGTTTTAGTTGCAGAGCTTAATGCTCTATTGTTTTGTCCTCAATAGTTAGACGCTCCCCTGGAGCCACCATTGTATCACGCACTAGTGCTTCCTAGACTGAACATTAATGAAGAAGGAAGAATTCTTGGCAATGATGTTGTTGACATTCCTGCTTCTGAGTTAATGGTATTTCATGTTTTAGTGTTCTTTATGTCTTTTACTCTGGTATGTTAAAGTAGATTAATGAACTCTTTACTCTCACTACTGATAAAATGCTAGCTGATGGTTATGTGTTTCTTCGGTATTTAGTTAGTTTACCAGGGTATCATTGATGTTCTGGACATTTTAATATGACTATAGTTAGATGAAATACTTCTAACCCTGCAAGATCTTTTTTGCTTTATCTGCTAAGTATAAAACACTCGAGAAACCTTACTTTGATCGAATCTCCGGAGGAGATGAGTTGAAGAAACCAGCTATCCCCCTTGAAACTAGTCACCTCTCCCAACTAAGCCCCGCACCGTCGTGACCCGACACCCAGGTGCTTGAAGGCCCAGAGGATTTATTTCCTCTGGATAACCTTTGCAGGCGGAGTTGGCCAGTTTCCCCGGAACCCGGTGACAGCTTATGACTGTTGGCGGACCCGGTCAGCAAAACCCCGTCAACAGGATGTATCATTTAAAGTCATATTTTTGTATGGTTGAGAGACATTTCCAAAATATCATTTGAATTATTTTTCATAGTCATTTATTTATTTTGTACATTTCTAATTAATTGGCCTGTCATGGTGCAAGAATTTTGTCTTGTTTTTAGATGTAAATGATTATATCCATCCCCTTTCTATAACTAATGTCACTTGGGGATGGATCCTAACTCTCTACCATAGAATTTTGACCATTTGAATGCAGGAATAAGGAGTTGCAGTTTGGATTTGATTGGAGGTGTTTGATGGGGTTGAGGAGTGAACAAGGGACAAGGAATTTAGCCATAGGTGTAATAGTGGGAGATCTATCCATTGGAGGGGATAATTTTATGTTTGAATCCATTAGAGGATAGTCCAAGGATGGAGAATCAACTTTCATTTGGTTGGGATGGTGTTGGGAGGTCATACATTGAGTGAGCCCTAGTTTCTAGGGGTTTTTGAGACTAAATTGGGACTTTTGTATCCATAAGTTTAATAGAGTCAAATTAATGGCATATTATTCTAATTAAGTCCATTTCATGAGACTGTTGAAGAGAGAAAGGTCTAATATTTTACCCATGGTAGGGTTCCTTTGTTAAATGGGTGTATTAGGTCTATATGACAGACTAGAAACACCAAATTTGAAGGGTGGTGTCTCAAAACAAGTGGGTTTGGTTTTGACATATTTTTTATAAATTGTAAAAGGGTATTTGAATATCTAGTATTTTTGGAGATTCTTTTGAGAATATGTGGAGAAAATTGCAAATTATTGTCTGGTTAGGGCTACTAGAAATAGTCCTAGTATGATAATTTGGTAGTGTAGAACCAACCAATGAAAGTTGAGAGTTTGGATGAGGAAGATAAGGTGTTTATAAGGTCTTGATAACCTTATGAAGTTGGAGAACACTTTGCAAGGGTGTTAAGGCTAATAGATTTCCTTGTTGGTACAACCACAGGGGTTGGAAAGTTGACTGAAAGCTTGGATGTGAAGGGTATGGAGGTGAATTTCATTTTGTGGAGTCTAGGATGGTAAAAGGGGATTGATTTGACCTTTGATAGATCTATGGTATGAGGAATGGGCCTTTAATTGATTCTTTATGGAGAGAATAAGAGAGTGTTGTTATAAAACAAATGAAGAACACACATTTTCCTATGAAGATTCTAAATCCATCCCTAGCCTCTACATCAAGTGGTATCAAAGCCTAGGAGCATCCTAGGTGAAGAGTGAGAGGGAAGAATATTTTTATCTTTGGTGTATTGAATCCTTAGAGAACCCTTGGAGTTGAGAATATCCTTTGAGGTGTGTTTCCAAGCTGAGCCTTTACATCAAGGAGACAAAGATTGAAGGTTGAAGATAAGAGGATGAGAATTTGATAGAAAGTATGGTGGTCATCATGGCTACAGATTTGGGTACAAGATACAATCAAGGATATCCTATATTCAGGACACAATGTAGATGTAAAGGTAAAATTTGCAAATTTATTTTTTCAAGTTGTTCATTTTCAAATATAGTTTCTATTGAGAAGGTTAACAAATTAAACCTAGAAAGGATAACACATGAGAATCCTTATAGGCATAAGGAATAAATAATGAGGACAAATGTGATGCAATAGAACAAGAATATGTTCATTTTAGGATTGTATCATATGATAATGTCATTTTGTGTGACATTGTTCCCCTAGTGGATTTTCATTTGATTCTTGGGAGGACATGGAAAATGGAGAAGTGTATCCTACATGATGGAGCAGAGAACACCTATACTTTCATGGATGGTAGAAAAAAGATAGTTATGATACCATTGAGGGAAGATCAAGCATCGTGGAAGGTATCTTGGGACACTAGTGTGTTTTTCAAAGTTTGACTCCTTAAGCATGAGGAATGTGAAGATGATAAAGTTGCAGAAGAAGATACTTTGGAGAAAAGGTGTCTTGAATAGGTAAATGAATACATGGATCAGATGAAGGTCCTAGAGGTTGAAGATAAACTAGAAGATTGTCCATGGGAAGGACATGAGGAGCATATGAAAATGGGTGCAAAGAGCATGAAGCATATGGGTGGACCACAATATGTTAAGGTTCATAAGGAGATAGAGAAGGTTGCAGTAGAGTATGATGGTGGAGATGATAGTAATTAGGGTCATGATAATTAAAAGACAATATTGGGTGGGGTGGTTATGTGTCCTTTTCAGGATGTGAGAAGATAGAGCATCCTTGTGGAGGTTGAAGAGAAGGCTTGTGAAGAAGCCTTCAATATGAAAAATGGGGTGTCTAGATACCAAGGATAATGGCATAGAGAAGAAAATTTGGTAGAGGTCTTAGAGATGAAAAATACCTCAAGGAATGAAGAGTTGAGACTCTTGAAAACAAATATTATGGAGAAGGCCACAAGTTGGCACATGAGGATAACAAGCAAGGTTGTTTGGCCCATTAAAAGGCTGATTGGGAAGAGGAATTTGCTGAAGGAACTTACAGATATAAAGGTTCTAGAGGATTATTGTGAGGTAACACAATGTGTTAAAGATGGTGGAGTAGAAAGTCTCCACAAATTTGATGAAGAAATGGATTTGTGGGATAGATTAGAGGCCATAGAGGAAGAATGGTGAAGCAAAGGTGGATCAAAGAAGGAGAGCCTAAGTAGGGGGAAAGAAGGTGATGAGAAAGTAATTGTAGTGTTAGGGATAGACACAATGGTACAAGAAACAACAAGAGATATTTGGGAGCAAACTGTATTTGAATAGTTTTCTCACAATGTGAGACCGAAGTAGAGGAGGAAGTGTTGAACCAAACTTGTGTTTTGGTACATGGAAAAGTAATGATTTTTTTTAACCCTTTGTTTTTAGGATTACAAGGTTACTATATGATGGAGATGAGCCATCAATACATGGAAATGCATGGTGAAGAATGGAACACTTGGTATGAAACTAAGAACTTGAGAGGAAGGTTCCAAAAGCCACCTAGAAGGAGATATAAATTTGATGTAGGATACACACAATCAGTACCTAAGAACTGGAGGACAAGAAAGAAGAAGCCAATCCAAGGGACTTGGATTATTTTCATCCCTTGGAGTATGGTGTAGGACACCCTGATGAAGATAGGAGGGTCACTTTGGTGAATAATGATTTTAAAGGAGATATAGGACCTATAAGGTCTTTGAAATATTGTAACATGGCTATGAAGCCATTTGATCCTTGTGGATGTAAAAGCATGTAATGTTTCTTATGCAACAATTGATGTAATTTGCCAAAATATGGTGTAATAGACCTAGAGGATATGAATAGGTATTAGAGGGAGTATAGATGTTCTAAAATTTCATTAGGATCATAAGAGAAAAAAATCCAAATTCACAAAGTCTTAGGAGTTATGTTTAACAAGTTTTCCAAATTCAAATATTTGATAAGTAACGGCTAGTTAACAAAGGAGGGAAAATCATAAAAATGGATTTGTTTGTGTTTTTAGGAGTTCCAACCAACTTGGAATGGTTGGGGAAGTTGATTTGAGTCTATTTAATCCCTTAGAGATTATAGATCTAGAGGAGTAGGACTTGAAGGCAAGGATTGTATGGACTATGTCCTTTTGTGCAATAAAAATACAAATTTCTTTTTAATTTCTTAGAGATTTAGGATGTATCATTGAAACCCATACTTGTGCATGGTTGAGAGACATTGTCAACATCTCATTTGAATTATTTTATAATAAAAAAAAATTTATTTTGTACATTTCTAATTAGCCGGTCTGTAATAGTGCAAGATTTTTGTGTTGTTTTAAGATGTAAATGACTAGATTCATTCCCTTTCTATAACTAATGTCACTTGGGTATGGATCCTAACTCTGTACCATAGCATTCTGACCATTTGAATGCAGGAATAAGGAGTTTCAATTTGCCTTTGATTGGAGGTGTTTGATGGGTTGAGGAGTGAATAAGGGACATGAAATTGAGCCATAGGTGTAATAGTGGGAGATCTAGCCATTGCAGGGGGTCATTTTATGTATGAATCCATGAGAGGATGATCCAAGGATGTAGAATAAACTTTAATTTGGTTGGGATGGTGTTGGGAGGTCATACATTCAATGAGCCCTAGTTTATAGGGGTTTTTGAGACTAAATTGGGGTCTTTGTATCCAGAAGTGTCATAGAGTCAAATTAATGGCATATTCTTCTAATTAGGTCCATTTCATGAGATTTTTAAAGAGTGCAAGGTCTAAATGTTTACCCATGATAGTGTTACTTTTTTTAAATGGGTGTATTAGGTCTATATGACAGACTGGAAAAAATAAATTTGAAGAGTTGTGTCTCAAAACAAGTGGGTTTTTTTTTACTTATGTTTTATAACTTTTAAAAGCATATTTTAATATCTAGTTTTTTTGGAGAGTATTTTGAGAAGATTTGGAGGAAAGTACAAATTATTGTCTAGTTAGGGCTACTAGAAATAGTCCTAGTATGATAATTTGGTAGTGTGGAACCAACCAATTCAATTTGAGACTTTGTATGAGGGAGATAAGGTTTTTATAATGTTTTGAGAACCTTAGTAAGTTGGAGAAAACTATGCAAGGGTGTTAAGGATAATAGATTGCCTTGTTGGTACAACCATAGGGGTTGGAAAGATGATTGAAATCTTGGATGTGAAGGGTATGGAAGGTGAATTTCATGTTGTGGAGTCTAGGATGGTAAAAAGGGATTGATTTGACCTCTAATATGTCTATGGTATGAGGGATGGGCCTTGAATTGATTCTTTCTAGAGAGAAGAAGAGTGTTGTTATAAAAAAAATGAAGAACACATATTTTCCTATGAAGATTTTGAATCCATCCCTAGCCTCTGCATCAGTTATCACAAACCCCCTTCCACAATCCACCTACATCCCTCAATCCACTTCCTATGGTACATCCCAATATGTCACTCCTTCCCCATCTTTTAGTCAATCTAGTTCACAAGTCACCTCCCCGCCTACTTACGTGAACTATCTAGCATGCCATCTTCTGCACATGTTTCTACACTATCACTCAATAAACTAGGTTTGCAAGCCACCACCACACCTTCATATGTGGATTTTCTTATCTTCCCACTATCTTCACATTCCAATCCTTCATATATACCTCAAATACGCAAGTCTCCAAGAAGCTTCACAAGGAAACCATCAAAAAAATCCATCTCCTAAATTTGACACGTCATGTCATCTCACTCGTTCATATGAATCCATTAGTGATGAGTTTCTTCTACCTCCCACACCTATTATTTACTTTCACCTCTCGCACTTAGTGATTTCCTTCCATCTATTAACACCATTCAAACCCTCCCGTCTATTGATTCCATTCAACTCCAATCCTCATACTCTCCTCCTAGCATTATCCAAACTACATCCAATGAACCTCATGAGCCAACCCTTCTTCCCTTTATCCCAATTACATAATCTATCATCCTTACATCTACACCATCTGAAGATTCTATCTCCAAAACTCTGATTGCAACATCCACACCAATCCATTCATGTCAATATATTATCCAAAAGCATGTTCAAATATCCATCAACCTAAATCAGGATCCTATCATCTCACTTCCTCCATTACATGATACATTGTCTCCATGAAATCCATTTCATGATCCATTTTCATCCACTCCAAATCAAGATCCTACCATTCCATCTCATCCATATCAAGATTCATTGCCATCTTCCCATCCCAGTAAAAATCATATCATCTTTTCTACTTCACTTCTTTATCCTTTATCACCTCCAATCAAAACTATTCCACCACCATCACTATCCCCTTGGTTCACTTACGTCATCCATGGTGGTCCAATTGTAACAGAAAAAAATTTCGTATCTACCACCATCACTCTATCCCCTTGGTTCACTTACATTCATCCATGGTGGTCCACTTGTAAGAAAAAAAAATCATATCTACCACTTACGCTCCACCTAATAATGGACTCTTATCTTGTTCCCCAAGTAAGAAGTATCCTAACCTGTATCGAATACTCAAGATAATGAATTATAAAGGTAAAGTATTAGGCCTAAATGAAAAAGGCACCCTAGAGCCCATTCATGTCAAAGAAAACCCATGATATTGTCATCTTCCTTACACATCTCAAGGCCATGTTGATGACAATTATTCGATTGTGTATTGTCATTGATGTTTGCACAAATGTAGTGATGTTTACATAAATTCCTAATCCTATCCGAGCATAGTCAATGTATGCCAAGTTCTCTCATGCATTGAAGAAGACCAAAGTGATTTTTAGTTCTAACTGAGTTTACTCTGGCATTACAATAATAGTCAGGCATTGAAGGATTACAGTGTTAACCAAGTTATGCTTTTAGTGTCATCCAACTAACAACAGTTTACATTTTATTGTTAATTGATTATATGTAGCCAAGAGACTTAAGTTTTATTATTTATTTAGAAGGTTATTCAAGACAAATTCACAAGGCTTATCATATATATATATATATATAAGGTCAGGTGTGGATTGAACGAGAGTAAGGTGTAAGAAGTGTGAGTTTATTGTATGAAGTGTGGAGGCGAAATCATATGGGATTCTAATTAAGGATAGAACATATAGAGATACAGTAGAATATTCAATTAGTGAATATCTAGTGTTTAAAGAGAGAGTAGAGATCTAAATTAGCAAAGACATTTTCTTTGTCAAACATGTCAATCCATTTTTACTATCTAACAATTGTAGCAGTGATCCAAAATCTCTTTACAAAGTGGAATTAATAGTCTTTTGTAAATCCTCTCACAAGGTGAAAATTCTACATTGAAGTTTTTGAAGACCTCTAACAAGGGAACTCCTTACAGGATGATTAAATCCTCTAATAGGGTCACACATAACAGTGTGTTTTGTAACCTTTAATAGGGTTGGCTCCTAACAGGCCTCAGTTCAGAAGAGTGAAAAATAGTAACTAGTTGCAATTGGTCATTTTCCCAAATTGGGTTTCCACATTAAATCTCAGTGTCATCTGTGTATATGTTATTTACTTTATGATTTATGTTTCTGCAATTAATCACTAAAGTATAATCACAATTAATATCTTAAAATTGCTATGTTAACTGAGTGACAGTAGAATATCTGTGTTAACCAAGAAATGGTGATTAGTTTGATTTATACATCTAAGGGACTTGGATTTGTTTTTTGTGGCAACTGATTCACCACTCCCCTCTTAGTTACTCAACTCATTTCCAAAAATTGGTATCAGATCTTTTGGTGCTTTCAGGAAAGGTTTCAAGGCCTAAGATAAAGATCATAGATGTCTTACAGAAGGGAGATCCCCAAGCTTAACAAAGACAAATTCACTGCATGGAAAGATTTGATGAGGCTACATCTATATACTATTGGAGACACTGGTTTGCAATTCCTAGATCACAAGTATGTGAAACCGCCGAGACCTATGTATGTGAATCAGATTATGGACATGAAGAATCACAACATAATGATGATTGATATAGTTTCTTCACTCATCTATTCCAAATTTGATGAAGTCAAGGACTTTCGTATTGCCTATGATATGTGGAAGAAACTACATGATATACATGGAGGAGATGACAATGTAAAGAGAGCCAAAGCAGAAAGTCTCAAAGGTCAGTTTGATCAGATGAAAATGAAAGAAGGAGAAGACATTACGAAATAGAGTGAATGAATCAAGAAAAGTGTGTGTCATCAGAGTTGTCGGTGGAACAATTGAAGACAAAAAGTGTTTATTAAGGTATTGAGAACTTTACTTCCTATCTATGCTATTAGAGTTTCATCTATTCAAGAGATGAGGTGTAGTAATGATATAACTCTAGATGCATTGGTTGGAAGGCTAACAGCTTTTGAGTTGGACAATTTTGACAATTATTCTCCTAATCCTAATAATTTTGAGTCTACATTCAAAGCTAAATTAAACCTTGCTAAGATGGATAGAAACTCAAAAGTAAAATAGATTGATAGTGAGAGTGATGATGATTCTGATGATGAAGATCTGGAAATCATTGAGGAATTACTTGCAAAGAGATCTGCCAAAGGAAATTACAAAGGAAAAATACCAGTGATTTGCTTTTGATGTAATGAGGTTGGTCATATTGCTGCTAAGTGTCCAAACAAAGAAGACAAAGATGATAAAAATTTAGACAAGTACAAAGGAAAGAAGGATTTCAAGAGTTATAAAATCTACAAGGACAAAGGTAAGAAATCTTGTTATATTGCAAAAAAATATGATAGTGATGAAGATGAAGATGAAATGGTTTACATTGCTATTAAATATGAGTCAAACAATGAAGATAATGAAAAGAATGCACTTTAATCTCATATTAGCAAAAATGACACTTGGATAATTGATAGTGGTTGTTCTCACCATATTACTGGTGATAAAACAAAATTTTAACATCTTGAGCACTATGATGGTGGGAGTGTCAGTTTTGGGAATGATGAACCTTGTTATGTGAAAGGTAAAGGTTGTATTACTCTAACTGAAGGAATCAAATGTCATAATACTTATTGGGTTGAAGAACTAGGGCATAATAAACTAAGTGTGGCATAGTTGAATAACATTGGTTTCAAGGTAGAATTCATGAATGCTAAGGCCAAGCTCTTGGATGGTAAGGGAAACCTAGTTGGAACTAGCAGGCAAATAAAAGGTAATCTAATCTATTTTGATCTCACTGAAATTTCATGTTTTATTGCACAAGTAGAAGAAAGCTAGTTATGGAATAAAAGGTTGTGTCATGTGAATTTTGATAACCTAGTCAATATAAGCAAGAAAAAAGAGTAAGAGGTATTCTTATTCTGAAGAAACCTGAATTAGCAATATGCAAACAATGTCAAATTGGGAAGATGGGCAAAACTAGTTTCAAGAGAAAGAATTACAATACAGAAGAAGTCTTGGAGTTAGTGCATACTGATTTGTGTGGACCAATTGGAACAACAAGTTACATAGGTAAGAATTATTTCATTGTATTTTTTATGACCATTCCAGAATGATGATTGTTATGTTTCTCAAAGAAAAATCATAATCTTTTCAGAAGTTTAAGTGGTACCTTGCTAGAGTTGAGAAGGAAACAGGAAGGAAACTTAAAATGCTTAAGATCTAACAGAGGAGGTGAATTCATTTCTAATGAGTTCAATGAATTCTACAATGAAAGAGGAATTAAGAGACAAGTATCTACCCCAGGTACACCACAGCAAAATGGGATAGCAGAAAGAAGAAACAGATCTATTATGGATTGTGCAAGAACCTTGATGATTGAAAATAATGTTGCAACCAAATATTTGAAAGAAGCCATCAACACTGCAATTCACACCTTGAACAGAGTTCAACTTGGTGGTACCCTAAATTTTGAGAATTTAGAAGTCTCAATCCATTATCAAGAAGAAAGTTTCTTTATACTAAAAAAATCAAAGGAATATTTATGACACAAATAAATGGAACTAAATAATCGAAGCCTTCAAAAAATGCTAGAATTTTGACTCGCTACAAAGATGATACCAATAGAGGCTGAAGATAGTCAAATTTTAAAAATATATAAATGACCTAGTTCATAAAATCCAATTTCCTATCTCCAAAAGAAATATTAGCTTTTCACGAGGTGGTTTGGATTTTCTACCAAACCCAAATCTGAAAGTTAGGTAGTTATTTTTTAGTTAGTTTATTGTTTTTTCAAAATAATTTGTAATAAGGGTTGTGTCTTTTCACCCTAAAAGAGGTGTGAAAGCCACTAAAACACATATATATACATAATGTAAAATCTAAAGATAAGACAATACCATATAATACAATTTCACATATTTGGATAGTTTTTAATCAATAAGTGTAACATGGACCTGGATGTACTATTTTTTTCAAAATCAATAAAGATAAGTCCTTTTTCTTTCACATGTGTTATAGTTTCATTATCATTTTACAATTAGTCCCTTAGATAAATCAATAGAACTTCTTCAAAGTGACAGTTTCATGTACATACTTCCTAATCTGGTTCATAGTTTTTATTATCAATTGGTTTTTCTCATTTTGCATGCTTAAATTTTTTTGATTGAGGCCTCAATCAATTGGTCTATCATTTGAGAAGTAATATCCTTTTGAAAATATCTTTGAACTTGTTTCAAGGTTGCATGTTCATTTCATAACACCTTTGAAGTGATAAGTTTTCTTGTAAACGTATCTCTGAGGTTGAACATAAGATTGGAATGATCTTGACTCTATTTCCCATGATAGAATAAGACACTCATCTAATCATTATTTGGATTATAGTTATTCATTTCATTTTTATAGTTTTGTGATATCTTATCTATCTATTCATTTCAATTTACATACATATTTACTAAACATTCTTTCAATTACTTAAAGTATTTCAGTTTACAATTTATGATATATTTCTTTCAGTTAGATTTCTTTCAAGTGACTTTCCATACTTGAGAGAGAGGGTTTGAGGTGTATTCTATCTGCTATAAAAATCCTTAAGACTTGAAGAATAATTTTAAGGTATAGGTCTACCATCCTTGGTTCTGCAGAGCCAGAATTGCAGAGAGTTCAACCTTTCCTTGGTTG
The DNA here is from genome assembly GCA_018584345.1 of Thuja plicata. Classification (NCBI taxonomy): domain Eukaryota; kingdom Viridiplantae; phylum Streptophyta; class Pinopsida; order Cupressales; family Cupressaceae; genus Thuja; species Thuja plicata. The sequence continues at coordinate 1,603,433 of MU225207.1, read as the reverse complement.
AATCTTGTTAGTTGGCCAAATCAATTGGGTTTCCCAGCATTGGATCAGCAAGTCCATAGGAAATCCAATTTGTTGATTTGAGCACCAACAGATTGGTGACTGTACTAGAGAGTTGTTTAAAAGAACACTTTGGTATTCTACCTAGAAGCTCTAGTAATATATTTAAGACTCTACTAGGAGAAAAGAACTCAAAAGATAATAATTATTTTATTTCCAATAAGAAGGTGGTGACTCTATTGAACAAAGCATTTCAGTCAGTGACTCTACTGAGGGAGAAAACTCAAAAGGAGATAGGAAGATAACCTAGAAGGGATGAGAAATTATCTTTAAATTAGTAATAGAAGATCTATTGCATGATTTTTAGAATTCTGTTAAAAATATTTTTGATTGCCATGGATACCAGGCCTTTGGATCTCAAAAAGTTTCAATGCAGCTCTAATAAATTATTTTCACAACTTTCATAGAGGGTTCCTAAATTTTATCAAGATTATGATGGATCAGCTCTTGATCATTTGGATTCTTTTCATATATTCCTTAATAATTATGAGTTCCATACAGAAGATGATTCCATGAAGTTGTTTGCAATGTCACTAAAAAATAATGCACAAGAAGAATATGAATCATTACCTATGCAGTCCATCTCATCATGGAGACTGGTTGAGTAGTGGTTTCTTGATATGTTTCATGATGCCAGTGGTGAAGAAGAAACCATGTGTTATGAACAAAACATGTGCTATGAACAGGAAAGAGAGACAAATTATATTTTGGAGGAAGAATCTTATATGTCCCCTTTGGATACATTCTTCAGTTTGGAAATCAATAAAGATAAGTCATTTTTCTTTCACATGTGTAATAGTTTCATTATCATTTTATAATTATTCCCTCGGATAAATCAATAAAACTTCTTCAAAGTGATAGTTTGATGTATATACTTCCTGATCCGGTTCATAGTCTTTATTATCAATTGGTTTTTCTCATTTTGCATGGTTAAATTCTATTGATTGAGGCCTCAATCAATTAGTTTGTCATTTGAGAATTAATATCCTTTTGAAATATCTCTGAACTTGTTTCAAGGTTGCATGTTCATTTCATAACACCTTTCAAGTGATCAGTTTTCTTGTAAAACTATCTCTGAGGTTGAACATAAGATTGGAATGATCTTGACTCTATTGCCCATGATAGAATAAGGCACTGGTCTAATCACTTTTTGGATTATAGTTATTCAGTTGATTTTTATAGTTTTTTGATATCTTATCTATCTGTTCATTTCAATTTACATACATATTTACTAAACATTCTTTCAATTACTCAAAGTATTTCAGTTTATAGTTTATGATATATTACTTTCAGTTAGATTTCTTTCAAGTGCCTTGCCATACCTGAGAGAGAGGGTTTGAGGTGTATTTTATCTTCTATAAAAAGCCTTAAGAATTGAAGGATAATTTTAAGGTATAGGCCTACCAGCCTTAGTTCTACAAAGCTAGAATTGTAGAGGGTTCAACCTTTCCTTGGTTGAATCTTGTTAGTTGACCAAATCACTTGGGTTTCCCAGCATTGGATCGGCAAGTCCATAGGAAATCCAATTTGTTGATTTGAGCACCAACACAACTGAAGAAAGGTACTAAGAGGACACCTTTTGAGTTATGGTATGGCTATAAACCCAATGAGTTTTATTTCAAAGTATTTGGAAGTAAATGTTACATATTGAAGGAAGCAAGAAATGGAAAATTTGATGTAAAAGGTGATGAAGGTATATTCCTAGGTTACTCGTGCAAAAGAAAAGCATATAAATGTTTGAATCTTACTACTCAAAAGGTCATAGAAAGTGTATATGTAAAGATTGATGATTTTACAGAGAGAAGTGAAGAATAGAGCAGTAAAGAGCCTGAGGACTACATGAACTTTGTGTATTATGAACCTGATACTATACCTAAGACATAGGAAAAGGTGATTGGATAGAAACCACATCAACCATTGAATTCATCAGCACAAACCTTGTTGCAACCTGTGCAACCTAAGCTACTAACTGAAGAAACTGAGTCTCAGACTGAAGAAATTGAGTCACAAACAGAGGGAACTGAGTCGCAGACAGAGGCACCTGAGTCTTAGATAGAGGCGCCCGAGTCTCAGATAGTGGAACCCAAGTATCAAATAGAAGAGTAGAAAAGAATGTTTGAACATGGTGAACCAAGTAGATCAAGCCCAAAATCAAAGAGGAAGGAACTTGTACTTGCAAAATATTTCAGAAGGCATCATGCACCTAAGAAAATAATTGGAGATCAGACAAAAGGTTTAATGACAAGGGACAAAATTAAAGGTACATGTTTGCTTAGTGAAATTGAACCTAGATCTCTTAAATATGCATTGAATGATGAAAGATGGATAGAATCCATGAATGAAGAGATTGAGAAGATAGAAAAGAACAAAACCTGGACTCTTGTACCTAGACCAAAAGACAAGAATGTGATTAGTACTAATTGGGTTTTCAGAAACAAGATGAATGAAAAAGGTGAAGTTTCTAGAAACAAAGCAAGATTAGTGTGTAAAGGATATGCTCAAGAAGAGGGTACTAATTATGGAGAAAACTTTTTTCTTGTTGCAAGACTTGAAGGAGTCATAACTCTTCTATCATACACAGCACATAAAGGATTCAAGGTATACCAAATGGATGTAAAATTTGCATTCTTGAATGGAATTCTCTAAGAGGAAGTCTATATTGAGAAACCTAGAGGTTGTGTTGATCCTAACAAAAGGAATATGGTTTGGAAATTGCACAAAGCCTTGTATGGACTAAAGCCAGCTCCTAGAGCCTAGTATGAAAGATTTCATGGCTACCTAGTAAGTACTGGATTTTAGAAAGAATAATGAAAATAGTAGCTTGTATATCAAAGAAGGACCTCAGAACAAGATACTATTAGCAGAGATATTTTTTGATGATATATTGTTTACTAGATATGATGATTTATGCAAAGCATTCTCTGAAGCTATGAGTAAGGAATTTGAGATGTCTATGTTTGGTGAAATAAAATTCTTTTTTGGTTTACAAGTTTATCAGATGAAGGATGGTATCTACATTACCCAGTCTAAATACATCAAAGAAATACTGAAAAAAATTTGGAATGGAAGACTCCAGACCAGTTGGGACACCTATGTCTACTAGACATAAGTGTCTAAGGATGATGATTCAAAGGAGGTAAATCAGACTACCTACAGATCCATGATTGGTAAACTTCAATATGTTGTTCACACTAGACTTGATATTGCATTAGCAATTAGTATTGATGCAAGGTTTTCAGCTAATCCTAGAGAGAATCATTTGATGGCTATCAAAAGGATTCTAAGATATCTTAAGGGTACTGAAGAGTATGGATTATGGTATAAGAAAGGAGGAAACTTTGATTTGAAGACTTTTACTAATGTTGATTGGGCAGGAAGTGTTGATTAAAAAAAGAGCACAAGTAGTGGAGCGTTATTCCTTGGTAAGAGGTTAATCTCTTGGACCAAAAAGAAATAGAATTTCATCTCTCAGTCTACAGTAGAGGTAGAGTATGTTGTTGTGGCAGTAAATTGTTCAAATATCATATGGTTCAAATAGCTGTTGTCAGGTATGAAGGAGGAAATCAAAGAACTAGTTATTATCTACTGTGACAACACTATTGTGATTAAAATTTCAAAGAACCCTGTTATTCTTACTAAGACTAAGCATATTTTAATAAAGTATCATTTCTTGAGAGAATTGGTTGAGGACAAAGAAGTAAGGTTGGCATATGTGAATGCTAAAGAACAAATTGTAGACATATTCACAAAATTGTTACCTGAGGATGCATTCTTGTATCTTAGAGGAAAGATAAGGGTGATTCCCCTAACTAAGGCTCACTAATGGATAGATTAGTGATGCATCAACCGAACTACATAACAGATTTAACACGTTGATGCAGATTGTCAGAGCTCATTGCATATGAATCAGTACAAACATGTACATTACAACTTCATTGGATGTGTATTGGATGGTGTCTTTGGCATTGGTTGTCAAAGAGGGAGATATTATTGATGTCATGCCAAAAGACATTATTAAGGGAAAGATTATTGATGACAGAGGAAGAAATTTTATCAGAAATAGAGATTAATGTAAGAGGGAGAAATCTGTATTTCAGTTATTGTGAAGACAGAGGGAGTTTTCTGGTTGAGAATCAGAATGAAGCTAAGGAAATTAATAAAATTGTGTCCTTGTTACTATTTCTCTATAATTCTTTGTATTATGACATGTTGTGTTGCCATCAATGCCAAAGAGGGAGATTATTGATGACAATTATTCAATTGTGTATTGTCATTGATGTTTACACAAATGTAGTGATGTTTACACAAATGTCTAATCCTATTCAAGCACAGTCAGTGTATGCCAAGTTCTCTCAGGCATTGAAGAAGACCAAAGTGATTTTTAGTTCTAACCGAGTTCACTCGGGCATTACAATAATGGTCGGGTGTTGAAGTATTACAATGTTAACCAAGTTATGCTTTTAGTGTCAGCCGACTAACAACAATTTACATTTTATGGTTAATTGGTTATATGCAGCTGACAAACTTAAGTTTTATTATTTATTTGGAAAGATATTAAAGCCTACTTGACAAGGCTTATCATATATATATAAGGTCAAGTGTGGATTGAATGAGAGTAAGGTGTAAGAAGTGTGAGTTTATGATATGAAGTGTGGGGGAAAAATCAGATGGGATTCTGATTAAAGACAAAACATACAGAGCTGCAATAGAATATTTGATCATTGAGGATCAAGTGTTTAAAGCCAGAGCAGAATTCTGAATCAACAAAGATAGTTTCTTCATCAAACAAGTCAATCCATTTTTACTCTCTAACAATTATAGCAGTGATCCAAAATCTCATTACAGAGTAGACTTAAGAGTCTTTTATAAATCCTCTCACTCACAACATGTAACTTATTGAATGTTTGAAGATGTTAAGTTGATGATCATGCAAGGCATTAAATCAGTTAATGTATTGTATTGTCATTGATGTCAACTTGATATAATCTGTATGGTCATGGAAATACTACCAAAGACTTCAAAGAACCAATGAATCAAAGGCTATGCTATCAGTAATGAATACAAGTCAAGTATTTACTAAGTGACTGCATACACCGATGGAGTGCACACCGACGGTCAAAGTAAAAGAAAAAAGTCACAGTGTTACCCGATGAGAAAATGTATAGCATTACCGATGAAGAAAAGTCACAATGTTGCCCAGCGAGCTAAACACAGAGTAACTCAACAAAGAGAATTTTAGTGTTTCCTGACAGAGAAAAAAAGGATGGAGATCCCGATGATAACTGAAGTCACACCGACAGAACAGTCAGTTATCACTGATGACTAACTAAAGTGTTGATCGATAGAACAGAGAGTTCAGAAAATGACAAAATGCATAGCTGTCAAGAAGCTAAAGATAGAATTAAAAGATACTTATCATTGTTTTAATCATCTAGATAAAGTCAGAGATAAGTAATTGATTTAAAGTTGATTTTTCTAGTTGGCAAGAAGATCTCTTTAAGATAAATCAGGAGTTTTCTTTAAATCTAATGGCAAGAATTTTGGAACACGCCAAGAATCAAGAAAGCCAAGAAAAGGGGAAATCATGTCTATATAGAGACAATCCCAATTCATTAAGAATGGGGGATTAGGTGAGGAGAACAAGAGAAGAGAAAAGATGCTAAAGAAAATTTGAAGAAGAAGAAAGTCTTCATCAGTCCTGATCAACAAGCTAAAGGAAGAGCTAGATTCTATAGAAACTGACGCACAGTGAGACAAGCATCACAGAGAAGAACAGTGTGGAGAAAAGGTATAAGTGATTATATTGATCAAGAGAGGTAATGGACTTAAAATAGATCTAAAAATCTACAATTGAGTTGTATGTATGAACAGATCATTAGTGTTTCAATTTAACCATTGAAGCATAAAGCCTCTTAACTGAGAAAGACTTAAAAGTCTTTTACAATTGAGATACATCCCAAGGAGTATCAAAAATTTTGATCACAAAAGTAGAAATTGATATGCCCAATACCTATTGACAAGCCAAGAGAGTTTCATCAAGGATGGTAGCATTAGATGCCAGATACTAGTTGACAAACTATTTCTAAATCCTCTAACAAGGTCACACCTAACGGTGTGTTTGTAACCTTTAACAGGGTTGGATCCTAATAGAGATCACTTTAGAAGAGTGAAAATTTGGGGTACTGGTCCCAGTGTTTTTTCCCTTAATAGAGTTTCCACGGTAAAATCTTTGTGTTATGTGTTTATGGTTTATTACTTTATTGTTTTACATTTCACATATGCAATTTTGGATTGATCGGTATACTCTACATATTTGTTGTGTTTCGGTAAATAGTTAACTTCTTATCGATAAACATATAGAAGAAGGTTTAACAAAGCAAACCAACAAGTAGTAAATTGATAAGATTATTGCATGGCATTCATGTTGTAGGATAGAAAATAACTAGAGGCATAATTTGTGGTTATAAGTTTAAAGGGTTGATTTAAGGATTAAAATTTTAGGCCACTGATTCACNATTCCCCCCCCCCCCCCACCCTCCTCCCTCTCAGTTATTACTAACAATTGGTATCAGATCTTGTGTACTTAGAAGGAAGGTTTCAAGACCTAAGATAAAGATTGCAAGATGAACAGATGAGATGTGTCCAAGCTGAACAAAGATTAATTTTGCTTCATGGCAGAGCAGAATAAGACTCCACTTATTTGGTATTGGTAATGATGTTACTCAATACTTAGATGTTGAATATGTGTTTCCCATAGGAGCACTAACATTTGAACAGTTGAGAGAGAAGCATGAGCGCAATTGCATGATGATAGAGCTTTCTTCCCCACTCTCCGATGCTGAATTTGAAGATGTCAAAACCTGCAAGACTGCAAAGTAGATGTGGGACAAATTGATGCTTGTACATGGTGGTGAAAAAAATGTTTTGAGAGCAAAGGCAAAAATCCTTAGAGGGAAGTTTGATGATCTCAAAATGAAAGAAGGTGAAAACATCACACAGTACAGCATGAGAATCAAAGAGGTAGTCAATGCTATCTAGGGAGTTGGAGGTGTACTAGAAGAAGATATAGTGGTAAGTAAAATTCTAAGAACCTTACTGCCTACTTATGCTATTAGAGTATCTGCCATTCAAGAAATGAGAGCAGTTGCAAATAGCAATGTTACTCTAGATAGTTTGATTGGAAGACTAATTTAATTTGAGATGAATAAATTTTTATAATAGTGTCTTACCAAATACAGAGTCTACATTCAAAACTTCTATGAGAATAATTAAATCAAGTCATAAAAACACTATGAGAAAAGATTGTGATAGTGAAAGTGAAGAGGATGATCTTGATGAAATTGAAGCACTTATGGCTAGACGAATGCAAAGAGGCAAAGGTAAATTGTCACTTGTTTTTTTTAATTGTAAAGAGATTGGACACTTCACTGCAAGATGTACTAACAAAAGAAAAGACGACAGAAGTAATGATAGATCATTTGAAAAGAAGTCTGACAAAGGTGATTATAGAAGCTACTGACAATCAGAAAGAAGAGATACCCGAGACTATAAGGACAAAGGAAAGAAGGCCAGTTACCTAGAAAAATGCAAATATGAAGACACTAACACTGAATTTGATGAAGACACCGAGATGGTGTTTGTAGCATTAAAAGATGATTCAGATGATGAAGAAGAAAGGTATGTAGAAACAGGTATCATATCTAAAGTTAGTAAAAATGATGTCTGGATCATAGATAGTGGTTGCACTCACCATATGACCAATGATAAGAAAAAGTTGAGACTTTTGAATACTATAAAGGGTGTTCAGTAAGAATGGGTAATGACACACCTTGTCCAGTTGAAGATAGAGGAACCATAATGTTGAATAACTAGATAAAATGTGAAAATGCTTATTGGGTAAATGGATTGAATTATAATCTATTGAGTGTTTATCAGTTGACTAATTCAAGTCACAAAGTAGAATTTGAAAATAAGAAGGCAAAGATCTTCAATAAATCAGGAAATCTGATTGGTACCGGTGAGCAGACAAAAGGTAACTTATTCTATCTAAATGATACTGACACCACTTGTTTGATTGGTACAAAAAAAGACATATGATTGTGGCACAAAAGATTGTGTCATGTGAATTTTGACAACATGATAAAGATTAGCAAAAAGAGAAATGTCAGAGGCTTATCGACGATGACCAAGCCTGACAACATCATGTGTAAGAATTGTCAAAAAGGTAAAATGACAAAGTCTAGTATTAAAAGAAAAATCCATACATCTGATGCCATTATAGAATTAGTCTATGCTGATTTATGTGGACCTATGAGGACAAAGAGTCATTATGGAGATAGATATTTTATTCTCTTTGTTGATGATTACTCTAGAATGATGACAATCATGTTTCTACAAGATAAATTAGAAGCATTTAAGATGTTTAAATGGTATAAGGCAATGGTTGAGAAGAAAAGTGGTAAAGAATTAACATGCTTAAGGTCAAATAGAGGAGGGGAATTTATTTCAAATGAATTCACTAACTTTTGTAATGAGCATTGAATCAGAAGATAGGTCTCTGCAGTGAGAATACCACAGCAAAATGGAATTGCTGAAAGAAGAAACAGATCGATAGTTTATTGTGCAAGGAAACTGATGATAGAGAAAGGGATCACCCAAATCTTCTAGAGAGAAGCTGTCAGTACTACTGTTTACACATTGAACAGAGTACAATTGAAGAAAGACACCAAAAAGACACCTTATGAGATATGTTATGGATACACACCCAATGTAAGTTATTTAAAAAATTTTGGCAGTCAATGTTATATCTTAAAAGATGATAGAAATGGAAAAATTGACTCCAAGAGTGATGAAGGAATCTTTCTAGGGTATTATACCAAGATAAAGGCTTATAAATGTTTAAATAAAGCCTCTAACAAAATTGTTGAAATTGCAAATGTAAAGATAGATGAATTTACAGAGAAGAATGAAAAGGAAAGCACTAAACAACCAAAGGAAAACAATAAGTTTACTTACAATGAGGAACCTGACACTCTACCTGACCAACAATGTAGAGATCCTGAGCAATAGATCATTGCACCCAAGCATCAGGACACAAATATCGATGATCAGAATATTGCTCAAGATGATGCACAAAGTGATGAAGAACATAATGAAGAACAAAATAATGACCAAGCTGATAGACAAAGAGCTGAACCTGTACTTGCAAGATATGTCAGAAGGAATCCTCCATAGGACTAGATCATTAGAGATAAGAAGGTTGGTATGAGAACTAGAGGTAAGTCTCTAAATACAAGATGTCTTATTTGTGATTATGAGCCCAAACCTGTCAATGTTGCACTAGATAATGATGAATGGATTAGTGATATGAATGAAGAGATTGAGAAGATAGAGAAAAACAAGACATGGACACTTGTACCAAGACCAGATGACAAGAATGTCATCGATAAAAAATGGATATTCAGGAATAAGCTGAATGAGAATGGAGAAGTCACAAGAAATAAAGCAAGACTAGTATGCAAGGGGTATGCACAAGAAGAAGGGATTGACTACGAAGAGACCTTTGTACCCATTTCTAGGATAGAAGGAGTAAGAATATTGCTTTCTTACATTGTATATAAAGGATTCAAGGTATATCAAATGGATTTCAAGTCTGCATTCCTAAATGGAATACTTGAAGAAGAGGTATACATTGAACAACCAAAAGGGTTTGTTGATCCAGACAAGAGGAACATGGTATGTAGACTTCACAAAGCCCTGTATGGATTGAAACAAGCACCCCAAGCCTAGAATGTAAGAATTCATTCCTATCTTATAAGTATTGGATTTGTAAGGACTAGTGAAAATAGTAATCTTTATTTGAAGGAAGATATTGATGCTAACATTTTGATTGCTGAGATATTTGTTGATGACATCATATTT
>MU225207.1:1533953-1571169 GCA_018584345.1 Thuja plicata | reverse complement strand
ATATGTATATATATATGCATATATATATACATATATGTATATATATACAATATATGTATATATATGTATATGTATACATATATGTATATATATACATATATATACATACATATACATATATATACATATATATGTATATATATGTGTGTATATATATATATATGTATGTATATATATATATATGTATGTATATATATGTATGTATATATATGTATGTATATATATATACATATATATATATGTATATATATATGTGTATATATATAATGAAAATCAAAATTTGGTTTCTTACCTGATCTGTCTACTGGAATGCATGTCCAATGTTTGATAACTCAAAAAAGTGTAAGTAGATTTCATCAATGGCATCATCTATAAGAAGATGTGATAATCCAGTTTGAAATCATAGAGGAGGTGTCTGCTATAGAGGAGGTGTCTTCCCTAGAGGAGGTGTCTGCTCTAGAGGAGGTGTCTTCTCTAGAGGTGTAGGATCAGTCACACTCTATCAAAAAGTTGTAGGACATATCAGAATGTCTTCTTGTCTAGAAGTACTTGCTTGTGCATCTCCATGTCCCTGGCCGCTAGTAGTAGAGGATCTCCCAACCACTTGTTGAATGAATGCATGCATCTCACTCAGAGTGATCCCATGCAATATAGAATACCCATGATAAGTATCAAGGAGATCACTCACTAACATGGAGCTCATTACGTGCAAATGATCCTCAATCTCTCATGCTATATCATCAAGCATGGGGAGCTAGTAATAGATGTAAGGATCATAACAAGGATGTGACTAATCAACTTATGGGATCATACAAGATCATAACATGTACCTGCACATGCCATCAGATGAAAACTGGTCAACCTAAGCCGCGATTAAGGCAATGCTAGAGTACATATCTAGGCACACCTCCTCAGCCACAGACTCTCTAGCTCCAATGTGGGCCTCCAAAAATTTTGGAAGAATCAAGAGGTTTTGATCCACCAATACCCTCTTACTAGGGGGTTGTGGTACATCAGGTCATTTAAACTTATCGCCAAACATGCCCCGCCCCTGACCCGCATGTTGTGGAAAGTCTATGTAATCAACATGATACCCTAAATAGAATTTTGCATAAATTTTTTTGCATAAATAGAGTGTCACCTCATCCTTTTATGGCCACATATGATGGGTTGCCAACCATCTAGGATATATGAAGGGGGCCACGTTGTCATCCTTACACTTCGTCACTCTGTAAGCTCTCACAATATTCTTCTCTAGGTCTTCAGCTCCAAACATGGCCTTAGCATTGGCCACAGAAACATCCATGTCAACAGTCTCCACGTAATTGTCCCTGATACTGTACAAGTTAAGCTCTGATAAAATGTATCAATGGAGGTATCATCATAGGGGTTGTATGATTCATCCTTCTGAATCATACTCATAAGCTCAGTGTGAATGAATGTCAACCTCTCCCTATTAGGGAGGAAAATAATATCTTGCAGTGTCCTCTCTAGCTGAGCTAGAGTGGCGTGCAATCTAGAAATAGTCCCCTGTCTATGATTCTCCCTACTCTTGGGAGTACCATGAGATGATGTCTGTGATGCATGGTCACTATCACAATGTACACTAGGCTCTGAACCACTACATGCCATGATGTGTAGATATGATAGATGATGCATGAATCTATATAAAAACTGCAAGTGTGCACATGTACATTGAATAGAATTAGTAAAATAGTTCATGTATATACATATATGTGTTGTATGTACAAACTATACATTCGAATCAGATCTAATAATAAACATTAGCCATATCAACATTACAAACCTTAAGTAAATTAAAAATGATTTTATTGAACACTAAGACGTTCAAATAATTACTTATTTAAACACCCCCTTAGGACATTCAAATCATTAAACATATTACAGATCCCTTAAAATACATTCAAATCATCAAATGTACACTTAAATTTTGTAACAGATACATTGAATAAAAAATATTCAAAACCTTGTAAATTAACAATAATTTCATTTCCTTAAGACATTCAAATCATTACATAGTGCATCTCCTTAAGATGTATTGAACCATTACATATTACATCTATATAGTGAAATTTTAGTATTTTAATGGTTCAATGAATAGTTCTTATTAATGTTTATGTTTAAAGGTTCTTTGAATGGCCAAAAAATTTCTACAACATATCGCTTCAAGAAAGGAGCACAATTTCAAATTTATATTGATTTATTTGGAAAAGAAACTAGCATGTCATACGCATGATATGAAAACACATGGGATATTTACACATATTTGCATGTTTCATCTTGCATGATAGGTTGCATGAAATTAGAAAATTTGATATATGAAAAATGATAGACATCAAGGTTCATGTTGCATGAGAAAATGACAAACTTGATTCTTGCATCTAGTAATATTATTACTTATTACAATACGCTAAGGATATATAAGTATTTGCAACTGAGTTTAAATTATTTATTTTTTGTGTTTAAATTATTTTCTAGTTCTGTAATGTAGTATTGATGTTATCTATAGTGTACATGGTGAACATTGATGGAATGTTTAAGGTTTAAGTTTTAAGGTTTAAGGTTTAAGGTTTAAGGTTGAAGGTTTGAGTTTTAAGTTTTAAGGTTTAAGGTTTACGTTATAAGGTTTAAGGTTTTAGTTTTAAGAATAAAATATTTAAAATAGCCATTTTATACATATAATTATGAAAAAATATAAAAAATTAAACATTTGGTACTAATATAACATTAAAATATCATTTTTAAACCATATAATTACAAAAAATAACTTTAAAAATCAAATAAATGCAAAAAAGTGGGGTCCCTACCTCACACTCGGTCGAATTTCCTCAAGCCCCCTTCCCAGCTCTGCTAGCCCCTCACTGTGCAAATGAGGGGCTTAAACTGCTTTCCAGGGTTTTTATTATGCGAGGACTCGACGGAGTGGTATTCGATCGAGTCCCACTCTGTCAAGTGCCTCTAGCCACGAAGGTGCCATTAGGCACCATGTAGCATGTACATGGATTTGGTCGAGTGCTACTTGGTCGAGTATTACTCAGTTGAGTTTTGCTCAGCCAAATCCTCTGAGTTAGCCTAAAATATGACACACCTTCGTTCTTTTACCCCACGACGTCATTCCTTGAAACCCTAGTTTCTTAACATGAAACACATTGCTCATTATTATTGGAACAAGGATTTTATTACAAAACGGCATGGTTTCTATGGTGAAATTTTGATAGAGGACAACACTGCACTTATATACTATTTTGATGTTGTTAAAATCACTTATTTTCTATGTTGACACATAAGGTCACTAATTTTTACATCATTCTTATTTCATTGAAAGAAATGTTGTGTTTTTGGTGGAAAACTTTTTGTATCATTATTATATTCCTTGAAATCTTCATTCCTACCATTATGACCTTCTTGATGTTCATTATTACTCCATAGGCTCATTATGTTTTGTCATATTGAAATTGATGTTTCTATCTTCAAAACATTAGCATAAACTTATATTGTTCATTTATGCTTATCAACTATATCCTCAAGGAAGTCCTTACTACCTTTATGATCGTGCTAAGTGAATGTATATCATGATACATATCTCAATATTACTATCATTTCTTTACTATTTTGTATCGCTAACAATAGATTGCATGGTATCTCTCTTCATTGATATTCATAGTCATCTAAAATAATGTGTTGACCTCATGTGATGCTACTTTATATCCATGGCATAGAATACTACTATTATTATAGTCATGTTTTACAGTAGTACCATCAAATATTGCAAGATTTTCATCTCGAAATTCCTTTAATGATATCATGATGATTGTCTTTGTATGCCCTTTTCATGGCAGTGACTTCGTTGTCCCTTCTTAGTGTCCTTTCTTATCACTAAGAGTTGTTGTCTAAATCTGATATAATGGTATTGCCTCGATTACTTTCATGTTGTTAACTTTGCATCATTTTGACATTCTTATCTCCATACTTTCACTCAATCTTCTTCTATTTTCATGGTCAGATTATTGGACTACATTCTAACATTGTCTTCCTTTTGATTTTTTTAAGGCTACTACTTTTACATCATGATAAAGAAAAGCTTCTCATTGTTTGATGTTCATTGGCAACATATATTTTCACTATACTTTAGCACTCTTTGCATTAAAATATAAAGCTACAATGCCAGCTTTAACTACTATATACATTATATTTCTACATTCTTGTAAACATGGAAGCCCTCACTATCTTTATAATATTGCAGCAACACCATAGTATCGTTTCCCTTTATCACTATTCTAAGAAAAAAATTTATTGCCCTTCTGATGGAATGATGATATTTTTTTAGACATAAATGTCTTTATTTTTCCATTTGATTGTTATACGCATTTGAAAAAATTTCTTTAATTGTCCATATTATCTCCTTCATCTTTAGATCCTCATGTTTAAATTCAAGGTTGTTCTTTAAAGGCACAGATATCTATGTTATCTGCATATAGGAAATCATTGCCCCTTAACTTTGATTCTCCTTTCTATTTGAGTTGGATACCTTTGTTTTCTCCCTTAATGCTTTGACCTCAATTTACTTGTAGTTGCACTACTTACTCTCACCTTATGACTATTTATTTCATTGTTTCTCACAATCATGTATGTCACGGCCATGGATATGATGCTTATAACATAAATCAGTGCCTTGACTACTAGTTTTTTATTAATGTTTTCACTGATTCTTCATGTTTTCCGTTATAGAAGTCATGCCCTCTGTTATTCTCTTTCTAAATTTTTCTATCAAGTGTCAAAAAAGCTCACATAACATCCTTACCTTTATCACTGATGCCATTATTTTAAAACATTATAATACATACTTTCAGATCAGAGTCATGATCAATACTTTGGTCACTATTGAGCCCTGTAACAACACCAAGTCTTCATGCAATATATTTATTTTGCTTAATTTTTAAACTTGATGCACACCATTTATTACTTTTTTAACTATTTAATAGTTATCCTATTGTACTTCTATTTACTTATATTCACCATTGATGTTTAGATGTATCATTGTACCTTTCATGATTGTATCATTCCTATAGTTGTAAGTTCTCATTCTCTACATGTACATTTTGTCATTTGATAGCATGGTGGGTTAAACCCTTGTGGGAGCCCATTTTAACCCACATTCTTATGAAGTCTAGTAACAAATATGTAAGATAGCTTTATACCTGCACATTGAACAAACTCGTTAGATAGAAATAATGGGTTTTCTTATTTGTTTTTCTAATTTCTCTATAGCTGATTTTATGTATTATGTGAGTGATTTGTCCATGCATTGATGATATATAAGTAAATAATTATGATCCCTAGCTCTAACACAAATTTTCTCATATCCTTGCAGGCTTCTCTGGATGTGAGGTAAGCAGAAGTGAAGATGAGGTTGAGGTGCTACACTTAATTGTGGGATTCATTATTCTAGGCAATGACGAGTCTCATCTCTTTATTTATGTTTCATTATCTCATGCATATTTTTTTGGAAATGAGATAAGTAACTAAGAGGGGAGGGGTGAATCAGTTACTCCAAAACAAATTCTTTGTCCCTTAGATGTCTTAAATACTTTAACACTGTTACTCCGTTAATTAAGATATTCTTTTGTAACTCGGGTGTCAAAGCAATCTTTGTAATATCCAATGCAATTATACTTTAGTGATTAAGTGCAGAAACATAAAGCATAAAACAAATAACATATACACAGGTAACACTAAGATTTAACGTGGAAACCCAATATGGGAAAAACCACCAATGTAACTAGTTACTGTTTTTAACTCTTTTGAAGTGAGCCCTGTTAGGAGCCAACCGTGTTAAAGGTTACAATAACACAATGGTAGGTGTGACCTTGTTAAATTATTTAATCACCCTGTGAGGAGTGGCCTTGTTAGAGTTCTTCAACACTTCAACATAGAAATGCTACCTTGTGAGAGGATTTACAAAAAGACTGTTAAGTCTACTTTGTTAAGAGATTTTAGATCACTGCTACAATTGTTAGAGAGTAACAATGAATTGACCTGTATGTGTAAGAAAATGTCTTTGCTGATTCAGATCTTTGTTCTGATTATGACTGGATCCTTTCTGATCAGATGTTCTATTGCAGCTCCGAGTGACCTGTACTCAATCAGAATCCTATCTGATTTTGCCTTCACTTTTCATATCACAGAATTCCACACTTCTATTTTCACACTCTTTCTCTTCCACACATTCAATCCAAACTTGACCTTTTATATATATGGTAATTGTTGTCAAGTCGGCTTAAATATACTTCTAAATAATAAAACACAATTCATTCGGCCTCATATAACCAATTAATTATAGAATATAAATCACTGTTAGTTGGCTGCCACTGAATGCCCGACCATGACTAAAATGCCCGAGTGACTCGGTCAACACTGAACTTCTCCAGCAATGCCCGAATGAACTCGATCAACACTAAAATAACTCATTCTATTCACCAACTGTGCTCAGTCTGAATGTAAACATTTGTGTAACATCACTACATAAGTGTAAATACATGTGTAACATCAATGAAAATACACGTACAATTAAATAATTGTCTTCAACATAGTTTACTTTTATAATGCATCCTTTTAGTTACTCACACGGCTTGTGTGGGACATGTACTTTAATTTATTATGAATAAAAGAAACAACCTTTGATGGAAAAAATATATGGTTTTTCTGTTGTAAAACATTTGCATAAAAATTAAATGGTATTCTCTATCAGCATTTACTTTCCAGTAATGAACTCTTAACAAAAATGAAATGTATACCTTTCACCTTTAGTTGCACATGTTGTCTAGGATGGAAGTGAAAAATAGGTAATAGTATGGTGAATGTGACTTCTTTTTTCATGTGACTACAAGGTTTTTTATTTGATACCTAATGAAAAATTCAGATTTGTAAAGACTATGCAAAGATTGATGATTGTAATGGCATGGTGAATGGTATCAGTGGAAATGTGTATGATCAAGTATTTGACAGTAATATTTTCATATTGTTCATACTATTACATGATGAGAGTTAGATATTTGATAGAGGGAGGTACTATTTTTACATTTTTGTTGGCTCGAAGCCACCACATAAAGATAAGATCTTATTTTCAAAACAAAGCATACACTTAATAAGGGGCCCAATGGAACAAACACTAGATATACTCCCTAGAGATTTGAATTTTCACCACTCCCACAAGGAACATGCATCCTCAAATTGAGCCACTATTAGCACCTTTGTATTATACATAAACTTTAAATGCTTATGATAGACATTTAAGTTGACACTCAGAGACACCCCTCCAAAGTTTTCTCAAGTGGCCTACTTTAAAGGTGAATTAATTAATTTCCATTGACTTTCATGAGAATCCACTTGGTAGGCATACTCATGAGACATAGGTGAGTGTCCAAGACCATTCTTAACCCCTCAAGATCAGATTTGATCAGTTAACCACCAAGTTAGAAATTTCAGAAAGGGTTTGTTGTCTACACATTGTAAATCTACCAAAGTAGCTAGCTTCAGAGGTCAATATTTTAAATCTATATGATTTCCATGCCAAAATAAGTATTTCCCATGATCCTTATCATATTTATATACCCATATATCTATTTTTAGGGCCTCAACACCTAATTTGGATTTTTTAGCAAGCCAAAAGCAAGTGTAGTTTATTGAAATTTGGTGAATGCACAGTATAAGTCTATTAGGTGACTTGCTTTGAGAATCAGTATTTTGCATCCAGGTGATAGTCAAGATAATTTGATGGTTTTTTGTGATTCTCCTCATGCTTGTGTAGTCCCTTTCTCAATTGTAGATTATCATAGTAAAGTTTCACATGTTTTCAAAGCCAAAAGCAAACCAAGGTCTTAGTGTTTTTTTGTCTACGTGTTCATAATAGTTTCAAAAAGGTCAACTTCAAATTTCAATATCTTGTAGAGGAAATGGAGTTAAAAAATCCTAGAATTTTAAAATACAAAGAAAATGAAAAATTAGATTTTTATTTAATTTTAGAGTTTTAAAATACAAAGAAAATGAAAATTTGAAAATCCAAGAATATAGTACATTCAATAAGAAATTTTAAAGAATGTATTGACATTTTAAAAGAGATTGGTTTTTATTAAAGGCAAAAACAAGGTTTGAAGGGACCCCCATACCCTTTACAGAAAGAAAAGCATTAAGTTCCATCAAAACAAAACACTGCTAGAAACAGGACAAGCTAGCAAAACTCGAAAGCCAAAGCCAAAAACTAGCAGAAAACAAAAGACCAGCCAAGAAGCAACAACACAGAATAGGAACCAGACATAGCACTAGAAAAAAACCATAGGTAGAGAGACACCATGAGCCAAACCTAAGCCAACTCCTTCAGAGTAGCCACAACCTCCTCCTCCATCACAACCATTTTCCCCACAGTATCCTTGAGGTCTTGTATATCTTTACAGATAGAGGTGGCCTTCTTCCTGAGACTAACATGAGTGCATCTATACGAACCTTGAGAACAACCAGCAACCATCTCCCAATCAGGCTCAATATGTACAGTGGCTCTCTCCTGATAAGCATGCTCCAACCTAACCACCAAGGCCTTTAGGTTGTCAATAGAAATTTCATACTATTGTGGTTGTTCTAGATGATTTTCTTCAAAGTGTCCTCAAAATTCTAATTCTTCATGTTAATCTTCTCAACCCTATCCTCCAAAGACTTTCTAGCAGCTCTCTCTTCCTCCAATTTCTCCAGTAGACATTTATTTTCCTCCAGGGCCCAGATATCAAGCTTTTTCTCAATGACATCCTTCATGGTATCAAAATTGGCAGATAGAGCCCTTTGCCTTAGATTGAGACAATTGATTTCACTGAAGATCTAATTATCCATCCTGTAGGAATTAGTTGCTTTAGCTCTGGCCTTCTGTAGAATCCCCACACACTTGTCATCGGGATTATCCATGTTTTGGACAGACTCCCCTTTATAAACAACAATCTCTTTTAATCTCTTAAAAGAGATTGTTGTTTATGAAATTTAAAGTTAAAAATATAATATAATGTTTCTGAATTCAAAAAATCAAAATTAAATGTTTCCACAAATATTTTAAAAATATATAATTTTCAATATTCAATTTAGAAAAATCAAAAAGAATTTTAATGTTTCTAAATTTTAAGGATATGATGTTTCTAAACTTCAAAAAACAAAATTATATATCTATAAATTATTTCAAAAAAAATGTATTATTTTTTATAAAAAAATTATTATTAAAAGATCTTTCTATTTTATCATATAGATGTAATTTTTTTATTTTATCTTATTTATCTCTTAGGTGTGTTACACAAATATTCTAAAAAATTATATAATTTGTATTAAATTTTTAAATAATTAGCTCATTGAAATGGTTTTCTATAAATGTTTAAAATGTTAAAGTAAAATTCTTGAAAAGGTTAAAAGAATGGTAATATACAATATAGATTTTGTAATATATATTTTTCTTATTTTTCATAAAAATTTATTTTTTAAAATTAAATGATTCATATTTCATAAAGGTTAAATTAAAAAATTAAATGATTCAAATTATTTCATAAGGGTTAAACCTTCAATTAGAATTTTAGTTTAATTAAGGTTGAAGTTAGAGTTAGGGTTTGATAAGTTATTAAATACTAAATTATAATTAGTGTTTAATGACAGTTAGTGTTAGGGTTGTATTTGCAATATTGTTAGGGTTTAATTTTTATTAAGGTGGTGCAGGAGCACCAAGGTCAAAGGCAGGAGCCATGGAGTACAACAGGGTCACTGATGGATCTTTGGGAGGAGTGGAAGCCAAATGGCCTTCAAAGGTCATTAAAACTTGTAATAAGACCAAGCATGGTCAAGGAATGTTATTTGGATCATGTATTGATCCTATTGTAATCCAATCTTGATTGTAAGCCTTAATGGCATTGTTAAGTCTAAAAAGTACCTAGGGGTCACTAGGAATGGATTAAGGATTGATCCTAGGTTAGGGGATTGGGAAGATGACCTATAAGGGTCTTAAAAGATGTAATAAGGCTATTAAAGCCACTAAATGATGTTGAGAGCACTTGAAGTGCAATAATTTGTAAATTGCCTATATTGGCAATATAAGCCAAATGGGGCTTAATTGGATTTAGTTGGGGTTAGTAGGATTAATAGGTTTCTAAAGGTTGATATTAAACCTTTTAGAAGAATTTAGAGGATCTTTGGATGATGTGTTGTCGATTTGACAACTTTTGTTGTCAATTTGACAACAAATTTCTTGCTTATGTTATAACAGTCGGTTATGTGACTGTTATTAGATAGTTAGTAGGCAGTTAGAGTCGGTTTTTTGATGGTTAAGAGTCTATTTAGATTGAATCCACGTTAGTGGATGAAGTGGTGGTCGAATGGAGGATTTGGGGTCGAAGAAAAGCATTTTAATGTATTGATAAATCAATAAAACTTGAATCTCTGCAAATATGTCTACTTGCCACCTGTGAGAATACAATCACTATTTGGATGTTCTATTACTTCTCATTTTGTGCATGGTTAAACAAGAAATTTAATATTTTAATGGTGGAATAGGTTACTTTTTTCCATATAATTTTTTGACTTCTTGGTTAGGTTTTTGAAGCAAGAACAATCAAGTCTATCCTGACTGTTCTCAAAGTTAGTTTGTGAGAAATCAACATTTATTTTGAAGTTGCCAAGATGAATTAGGCTCTCCAACTTTCTGTGATGATCTTTATCTTGTGGGAGAGGCCTATCCTTGTACATTAAGTGTCTTTAGATGTTCATTTTTAAGGACAAGCATGAGGATGAAGTTAGAGGTCTCTCATAGAGACAAAGTGTTGATTTGGGGTGCATGGTGTTTGGACCAGTCAAGCTCTAAGAGTTCTATCCACATGAGGGCTACTTTTTATGGCATATAGTGTCATAATATGTTCATATGATGGTTTTAGATCCACTGGAAGGGTCTAGAGGTGAGTGGAAGTGCCCAATTGAGAAAGCCCTAGGGTAGAGTGCCTAAAAAGGAGGGTTCGGTAAATGGGAGTATAGATAATCATGGATGTCAAATAAATTTGAAAATCTTGTGGTTTTTAAGGTTTGGGAAGAATTTTTCAATTCCTTAAGTCCTGGAGATGAGCGGGGATAGGAGTTGCTTCTTTAAGCAAGGGCTAATTAGGCCTAGGAGAGAGGCTACAAGGTGATGAAGGTGTTCACCAGTCAAAGGGTGGGAATCTGAGTTTGACATATGTTTAATAACTCTGAAAAGGGTACTATAAAATGTAAACATCTTGTTAGGTTGTTTGGAGAGTTTGTGAGTAATTTGCAGATTATTGTCTAGACAGGGCTACTAGGCAAGCCTAGAAGGGCTATAGTAAGAAATGGTGAAAGATGAATTGATTGGAGTGAATGGTGAGTTGTATCATGGTAGATAAACCACATTAAGATTATCTATGGTGTTAGGATTAGTGTGAGAAGCTTGGTTGGATTTTGGGTATGGTGGAGGTACTAGTTGCACTAGGTGACCTAGGATGGAGTTGGTGCAAGGGGAGATTGAGGCAATGAAAATAAGATAGTGAACTCATGAGAATGGTTTTGGGGGTGATTTACAATGTCAGAGAACTATACTAGATCCTTGAGTGAGGTTAACTCCTTGAGTGGATTCCAAGTTGTTTGTAGAATCCTCGAGTTGAGTTAGTCTCCTTAGGGTGATAGTGGAGGGCTCTGCATCAAGTGGTATCAGAGCCCAGCAAAAGGTCTACGTTTGGGATGAAGAAGATCTGAGATTTTTAAAACCAGGAGTCATTTTTTGATGCTTGGAGTTGAATCATCCTTCAGGAATGGTCCAAAGTGGTGACTCTATGTTGGATAGATCTTGGATTGGAAGAGAGTTCAGAGGTTGTTGATTGCAAAGAGATTTGATAACAGGTACAATGGTCATCGTGGAAGAAAATGAGGATGCAAGGTGCATTCAAAGGTCATCCATATTCAGGACACAATGCAAATGTAGGGGTAAGGTATGCAAGATTGTTGTTTCTAGTTGTTCCATTACTAATATTGTTTCAGATGAAATGCTTGACAAGTTGAATATAGAGAGGATAGCACATGGAACACCTTATAGAGTCTATGAAATGAATAATGATCAGTGGATTGATTTCAAAGAACAAGAATATATTTCTTTCAGTATTGGTTCTTATGTTGATACGATTCTATGTGATGTTATGCCCTTGAGTGATTGTCATGTAATCTTGGATAGAGTATGGCAAGTTGATATTAAGGCCTTGTATGATGGAAGAGCAAATACTTATGTTATTAATAAGGATGGAAAAAAAAATTTGATCAGTTCACTGCAGAATGATAAGGAAGCATGGGGAATTTCAAGGACATGGTCGATGGGAAGAAGAGAGTTCTCAAGGTGTAAGGAACATGAAGACACTGAGAAAGTGCAGACTTGTTTGAGGGAGAGTGGTGGTGCTTTGGAGAAAGCAACCTTCAAGATTGAAGTTAAGGTATGTGGTCCATCTAAAGGACAAGAGGGAAGGTTGCAACAGATAGGTTGCAAGGAGGAGAGTGAATCTCATGGTAAAGGGGTTCAAGGATGCAGGACAGAGGTAAAGAATGAAGTTGATGATGAAGACAAAGAGGAAGCAAAGCTTGATGAAGAAGGAATGATACTAGTTTATACTATTTTATGTCCATTGAAGATTGGGAAAAAAATTTCACAAGGACAACCAAGGAGGAGAATGACAAGCTAGTCACCAAGGGAATGGTGAAAGGCCAAGAAAGAAGGCAATATGATGATGAGAAGTTGCTGAAATTTGTAGAGGTGTCCAAGCATGGAAAATTTGCAGATGAGGACAGCATGAGAATGAAGGGTCATGAGAAAACTAATCCAAGCATGTGCATGGGGTTAGCATATATTAATTTCAAGGTATTACATTGTTTTTGGATACTAAGTCTGATTTTGTTGCAGGTGTATCCTATTGTGGTACAGATTTCTAGCATGGTGGATTTGACAAGGTTATGCCAAAGCCACATAATGGAAGGGCTGTGTTATGTCTTTTTCTTTATAATGATTTGGTCGCTAGACCCAAAGCGCAAGAAGAAGGAAAGAAGGTGTAGAAGGAAGGTACAGGGTATACACTTCCAAAAGATATATGAGCACATGGATAATCAGTGTGGACAGCAAGAGGATAGCATGGATAAGCATGGTAACGAAGAAGGTCTAGTCACAAGGCATTCAAGAAGACAAGCAAGCTTGGAGCGTCCAGGAACTAAGTACAAGTGTACAAGAGACATGAAAGGACATGGCGATTCAGTTGGTCCATTTTCTTTGGCAGGACATTCCAAGAAGACTTGGAACAATTTCAAAAGTGGGGAGTCTAGTGCAGAAGCACCAAGGTCAAAGGCAGGAGCCATGGAGTACACCAGGGTCACTGATGGATCCTTGGGAGGAGTGGAAGCCAAATGGCCTTCAAAGGTCATTAAAACTTGTAATAATACCAAGCATGGTCAAGGAATGTAATTTGGATCATGTATTGATCCTATTGTAATCCAATCTTGATTGTAAGCCTTAATGGCATTGTTAAGTCTAAAAAGTACCTAGGGGTCACTAGGAATGGATTAAGGATTGATCCTAGGTTAGGGGATTGGGAAGATGACCTATAAGGGTCTTAAAATATGTAATAATGCTATTAAAGCCACTAAATGATGTTGAGTTCACTTGAAGTGCAATAATTTGTAAATTGCCTATATTGGCAATATAAGCCAAACAGGGCTTAATTGGAGTTAGTTGGGGTTAGTAGGAGTAATATGTTTCTAAAGGTTGATATTAAACCTTTTATAATACTTTAGAGGATCTTTGGATGATTTAATGTCGAGTTGACAACTTTTTTTGTCAACTTGACAACAAATTTCTTGCTTATGTTATAACAGTCGGTTATGTGACTGTTATTAGATAGTTAGTAGGCAGTTAGAGTCTATTTTTTTATGGTTAAGAGTCTATTTGGATTGAATCCACATGATTGGATGAAGTGGTGGTTGAATGGAGGAGTTGGGGTCGAACAAAAGCATTGTAATGTATTGACAAATCAATAAAACTTGAATCTCTGCAAATCTTTCTACTTGCCACCTGTGAGAATACAGTCACTATTTGGATGTTCTAATACTTCTCATTTTGTGCATGGTTGAACAAGAAAAAAAATATTTTAATGGTGTAATAGGTTAATTTGTTTCCATATAATTTTTGGACTTCTTGGTTAGGTTTTTGAAGCAAAAACAATCAAGTCTATCCTGACTGTTCTCAGAGTTAGTTTGTGAGAAATCAGCATTCATTTTGAGGTTGCCAAGATGAATTAGGTTCTCCCACTTTATGTGATGATCTGTATCTTGTGGGAGAGGCCTATCCCTATACATTAAGTGTCTTTAGATGTTCATTTTCAGGGACAAGCGGGAGGATGAAGTTAGAGGTCTCTCATGGAGACAAAGTGTTGATTTGGGTTGCATGGTGTTTGGACCAGTCAAGGTCTGAGAGTTCTAGCCACATGAGGGATACGTTTTATGACATAGAATGTCATAATATGTTCATATGTTGGTGTTGGATCCACTGGAAGGGTCTGGAGGTGAGTGGAAGTGCCCGATTGAGAAAGCCCTAGGGTAGAGTGCCTAAAAAGGAGGGTTCGGTAAATGGGAGTATAGATGATCATGGCTGGTCAAATAAAGTTGAAAATATTGTGTTTTGGAAGGTCTAGGAAGACTATTTCAATTCCTTAAGTCCTGGAGATGAGCGCGGATAGGAGTTGCTTCTTTAAGCAAGAGCTAATTAGGCCTAGGAGAGAGGCTACAAGGTGATGAAAGTGTTCACCAGTCAAAGGGTGGGAATCTTAGTTTGACATATGTTTAATAAATCCAAAAAGGGTACTAGAAAATTTAAACATCTTGTTAGGTTGTTTGGAGAGTTTGTGAGTAATTTGCAGATTACTGTCTAGACATGGCTACTTGGCAAGCCTAGAAGGGCTATAGTAAGAAATGGTGAAAGATGAATTGATTGGAGGTGAATGGTGAGTTGGATCATGGTAGATAAACCATGTTAAGATGATCTATGGTGTTAGGATCAGTGTGAGAAGCTTGGTTGGAGTTTGGGTATGGTGGAGGTACTAGGTGCACTAGGTGACCTAGGATGGAGTTGGTGCAAGGGGAGATTGAGGCAATGGAAATAAGATAGTGAATTCATGAGAATGGTTGTGGGAGTGATTTACAAAGTTAGATAACTCTACTAGATCCTTGATTGAGGTTAACTCCTTGAGTGGATTCCAAGTTGTTTGTAGAATCCTCGAGTTGAGTTAGTCTCCTTAGGGTGATAGTGGAGGGCTCTGCATCATAAGGTTAGGCTTAGAACAAGAGTAAAATAAATTAAAATTTTAAATCAAATTTACACTAAAATTGAATAGATATCTCAAGAAGGATCTCTCCGCTTATTTTATCTATATTTTTCAAAATATAGGTTATCTTAATTGTAGATATAATTGATAAAGAAATAATATACTTAAAAAATATAATTGAAAACCACTTCTTTGATCTTGACAAGAAATTAAAATGTAAAGCTGTGACATTCACAAATATAAACCATGATAAGTTAAGCCAAGAGGCTTCTTACAGTATAGAAAACTTGGTTGTACGAAGGAAATTACTTGAATTATTCACTGAAAATTTGAACTATAGTTGTTAGTAGGAAAACAAAATTGTAGGCAAATAAAAAGGAAATGAGAAAAAAATGGTGAAGACGTGTGTCACTTTTTTCAATAAGCAGTTGCTGATTATTTCTAGCCCCCCTTTTTTCCCATAGCTTATTTTTATTTGCTACAAATAGTTGCTCCGCAAAAATAGGAAAAGATTCTAAATTTTCATTTTCCCAAAGTTTTTATTTTGCATGGGAACACTCTACTGTTTAAATTTAAGCAGAAAATTCATTTAAGCAGTAGCATGGGGACATGATATTAGACCCCTTAAATTTTGAATTCAATTTAGAAATTGTTGAATGAGATATGTTTGTATTAAATTTTTTTTTCTTTATTTTGCTCCCAGAAATTTTTTCCTCTTATGCTAGAATGCAAGTGAGATAAGATAAGATAAGGTAAGATAAATTTATTAATGTCCAACAGAAGACCAACAAGGGTCTATGGGACAGGAAACAAATAGCCAAAAAGAAAGAAACCAGCGGACCACCAAACAGTGGTCGGGGGAACATGCTAAAAGAACAAGGAACCAAACAAGAAGAAGCAAAGAACAAAGAACCACTAGGGCAAGGACTAGGGGTCCTTCCCGAGCGGAAAGAAATCTAACACAAAAGGATAGTGACCCGGAATAATATGGGTTTGGAGTCATTGTCGTGATCTGCTGGTGGTTTGTCATTGATGAGTAGAAGCACTGCAAGGTCTCACGGATCTAGAGTGACCGATGGTGGAGGCACATGAGGGTTGCTTCACACCCTGAAATAGGGGGCGAGGGTGGGAAGAAATTCGTAATGAGTTGCTCGATGACCAGCTTCTTGGGAAATAAAATCTGCAGGGTATGGTCACGGAGCCGAACCATCTCCCGTAAATAGAGTGCCAGACATTTATGGTCAGAGTAACAAAAGAAGGAAGTCAAGGAGTTGCATTCTCTTAATAAGAAATGGAATCTCCCTCTGATCTCATAGTATATAAGGCAGCGGAAAATGAAATGTGCCTCGGTCTCAATCTCAGACAATGTGCATAAACTACAAATGTGATCTTCTTTGTTAATGTGATTATCAGTCTATGCACACAAGCGGTGAGAGTCGACTCTGAAAGATCCCAGCGCGATCTAGAGAGTATGGCACCGACGTTGTGATAAATATCTAGGTCGAACGATGATCCCATCCTGGATGTGTAAGAAGTGCTCAACATAAAAATCCATCCTCAGACATAAGCCCCCACTAGGATTGGTCCAAGTCGAGATGATGTACTGCCTATAGATGTCAAGTCTGACATGCTCATTCAACTCCTGTCTAGAGGGGAGAAGATGAGTCAGAGCATCCAAAGAAAACTCAAAGGGGTGTAGGCGATCAATATCAATCCTGATGGAACCCAAAAGGGAAGTGGCCTGAGCATACCAGCAACAAGCTCTAGAGGAGGTGTCAGATCTAGCTAGCTCAATAGAAGAGCAATAGGTGAGGTAAGAGTATCTACTCCGATCATTTGAAGAGTTTGCGAAGCAACGTAAGCGATGAAGAAACCAAACTAGGTCAAAGATGGCTCCCAACCTAAAGGGATGAACCCCAAACTCAGCCAGGATGATGTTGTGGGAGGTGGTACGATGACATATGATGATACACCGAAGGAGGAGAGTTTGTATATGCTCAATAGAGACCCAGTCAGAATCAAGGAGAGATGGTCCCCAAATAACAAAGCCATAGAGTACAATAGGTCTAACCAGAGAATCCTGGAGGGATAACTTGGACAAGGTGTCCTGAAAGTGGTGTCCAAAGCACTGTATCTCAATCAAGGCGAGGGAACCCATCCCTTTGCTGATTCTGGGTTGAATAGCAGGTCTCAAACTAAAGCGAGGACCGGAAAACTTAGCCCCGAGGTATGTGTATGCGGAGGCAATCTCGATCTCCTGTCCCTAGAAGTAGAAGTGTAAATGTGAGGTCTTCAAGCAGTTGAAGACCATGACCCGTGTCTTCCCCAGATTAACCACAAGCTATCTCGAATCACAAAAGGAGGCCAAGATGTCAAGAATTCTATGGAGACCCTCAGGTGAGGAGGCTAAGAGAATCACGTCATCAGCAAAAAGAAGAATGGAAACTAAGACCTGGTGTAAATAGCAGCCATCACCTGGGAGAGATGAGTCTCTGATGAAACCCTTGAGCTCGTCAATGTAGATGCCAAATAAGGTGGGGAAAAGAGGGCATCCCTGTTTCACCCCAATAGTGCTCTTAGTAGGATTTGAGAAGCCCTCCGGGGTCCTAAATCTGCCCTCAACACGCTCGTAAAGTCTCATAATAACAGTCAAAAGAATCTCAGATATCCCAATGTCTCTAAGTCTCTAAAAAAGGACCACCGGGGGGATGGAATCAAACACCTTATGAAAGTCAATGAAGTAGCAATAGACTTTCACAGAGCGATAGCAAGCCTCCTCAATGATCACCCGTAGTGTCAAAATGTGGTCCATGGTCTGGTAATCTGCACGGAAACTGGCTTGACCTCTAGCCCTGTAGTCCAACCTGTCAAGCTGCAAAGAAAGGATAGTGTTCAATGTCGTGGCATAGAGTTTGGCAAAGGTATGCCCAATCATGATGGTTTTGTAGTTTTCAGGGTCGGAGATTGATCCAATCTTGTGGATCGGATGGATCACATGTCTCAACCAAGCCTCAGGGAAGCCAGTGCAAACCACTCTATTAAAGAGTGTGGGAAGATAAGATCCTAGTACCATGATACCGAGCTTGAGGAGCTCTGCCTGAAAACCATCCTCGTCGGGAAGCCAGTGCAAACCACTCTATTAAAGAGTGTGGGAAGATAAGATCCTAGTACCATGATACCGAGCTTGAGGAGCTCTGCCTGAAAACCATCCTCGTCGGGAAGCCAGTGCAAACCACTCTATTAAAGAGTGTGGGAAGATAAGATCCTAGTACCATGATACCGAGCTTGAGGAGCTCTGCCTGAAAACCATCCTCGTCGGTCGCTCTACTGCATCTCATAGATCTGACAGCCTCGTGAATGTTGGATGCGGTGAAGATATGGCAGTGAGGGGGTGGGATGAGGTGAAGAGATGGCTGGCCCGGGATCTCATAGAGAGTGGAGGTGTGGGAGATGAGGGAAGCAAGGTCAATGGTGGAGGGCAGAGGGGGGTGCCGCAGGAATAAGGTACGCCAAAAGAGCTTAGGATCCTGGATAAGTGTGTTTCACAAGGCTCTACGTTGTGAAGCAATGAAAGAATGTTTCTTCGCGCGAAGAAATCGGCGGTAGGAGTAACGAAGATCAACATAATCTGAAGAGAGGAACTCAAAGGCCGAACGTAATTTGTTGTGGAAAGCTTTACAGTCATAGTCGAACCAACGGTTCATGGGGCAAGTGTTCCGACGTTTAGAAAAATAGATTCTATTTAATTCCAATTTTCAATTTATAAATTATAGTAAAAAATATTAAATAATAAAAAGAAATTTTATACGTGACTTTTTTAAGTTCTTGAAACTTTACCATACGAACAAACCAGAAATAGAAAAGTTAAATTATTTCCTTACACTTGGAAAAAAAACAAAATAGTGTTAAAAATAAATGAATGGTTGGAGAAAGGTTAGAAGAGAAAATTATTATAGAGATGACTATAAACAGACTATAGTAAGAAAAAATAATCAAATTAAATTATTATTGAGATGACCAATTTACAATAAAAGAGTAGAGTTTAGTAAAAAGATACTAAATTTAAAATATCTTATATATTTATTTAAAATATAATAATTGAATTTATTTTAATCAAATAAATTAAATTTCAATATACCATATTTAGAAATATTTCGCATCTAAGAAATATGAGAGAATTTAAAAATTATGAGACACAAAACTTGAACTAATATAAAATTTGTATTCCAAATGTAAATTATAATGCTTGGCCACTCAGTTCTTTTTCCACTAATATGAGCAAATATTGAGGTTGTATTGTTTTGTGGGCCCCTTTTTTATTTTATGTGGCAAATGGTATCTATTGTTGAATGGTTGGAAGCTATTTTAGGCTCTAGATTTAGTAGGGATTTCTATTAAGCTCTTTTATTTTGTTTCTCTTTGAATTTTAATAAATAAACATGTTTATCCTTCTTAGTCAATGTGGGTTGCGAAGTCAGCCTGTGAACCAATGAAAGTGTTAATATGCTTCCCGGATTAAATAAGTCTCCTCAATGAATAGAACATTAGTTTTATAAGGGGAAAACTTCCATGAGTTGTGAGCCCATGTTCATCAGTGAATTGTTGGAAGAAAAATTGTCTTCGGTTTGAGCGCCATTATTTAGTATTCTTTTCCAATGGCATTCACAGAGCATGAACGCGTTGGCTAAATATCTCTGTTTTCTCCTATCTGCACAATCACTTCAATGGATTTAGTTTCCATTGTTTTGGATAAGGGCTATGACATTTGTTGTGTGCAATGACCCTGAAAATAAGCCATGTGCTTCACTGTTTATTACTTCGAAGATGGCTCTAAGGGAAGGTCCGTATGAGCAATCATCTATATGCTATACAAGTAAACAAGTTTCTGTTATACAAGTTTTTGGATTTGATTATGAAAAAATAATAATTCATCAAAAAAAATTTTACATAATCAAATTCAGAAACTTGTATAACATTCTAATCGATTGTGGAAATCTAATAACTCTGAATAATCTATTGTTAGTGTCAAACCATTCTCTAGATGTGTCTATGTGTCTGTATAATGAGCATGAATGTGATTGTGATGTGTTCTTTGGGTGTCCATATTGGTTGCTTTGAGCTTGCATTAGCAATTAACTGTCCTCAATCTTGAAATAGAAAAGTGGTAGAGAGAATAAGTATAAGAGGCATTGAAGGCAATGTTTTGCTAGGGCGTTATTTTTTACTTCGAGTGAGATATAAATAGCAGTGCAAGAGCTTGACTATATTTTCAGTAGCGCTCTTATTTTCTTGGGAGGTGTGGCAGAGGTTAGATCTTGTTAGAGACCATTGAAAATGCATGAGATAATGCTTATGAGTTGAAAAGACCAGTATGTTGAACAAGAAAGAAACAGACGGCTTGAGAGGGAATGTGAGGTTGCCTCCAGAAGAGGAGAAGAAAGTAGATAAGAGGGAAGCTAAAACAAAAGTTTTAAATATTGAAGCAGATTCAAGGGAAACAAAGTGAAGGTCTTCGTATAAAGTATGAGTGGGATATTCAAACTTTTCCAAAGTGTTAATTCTGCAGATGGGTTACAAATGTTTGAAATTTCAAATGTGTGACAAATGTCAGGTGTAAAATGAAACTTAACTTCCATCACTATGTTTCTATCCAAGAATTATTATGTTAACCATCAAGGCTCAAATGTAGCAGGAAAGTTAAAAAATCATCAAGGGAGCAAAATGAAGTCGTGTGAAATGTTTTTACAAAGAATGTAGGTTGGGTGAAAATATAATGTTAAAAGCATGGTGAAAATCATTTGAGTGGAAAATGGGAATTGATTTTGTCAGAGGCACGAAATAAATGATTTCGCAAGGGTCATTATTTTAATGTGCATCAATAAGAAATGAATATAGTCGCCACTTAAATGTTTTACTTAGGAAGTGAATTTTTCACTGAAATGTTGGTTGGGTAATTTTCAGTTCGCAAGTGTGGAAAAATCAAACAAATCATTTTAGTTGTAACAGAGAACGGGCAAAAAGAATTGTTTTCACCCAAGGATCAAAAGTTTTTTCAGAGGGATGCCAAATGAGTAAATATGAACAGAAAGTTTGTTATGATAAGGAAAAATATTTGTGGAGCATAATTTTTTTTTCATCATGAGAATATTTGCATGGGGAAAGAGTAAAAGTTTTAAGCGACATCTTTCAGTCATAGGAAGAGAGAAGGGGTAATATGTTAGGCATGATAATTGCCATCATGAAGAGGTTACTCATGGGGAAGCCTAAGTGAAGAGGAAATTAAGGGAAATGTTTTAGTTGCAAAGGAAGAGGACATTAAAACAGAAAATGGAATATTTTCAAACTACAATTATAGATCTGATATGCCTGAAATTGTGACAAATCAAATAATTATAAATGGGGATAAGGATGCATATCAGATCAAGATGCAGGAAGACAGATGAAAGAAGGTGAAGATTCAGTTGCAAATCAAATTTGACAAGTCAAATCTGGAGTTCTCTTCTTCTTTATATCCTCCTTCATTGTACAGGGATCCAATTTTCTGATTTCTACATAGGCAGATAGAAGGCTTGTAATATGTGAAATGTCTTGAGCTAGGGTGGAGTATATAAGTATCAATCATTAGTTTGTGATTTTTTTTTTGTTCTGAATTGTGTTTCATGAGTATATCTTATCATATAACTATCTCCAAACTTAAATTTAAATTTCTTTGAATTGAAATAATCAAACATTATTCATATTTTTCATGAAGATTTGTTGCATTGAATCTAATTTGTTATTGCCTTTGCTCAAGGAGTGGTGTAATGGCTTTGATAAATGTAATGGGAATTTTGTGTTTTCAGGTGGATTGTCAAGTATGGTTGTCGGATATGTTTTAGTGATCTTTCAATTACCAGATAATAAAGTTTGCAGGATCTTCAGAGCATGTATAAACGTTGCAGCATAAAATGTTTTATGTGACATTACTGCCCTCTTCTTGGCACTGTTCAACTATGTGCAAGTTTTGTTTTAGTTTGGTCCCAAAGTCATAAATCAAGTCTAATTTCATGTTTCTTAGTATAGGTTTAAATTAGTTTTGTTCTTTGTGATTTGCAAGGCAAATGAGATCATGCCTGAAATTAGAGAACTGTGGAACAGTCATGGCTCATAAGTCTGGGAATCATCCACTTACATAGGTCTGGAATTTGTTGTTTAGAATGAGTTTATTAAGTGCAAAAGGCTTTTATAGCCTTGTTCGTTGGTCATTTCATGTCTTTAGTCTATTGATAGTGTTTAACATATGTACGAGTTCACAAGACCAATCTCAGGTAACTATTTGACTTGATAAGCAACCAAGTAATCATTTGATTATTTAAAGCTATGCTTATACTCCCCTCTTGTTTCAGCATTACTAACTATTGTTGTTTGGCAATGTCAGGATTGTATTTATATGATTCATATATGTATAACTCTAAAGTAATCACATGATTAGTTAGCTATTTCAACTATATTAGAAAATGCACTTTTGGAACTATGGCAAAAACTCTATTCATTTGTCTATTGTTTTCTATTAATCCATTTATGATTATAAGTGATATGAGATCTCCAATTATCCCCAATATTATGAAAAATGAGCTTAATTATAGTTGTGTTGCTACCCTTGTTTTTTAATGTTTAATCACTATGCTTTAACCATAGAACAAATCTATCCTCCATTCTTGACAAAAGGCTGGAACTTCAGCTCCATCTGAGCTCTTGTTCAATTATCATTCTAACAACTACCATTAATGAATATAATTAATTATTATTCTAACAGCTATCATTAATAAATATAATTTGATTTACAGTTCTGTGCTTGTACCTTGTTAAATAAGCATAAATTAAATTTAATAAATGTTATTTTTCATTCTAAAATAATTAGTGATGTTTAATTCTACAAATACTAAGTATGAAAAAAATAAAATCAATGAGCTAGAATTGTCTGTATACAAGATACTCAAAGGAGAGCCTAAACCCCCACTGCTAGGATCTTCAATATGCTACTTGAAAATCACAAGACTAAAACCACCCACAAAATCCGCATGCTCAAGAAAAGGCTAAGAAGAACCCTTTGTTAGCTTCTTCTTGAATTCATAATGCATTCCGTCCACGTTCGAATGCCTTTTCTCACTTAATCAGACCCTGCATAGAAAGTGCAAACGCTATATATTGCGGCTATAAATAAATGGTACTCTCGAACATGAGATCCCAGGAAATCCTCAAATCATAAACGTCCAAAGAACTTAGACGTTGTATTCCAGTAATTTTAAAAATATTGCAGATCCTACGTGTGTACTTATTCTGTTCAGGGAATACATATCTTCATGAAAATTTCATACACAAATAAGGTTTAAGAAAATTAAACTGTGGAAAAACCATTCAGCCTTTTGGAATCGCTAAAATCGTGAATGCTAAAATACGATTGAAGTTATTATACTAAAACTGAATAAGTTATTATACTAAATCTGCATAATTATTTAGCTATCCCAGCTAGGGGTATGAGCCATACACTGAAAATTCTTCAGATGCAAACCAAGGACAGGTATCCATTGCACCATAGTCATCTGGAGACAATCTCAGTCTCATCTCTTGTGGTGTCAGAATCTTGTACTCAGCAAAACTTTATCTCTGAAAAGCTCATTCAAATGCATTCAATAACATCCTTAGACTAAAGGCTCGTTGACAGACCATAAGATAAATTTATTAATGTCCAACGGAAGACCAACAAGAGTCTATGGGACAGGAAACAAACAGCCAAAAAGCAAGAAACCAGCGGACCACCAAACAGTGGTCGGGGGAACATGCTAAAAGAACAAGGAACCAAACAAGAAGAAGCAGAGAACAAGGACTAGGGGTCCTTCCCGAGCGGAAAGAAATCCAACACAGAAGGATAGTGACCCTGAAGAATATCCTTGAAAGTATAACCAAACTTTACCAATCCTCACTAATAATTTCATACTAACAAGTCTGTCAGTATCAAACTCAAAGCACACTATAACATGGTATTGGAATCAAGATGTTATCAAGAGTGAATAACTAATTTACAATTTCTCTCCTTCATCCTCACTCACCCTCTCCAAGTAAGGAGCATAATCATCAGATACATCCCAACTTTATTTGCAAGTGCTGTATTCAGTGGAAAATGGAAAATTTAAATTATAAAAAGATAATATAAGAATTTAATAATAAAATTTAAAAAAAACTAAAAGTGGATAATACAATTACTTTGTCTAAAATTCGCTTAGATAATCTCTACTTCAAACCTTGGATTCTGCATCAAAATATGTCAAAGGAGCACTTTAACTTACATTATGTTCTATGTAATGGAAAACATTGAATAGAATCTTCTTTCCCATCAAATCTGTATTAAACAACTCCGGCCTTCACTGTAAGCATTACATAAATTCAAATTTCCTTTCCCTTCAGCAAGACAAGCAGTATGTTAAATTCTGCCCTATAACCTTGCTTTCCAAAAGTTTCTTTATTACAAAAATTGTTATACAATCTTATGTTCATAAATACATCCATTCTTTGTTGTGACTCATACCAAAGCAAGAACTTGATAGTAACATCCTCTTCTGTCAACATGGTCACAAACGTGGTCTTCGCAATCAATGTTTCAATCTTCGGCTTGGCAATATACTTCCGAGCCTCAGACTCTGTTCTACAATTTTGCGGAATGATTATATTAAGAAAGCTAATGTATCTCCTTCAAAAGAGAATTTGCCCGCCAAAGAAAATTTTCTATACAAATCTTGTCAGGCGCTGTGAATTCTCTGGACGAATCCAATTTTAACCAAGTAACATGGACTTCTCTGACCTAAATAGATGCTTCTTTTAGTTTGTGAAGTCCCTGGAATCCGTGTGAATCTGCACATACCAGGCAATTTAAAGTCGTTTCTCACCCACATTTAGGCTATCTTAGTTTGTGAGGAAGACTCAATGTACCCTTGGGCACATTCCCTATTATACATATTTTCCCTCTTTTGACATTTCTCCTTATGGAGTTGAAATATAGCTAGCCATGGTAAATGAAGTTTTCGTCTAAATAGAGCATTTGCCCCACAGAACTGTTACAGTTGGGAGTTAAACAAGAATGAATACTGTATGAGTACTTTATAAGACTGATAGCAATCAAGACTCCAGATATAAAAATGTTTCAAACCTTGTGCTGCTACAAAGAATTCATCCAAGTTAGAGTGAAGAATAAATTGCGAAATCCAAACACTCACCGGCCGAAGTTTTAGTTCACCACGACTTCTTGTAGTCAATTCATCCAAGATTTCTGCATCACCAATAATTTCCTTGATGCTATCCACTCTTCCTACTCGAGGTGTTCGAGGTGTTCTTGGAGTTCTTGGAGTTCTTGGTGTCTCACGTTCCTGCCATTTCATTCATGGCAATATGATCAAGCACTCAAAGTGTAAACATCTATATTCTATAGAAAAACACATTTTAGGGTGGCATTATCTGAAACAATGGACGCCTCATTGTGAAAGAGAATTATCACAAAATGTTTAAGTGACTCTAAATGACTACAGATGAAGTTTAAAACAAAAATGCCTCTTCTTAACGGAACCATGCAAATGCCAAACTCCTATCTTTTGTTGTTCACTATCACCCATCATGGAGTCCAATATTGCCAGTGTGAAGGACCTTTGGAAACCCAAGAAACATCGGATTTTTATTTTTGAACTTGTAAAACTCATGATTCGGGATTCAGACACAAAGCCCAAAATTCAAAATTGTTAAGTGCCAACATAACTAGCATAACCACAAACATTCCAAGGAATACCTTGCTTGGTCACTGAAACCAAAAAAGAAAGATAGCCTTAATCAAATCAATTCTATAGTTGGAAGAATTTTACATTTTACATTGTTACCTTCTAACCTACATAACAAATATGGGCCTACTGACACAAAAAATACCAGATTTTTTATTTTTAACTTGTAGAACACATGGTTCGGGGATCAGACAAAGCCCAAGCTTATTAAATGTCAACATACCTGGCATAATCACTAGCATTCTGATGAATAACTTGCT
Source organism: Thuja plicata (assembly GCA_018584345.1). Taxonomy (NCBI): domain Eukaryota; kingdom Viridiplantae; phylum Streptophyta; class Pinopsida; order Cupressales; family Cupressaceae; genus Thuja; species Thuja plicata. The sequence goes on along the minus strand of MU225207.1, from coordinate 1,544,715 downwards.
TGGCCACAGAAACATGAAAAAGTAAGCTAGCTTAATGAAATCAATTCTGTAATCTGGGAGAGTTTTAAATTGTCACATTAAAGCCAGATTAACAAATACTGTCAATGTGTGGGCCTATTGAGAACCCAAACATTACCTAAATTTTTATTTTTTACTTGTAAAACTCATGGTTTAGGAATCATTCATCAGCCCAAGTTTGTTAAGTGTCAAAGCATAACCACTTACATTCCAGGATAAACTTGCTTGCCCTCTAAACAGAAAGAAAAAAATAGCTTTAACTAAATCAATTCTGTACTGCTGATGAATCTTACATTGTCACCTTCAAACAAAAACTAACAAATGAATGCACTGGACTTCAAAGAGAATGGCTGTTGGAGAAAGGTCCTTACCCGAATAGAGAGGCTGAAATCCCGACGAGGAAATGCTGCACTCTCTTCATATTCAGCTGCATCCAACTCAAATATGTACTTTGCTTCAAATATCTTGGGAAGTAAGTACTGTCTAAGTGGTATTAACAAGAAGAAAGGGATGGGGAAAAGTATTCCTGCTATTGGTATCCATGTAACTCCAAAACATGCCAGTAGATAAATGAACTGAAATATGGTAAAAAGAGCAATAGTCTTGAAGGGCACTGTTTCCACAAATGATGCATGCACATCCTCAAGAACCCTGCATACAGATTGGAGACCGAAACTAAGTTAGGTCTCTGCTTTAAAAAAAATTAACAAAACAGCGAAAATTGACTAGCTAAAGAAACAAACACAAGCAAGATATACTTGCACAAAACATTAGTTCATGTGCAAATTTCAAAAACATATATCATTGTTTGCTAAATTGAAACTCTAATCCATTCTATGTATCCTAGTGTACTTTTTTCTTTAAGTTCAAACTGTATCGGATAAAAGTAAGACAAGTTTCACGTGAACAGAGATCTCGGTCTAAAGCCTAATATGCACCCACACAACTATTAAAAAGGATTATTCACAGAAATTCTGAACCTACTTGAATCTGCGAGTTGGAGTGACAAAAAGCAGAAGCAGCCTTTCCCAAAATTGATTTCCTGGTAAACTCTCTATCGCCATGTAAGCAAAGTAACCCCATAAGACAGAATTAGGAACCATTTTAATGACAGGCATCAATCCCAAAGATCCACCCACAAGAATAGACTGCACTAAATTGCTCAGCCGTTGTTCTTTCACTCTAACCGGAAGACATGCCTCAATATGCTTTTCAGGATCAAAAGCATTTCCATCCATTTCATTTCCTGTACTCTTGAGGACTAACTTTTTCAGATCTTTAAGTTCATGGAAATCCTCTGATGTCTACAGGAATAATAAGGAAATTTTCAATTAAACTGAAATTCTAGCTAGCTCATCAGTGTCAGATTAAAAAATAGTGAATCAAAGATTTAACTGATTATCATTAAACATACAGGCCCATTCTGCTCCATTTTGATAAACACCTCCTGCATATTGCCATAAATCTCTGTTTTACTGGCTTGTTGTTCAATGCTCCTCTTTGCACTTTGTACCATCTTTTTCCGGATCATCTGCATCAATAGGTCCAAATGAGACTGCTATGAATAGAACTGCAAAAAGACTTCACAGATCAATTCCTCTTCATTATTTTTTTTAAGGATTGATTCAGCTTTAATTGTTGCAAAAAGTGTGTTCATTTTAAAAATATAACATGTGTGGAAATTAAAATCACCTGTCGCTTCAATACTGCAAGACTTTTAGTATGCATAGGAGATTGTGGCAAAACACCATTTGAAGGAGGAATACCAATCAGTCCACATAGCAACACCTGAAAGAAAGGAACGCAAAGGCTAATTAGTTCATTCATAGAAGCAATAGTTAGGTTATTCCACTTGCATAGAAAAACTACTGGCATCAGTTCTTAAGTTAGAAGAGTGGGTTCACAGAACCCACCATGAATCCTAGCAAAAGTATGTCATAATGGTAAGCTGATGGGTTTTTCAGATTGAATTCTTTCTGTTGGGCCATTTGGGATGCCACGCTGTGATCAAAGAAATAAAGTCCTGCTATCATAATAGCAGGTACAAATGCCGCCAAAATGTACAAAGTGGGTACATCAAGCATATCCTGTCAAAAGAAAGGTCTTGATCCATCAGCTCACTTACATTAGCATATGGCATGATCCTCCTCCCAAAAATTTTGAATCCAGTTACCTTAATAACTGTCCAATTGGATGTAGCTCCAGGAGACCACGGGTCGGGACTAGAGAGTCTTCTAGGGATGCCTGAAGGTACTTTGTCTGGTGCAGAGTATGACACAGCTGTCCAGACTACAATCATCAATGGAACTCCGTAGTCTGCTATAAAACCTCGCAACCAACCTGCTTACAACATCCAGTACGTTTACTGACTCCTTTTAAATTGAAATGAAATAAAAGCAATAGATGAAAATTGCCAGCCATATAATTTGGTACTTCTCTTGGGAATATTTAACTTGCAGGGGACATAGAACATGTTCAACAAGGAAGAATACTTTCATGACATTGTTTCTCTTCTCTTAGAAACTTCACCCAGAATGTTACTGAAAATGGACTAACTTGTTACCTGTAGTATATCTCCAAGCCCGTGCCCTTCTGCTTTTTAAAGAAGTGATCAATAGGCCAAAGGACAATAGCAACCCAAATAAACCATTCGAAAAAAGCCAGGGAAATTGAAATTCTTCATTATTGGGATTCTCCCGTTTAGGTACTCGGAACTCTTCTACTACACCCTGAACAAAAGTTATTAGTTTAAGATAAGAGTATTAAACTTACTCAGACAAGCAACGAAACTTAAGAGAAGAATACCATAGCATGAATAGAGAATGCACTACACCTTGATGGCTTCTTGCATGAACAAGACTGCGATTAGCATGCCAAACAGTTCTCCTGCTACTCTTGTAAATCTGCTTATTACTGCGGAAGCCCCAAATATTGCAAGCAAACAGAGTAGGAGAGATGTCCAGACACATGCCCTGCATAGAAAACCATGTCAAAAGTTTAAAACCTTTCAAAAGATACACAAATTGAAGAGATTCAAACCTACCTGCCCTCGGTACACTTGCGACAACCCAAATACCAGATAGATTCAAAAAAGATAAAGATTGAAGGGATTCAGATTCATCTTCATACCCATGAAAGCCTCAAAAAACATTTTAATACTAGCGATTCAGACCAGCCTGTATTTGCACATTTACAAAAGTCCCAACAAGGTTCGGAGTTTCAAAAACCCTGCCGATAGGATATTCAAACCCTTCTGCATTAAAATGTTCTAATCTTCTAAAAACACTTATTATTGGAGGGATTTGACATCTTAAACCCATCTGCATTTCCGACATTAGCAACAACCCAACAATTTGGTAGACTTATACGATGACCCAATAAGGAAAATGCTCTAAGGATTGGGGAAATTTGAAAGTCGCATATCTACATACAGTGCATGTACGGTGATTCAACAAGATTCAAACATTAAATCCCTGGAGATTGAATGACTCCAAATGTGTCCAGATTTTGCATATTTATGATGAAACAGCAAGTACTAAAGGTTTTGGGATGCATACCATCCTGCCCATGCCAGAAACAGGCGCTGTCCTAGAGCACTTCTGCCCTTCGCAAAGTTATACATGTAGGTATACATGAGGACTGTAGGCTCTGCAACACCCAAGATCAGCAATGGCTGGCCGCCTAAAATGGAATGTATTATCCCACATAGAGCTGTAGAAGCCAGTGTTTGCACAGCTGACAATGTTCCATCTACAATGCAAATAACACCCATTTCAAAACCCAACCTTTATTGAAACAAAATCTTTAAATTAACCGCACCCACTTCAAAACCCAACCTTCATTGACACAAATAATTCTCCTTAACCAAACCCATTTTAAAATCCCATTTTCTGAATCAAAAATTTAACTGTACACAATGTGTTTGAAACACTACCTGTATCTCTGCCAAGTTGTTCCCCAAAGGCTATGACGGGAAGAGCTGAAGCGAAAAAAATGTATGCGGTGGGAGCCAATATTCTGCAGTATTCATTAAACAAGATACATTTTTAGCATAACCCATCAAATGGAATTAGTTTAAGCTAGAGGGTGACCAGTACCACCTGAATCCTGCTGTAAATCCACCGATCCAGTCCTGTTTATAGCAGGGCAGCCTTCCTCTGATATCAGCGAGGATGCCACTGAACGGTGCATTCGACTTGTTCTCCATTGTTGGGCAACACCAACAGTAAGACAGGATTACATCCGCAAAATGTAAGACTGCCCAAAAGCTGCTTAAAAGCTAAAATAGTTTGTATTCCCGGCATTTAATAGGGAACGTAGATAATCATGTTTTTTCCTGGATTCACATAGATACACTTCTGCTAGGCTGGCAGGCAGTCTGTGCCACGGTGGCTACTCAACAAGACTGAGTGTTTTGAGTTGTGTGGAATATTTGTCCAAAAAAACTGTGTATTTTTTTAATTCAATAAAGTTGATATATAAATGAACATAAAGAATAGTAGTCCAAACAAAAGTACTAGGTATCATAAACAGTCCAAAGTTGCTGATCAAGCTTTAGGAGAAGAAAAGACTATTCGATAGAAAATGACACCATTATTCATGGCAGAAACACTTTTGAAGTTGTTTAGCAGGTCGAATATCTCTATCATGAAGTAGCAAAATCTAGTAGTGTGTATTTTTATCTCTTCTTACAAGAGGAAAGTCTCGTGTGGTATTTTGTTGAGATGAAAATTATAATGTAGTTAGTATTTTATATGGATTAATATTGTTCTCTTTTGTATTTTTAATCTTGTCTAAGTCATTTCAAAACAGTTATTCATCTTAATCAAAATTATTATAATAATAATTGGTGTGGTCGTGAAGTCATATAATAGAAATAGTACTTTTATTGCAGTTAAATTTTGATTATGATTGTTTTTCACAAATTTAAGCTAATATTAAAATTAAAAATTGTACTAAAAAAGTTGAAATGACAAAAAAAAGATTTGTAGTTGGTGTTGAGTGTTCGCTAGCATGTAATTAGGTTTAATTTTTCAAGATTTTTAGTCTTATTGATGTGATGGTGGTGGATTGACATAATAGTGATAGGTAAAATCTTTTCATTATTAAGTAATCAATATGAAAAGAAAAAAAATTAATAATATAAATGCATGAAGAATGGTAAAGCGACTACTTGGAGGGGCTACTTTAGAGAGGATGGTGACAACTACAACTGAAATGTTAGGGATTGGGGAAGTGTACACCTTGCCGAAAGTTTATGATGTTTAATATATTGTTATTTTGTGTAGCACTTAGGGGACTTAGGGATGTGTGCATCACTAGGAGTTAACAATCTTGGGACTGCTCTATGTTGATATAACATTGAGAAATATTTAATGTGGGCTCTCACATGGGAAGGGTATTTAATTTAATATTTAGGAAAATGCAATTAATAGAGTGAAAATTTAGTACCCAATATTAAATGAGGGGTCAATGATTTGGTAATCTCATGGTATTAGTCACATGGTTTTATGTAATAACACTTAGTGGTTTTGTATGAGCTTGGTTTTATAGAGAAAACAAAAGGGTACCTATCTAAGATTGACTACATGGTCATTTTGGCTAAGGTGTTAAGATCATCTCATGTAGCATTTGTAGGGGTTTGAAGAATGACATGGGATGTGTGGTTGCATGCTTGTTCACATGTAGTGCTTGTAGAGAGCTTGTGTTTCAAAAGTATTTATGGAGCATTCTAAAAACATGTTGTAATAATTTTATGACTAAGTAATACATGAAAGATAGATGCTTTTGGAGGCTATATTTTTCCCTTTTGAGGGTTTTTCTAGGGTATAACTTGTGTTATCTTTAATGGTATGTTGTTTATTCTCTAGTATATGAATTTTAAAAACTTGTTTGCATAGATTTCTCTATTTGGGTTATGTGGAAATTATCACTATATGGCTAGAAATTTTCTAACATTTGGTATTAGAGCCATGGTTAGGATTGCAAAACCCTTGTTTGAATAATTTTGGTTATAAGTTGAATCTAGGGCTTATATGAAAGAATGAAGACATGATAAGATATGAGAGTAAGTAGGAGATATTTTCGACTAAAAGTTAAATGTGATATTTCTAACAGGATTCAACTATGTAGTTTTTGAGTCAAACTCATTGACCCATGTTTCATGAGTAAACTTTGTGGTTAAGCGTGTTTGAGCTAGAGTAGTACTAGGATGGGTGACCTCTCGAGAAGTCTCGGTGCTTCACCTTTGTGAGCATCACCTAGATGCAATGAATTCTAAGTGTTTCATTTATTTTCATGAGAGATGGGTTTTTATGAACCACTACTCGTGAAGCATGTGTCAATGAGTTTGACTCAAAAACTACACAGTTGAATCCTGGTAGTAATATAACAAGATGTGAGAGTTTCCTATAGGTTCTTCTTTGTAGATTTGTGGCTTTGAGGTTGCAAATTTGTGGTTATTTTTTACAAATCTAGGATTATGAATCTTTATTAAAGAAAGGGTTTCTTTTGGATGTTCATTATGAGGTTTTTGGTGTGGAGATCTTACAAATGACCCCCTCACCCAAAACATATGTTACGGTTTGATCCAAGTGGCCCATGAGGTGAAGATTGATATGAAATTCACCTTATTTTGGAAAAAAAGACATTAAATTCACCCTATTGGGAAAATTTGAAAAGGGGCAAAAAATATTAGACAACGCTACTTTTTGTACCACTATATAGCTTTAAAACTACAAAGAGGCCAAATAAAATTTTAAAAAAATCTCATATGCAGATTGTTTTTACCCTTGGCTTTGTTGAAATAAATAAATTAAGATATATATTGGGGTGGGTGGGGCAGGGTGCAAACTAGCCCACCCCCTATGTGCCCTCTGTAGGGTCATACCCATGTTAGTAGGGTACTCTAAAGTACCTATTGATAGAAATATTGATAAGTAGGAGACATTTTCCACAGCAAATGGGATTGCAAGCTGAGTTCTTAATCTTGGATGAAACTCCATGGTTAAGCACACTTGAGTTAGAGTAGGATTGAGATGGGTGACCTCCCTAGAAGGCCTAATGCTTCACCTCTATGAGTATCACCTAGATGCAATGAGTGCTAAGTGTTCCATTCATTCTCATGAGAGATGGGTTCTTGTGAACCACTACTCCTGAAATATGGGTCAATGAGTTTGACTCAAAACTACAATTGTTGAATCCTGATAGCAATATCATGATAGAATTAATTCTAGATACCATGCAAGGACGGGGTCCCATGGGGGAACAACCCATTTTCCCTAGGAGGCCTTAACAAAAAAAATATTAAATATTTGTACCAATGGGTATTTTTAATTAGGAGTGCCACCTAGTGTGCCAACAATGCACTATTGGTGTCCCGCTACGGCGACACTACCACCAATAGACCATTGGGGGGTTGTTGGGCCACCACTTATTTTCTTTATACAACCAATTTGCCTATTTTTTCAAAAGGATGTAACTCTTTCTTCAATCATCTATATTTCAACTTCTTAGAGGCATCATAAAGCTCTTTGTGAATGTTATGTAATGGTATAGGTTTGGTTCCATGATTTTACTATTTCTCAGAGTTTGGGGTGTTCAAGTCAAATACTCTCTACTTCATGGTTTTATACATAAATTTTACATCTCAAATATATTTTTGATTTTGAATAGGCATTAGAGCCTGAGTAGTGTACCACACAACAATGCTAGCATGCTTTTTGTTTGGTTAGCAAAGAAATTTGGGAATGTGTTTGATCACTTGTAGGTGCCTATATTTAAGGTGTGATTATGTGATCATCTACATGAGTCAAGAGGAACCTTCATGTGTTATTGATGATGATATAGTTGATTTTTAGATTTGATGCTTCTTGGTATAGGTTTACAGGTGTTTTCAGAGTTGGACTTTGATGGTGAAAGATACACATATTGTCTTTGATGTAGTGGACATGATTGGACATAATTTAAGACTTGGACTCTTATGTGGGTGATAGTTGAGTGGTGTTGCAACATTGATGATGATTATGGTGTCATGGATATGTAGACATATTTGTGTATTGGCACAACATAATTATGTTTGTGGTACCTTGGTGATGATTTGGTCTATTGTTAGGAGGTTGTTTATTATCTCTTGGATGCTTGATTAGTTCCTTGAATATGGTTGCTCATATTTGGACATGTTAAGCAAATTAGATCTATGGTTGATTTGGTTTTTGAGTATTGATGTCTGCAAGACTATTCTCTTTGATACCTCAATTTGGAAGTAACAAATTTGTGATGATAGAATTTTCAAGTTTTAATGTCTGGTTATTTACAATAGGAAAATGAATGGAGGGGTAATAGGTAAAGTGATAAATAAATTACTTCCCCATTTCATTAATTGCACATAGGAAGGAAGAATGCCCCCAATAGGCTCAAGAGGAGACTCAAGCACTAATTAGGGATAAGATATGTCGTTCCTTAAGTAATGTAATGAATGAAATGAGAATGTTTAAGTAATGTAATTGATCTATTATAAAATTCACTAAAAAACTATTAAAAATAGACTGTAACAGACAGACAATGAGTTGAAACTGACGAAAACGGAAACCAAAAGATGAAACTGACCTATGACAAAAATTTGAGCAAAAAATGGTCAAGATATATTGAGTTTTGTGATATGTCCCCAAGTACGCATTGAGTTTTGTGACGTGTCCCTGTGTTTTCGACTGAAACTTTCACAGATCTTGCGACTGTACCTATTATGCCCATATTTGATTTGACAACTTTGTATCCTTTTCTTGCACATAGAAAAATGGGAAATAGTTTGTGGAAAGGGGTTTGCTGTGGTCAAACCCCTATTTAGGAATCAACCTTATAGATGAAGTATTTTTGCATAAAGGAAAGTAGATAGAAAGGCAAATAATAGATTCACCTTGCAAATTAACCCTCGTGGATGGATGTAGAAATTGCTCATACCCATGAAGATGTTTTCATGTGCTTGAAATCCAAAGAGGTGACCTTGGAATGTAATGTAGAATCAAGGATGCCTTCACAAATACATAGATCTATTATTTCCAATCATAGATCTTGAAAGTAGATATGCTTGATAACCACTTGCAAAGAGGAGAGAGAAGGTGGATGAAGGAATTGATCTTCTTGCTTGATTTGAGAATTCCTCTAATTGGTCACATGGAAGAGAAACCTGCATAAAATGGAAAATATTGCCTTGGATTTGAATTATCTTGAAGGATTTGAGACTTGGTGATCTTGATCTTGGATGGTTGCCTTCAAATCTAGAATCTAATTGCTCTTGCTTACTTGAAATCTTGATGGATTGATTGCCAAAATGCTTGTACTTGATAATTTGGATCGTGGATGCTAACAATGGATAATGGTGTATCGTCTTAAATTGTAAGCACCTATTTTCTCTATAATTTAATAATTATTTAACACATGTCTTACTGTATTTACATTATAGACTGCATTCTAGGACTTCATAATTGCACTTAATGCATACCTAATTCAAATATGGGTCCTCTAATCTCTCCAAACTTGTGCAAAATCAAGGTAGGACCTTATTTTTAGGTGTCCTCCTCTATTTTACCTCCAATCACAAAATTCATCTCATATCCTAGGCCCTATTTCACCTTTTTTGGCCTCGAAATTCAATCTTGACATCGTAATCAACTATATGTTTGAATTTCACATCTACGCACTGATCAAAACCTACTGTAGACACTTAAAAATGGCATGTTGCTTTAACACGACTTAATTAACATTCCTCTTAATTTAATAAATAATCTTTGTTATTTAATTAAATTGTGCCATTCTACTATTTTCTAAATTCAAATTCATCATTTCACTTTAAAATTCGTAATTAAGTGATTTTAATTAATTATTTAATCATTAAACGTTTAAATCATTATTCATCAAATATTCTGCTATAAAGTAATTAAATAATTAATATTATTTAATTATTCCCTATGTCATTTAATTAATTAAATAAACACATTATTTGATTAATATTCCCCTTTTTGTAATTATTACACATGTGTAATAATTACATTTAGTAAATCAAATCTCCACTCATAATTAAATAAATGATATTTATTTAATTAAAACTTTCAAAGTGTTATAGAGAATAATTAAATAATGTTAGTTATTTAATTACTAAATATAGAGGAATAATTAGTTTTAATTAAATAATTACATGTTATTTAATTAATATTCTCTCTTTGGGGCATATAATGATGTAAAAGTCTAGAGAGCGAAATAGGAAAGGAGCAGATCTGATATCAAGGGGTAGCGATTTGTCCCAAGGAGCAGTCAAGAAGCAGAGCAGAGAAATTGTTTAGGGCCAGCGAAATACAAGTGAAGGCGGATCCGAATTTAAGGGCAGATTTGGAATTATTTAAAAGTAGATTTGAGTCTGATCACAAGGCATAAGAGGGCTGTAAGCTTCTGACGTCTGAAGGTGGCGATTCATGGACTGCAGTCTTCATAGAAGCCAATCACCCACAACGATAAACAAGCCGGAGATCAACATATACAGACAGATCAGAGACAAATACACAAAGTAATAGACTCAGTGACAAATATAAAAGCATATCGTAAATAAGACAACAACAACAAAATAGGGACTTCGACTCAAAGAGGAGTACGAACTGGCTGTCGACAATCTGTAGAAGGGTTTTCGGATCAGGGTTTCCAACAGGAAGGCCAGACAACAGGCTCCACGACCACGGGCCCTCAAGACAGAACA
>MU225207.1:1477164-1524087 GCA_018584345.1 Thuja plicata | reverse complement strand
GCTCGCGTGAGGAGGGAAGGGAAGATCAGGGGGTGGGGTGGGATTTTTTTTTAAATTTTTTTAATTTTTTAAAAAAATTTAAATTTTGTTATTTTTTAAAAAAAATTTATGTTTTTTTTATTATTTTTCAATCTTTTTTACTATGATTGTGACAATTTTTTATTTTTTTTAGCAATTTTCAATTTATGATGACGTCTTTTTCAATATGTCGATGTTTGTAATGTGACCCTCAGGACTGCCTCCTCAAGATTACCCGAGCTAAGGGAAAAGGGATATGACAATGTAGGCTAATGAGGTGGTTTCATATAGCATATAGGGTAATGACATGATGCAATGAAAGGCATGTGTAAATTGTCCAAAGGAATGGACTTGTCAAAAGGCTTTTGAGAACCTGTTTTTACATTTTACATCCTTCATTTTTTATCAAGATCAAAGGGTCATTTGGGATAGGATGTGGATAGGATATAACGAACAGGATAAGGTTCGATGGAAGCCACGAGTGGATGGTTTGGAATTATTGTTAGAATGCTTAGGGAAAATGAGAGTTTAATTGGGATAAGAAAGATCCTGATAGGGTAGCATGGAGACAACAAGTGAATAAGTTGATGAAAAGGATAACGGATGTCAAGATACCTGATGTGCATGGATATGCTCAATCTTGTCAAGATCAAAGGTGAAAAGGGGGATATTACATATATAGGTAAGATAAACGGTCAATAATGGATGGTGGATATGATGGATAATGAAGGAAATTATTTCTATAAGATGGCATGGATTGAACTTGTCCCCAAGTATAGAGTACAAGAGGGTGGATTACGCATGATGCTTGTTTGCTAGGTTTTCATCATGGTACGTTCCCAAGATGCCACAATAAGTGGTTTTCACCATAGGATGAATGATTTCTCTTTACTTTTTTTTCCTTTTTCTTTTTCTGACTTTGCAAGATAGTGAATGTGTGATAGGAAATGGAGGAATTTATACCTCTTGCTCTCTAGATAATACCCCCTTGAAAGGTAAGCTATAATGAACTATGGCTATTGAAAGGATGCTCAAAGATATTGATAAGGTGATGGTAAAGGATAGATATGGAGGACAAAGGTAGATGGTGGTTAAGGTTTTATGCCATAGACTGGAAAAGAGGGATGAAAGGATGGAAAGTAGGTGTTGGATAATGGATAGGAGGATAAGAAGCATGTATATTTTGGATGGAAATATTGGCAAGATAAACTTTGACATACACTTTGAAGGGTGGTGGAATGATAGAGGAAAAATGGATTGGGAAGCTTAAAATTTTGATGCAGGAAAGATTGTATTTTTTGGAACACAAGGACCCAAAATGGATGGAAAAGGTGATGAAGTATCTGAGGTAATGTATTTTGGGACATAGCGACCCAAAATAGACTTGGAAGATGGAAAATGTTTAAAAGGAGATGAAGTGGAAGCCTTTGGAAGCTTGAATGTCAACTTTGATTTTTATTTTGTGTGCAAGTCTTGCAAAAGCGACTTGGGAATCCACATGGTCTTTGATTTTTCTTTCCTTTTTATGCTTTAGACTACATTTCTTCAATGAGGGATTTAGGAACCCACATTTTCTTTGATTCTTATTTTTGCTTGATGGACCTTTATGACCTTTTGGATATTTCTTTTTGCTTGGTGGACCTTTGCGACCTTTTGGATTTTTTTTTTGCTTGGTGGACCTTTGCGGCCTTTTGGATATTTATTTTTACTTTGTATTCACATGTCGATTAAATTGGACATGGGAATTTGTGAATGCCTCCAGATTCTTGATTTTTTTTATTTTTATGTTTGACATTCGAATTGCTTCCAAAGGTTTTGGGGTTCATGGATGGATAGGAATGATATGGAGGGTTCATATGGATAGTTTCATGGAAATTTCTCAAGTATATGTGCCTTCGTTGATCTTGATACCTGATAGGGTAAGTGGATGATGAGCTAGGAATTGTAGGCACGGTGAGTGGAGAAATATAAGGACCCAATAAGGATGGAAGGGATGAATACTTTAGCTTTGGGACATAGGGACCCAAAATGGATTTGGAGGATGGAGACTTTAGCTTTGGGATATAGTGACCCAAAATGGATTTGGAGGATGGGGAAGGTGTATGGTTACATTTGAATAGAAGGAGATAAGGTGTGAAAGGGATATCAACATCTTTATAATGATCTATATTTCCAAGACTCTCTTCTTTAAGATTTATATTTACACCAATAAGCCCCTCAATAGCTTTCATAGGATCAACTTTGATAGGAGAAACTAAAGCTTGAGGGGATTTAATACCATGAAAGGAATTTGGAAGAGTGAGGGATTTTTGAGGTAGACATGGGGGATCATGACAAGGAGATGATGGGATATTTTGATCTTGACATGGAAGAGGGTCATTGGAGGGTGTAGAAAGGGTGCTTTGCTCTTGGTTTTCAATAGGCTCATTGGAAATGGTGGAAGGGATATCTTGATCTTTATAGGACTTGGAAGGATACTTTGTTCTTGAGATGGGTCTAAGGTATATTGGATGGTTTAGAAAGGGTACTTTGATCTTGATTTTTAATAGGTTTATTGTAAATGATGGAATGGATATCCTGATCTTGCTTAGGAGGTGGATAAGATACAAGGTTTGAAGGGATACTTTGTTCTTGACATAGAGGGGTATCATCTTGGATGAAGTGTAAGGGTATATGAGGGAATCATCATGAGACTCTATGGATATGGGACCTTCATAAAATATTGGATAGGAATGAATAGCATCTTGATCTTGATCTTTACTAATTCTTGTTTCTTCACACTTTGGATTACTCCCTTGACATGGAGCCACTTCTAAGGACAAGGTAGGAGTTTGTATATGCATGGGGTATTCTTGAAGGGATAATAGAGGATCATTTTGAATAGACATGATATGTATTGAAGAACATGAAATATTGGGGTCTAAGATCTTTGAAGCATGGAAGAAACTTGCAGCAAGATTTAAATTAGCTTGGATTTCTTTTAGAGGCAGCCCTTGAGGGTAGACATATTCAATGTGGAAAGTATCATCATTAGGTTCATTGTTTTATGGAGATGATGCAGCTGGGTGTGAAGCTTTAGGAGATGGAGGAATGATGGAAAATTTAGAGGTTGCATGAGGACTATTGCTAGACATAGGTTCATGGTTTAGATCTTTCTTGATCATAGTATCTTGTTCTTCATTAGATGACTCATTAGGATTTTGCACTTCAATTATGTCACCATAAATGATATCTTGGATTTTATGCTTCAATTCCACGCAATTTTAAGTTTCATGTTCATTATGTCTATGATATGTACAATAGTTGCTCAAAAATATAAATCCACATGAAGTGACTTGAGGCAACATGATGAGATTGTTTTCAAGGAGCTCTTCCAAAGATGATTCATAAGATTCTCCCAAAGTAGTAAATTCTCTATCCAATGGACATTGAAATTCACTTGTGTTTGATAAAGAGATGTTGGATTTAAGATCATGATAATCTAATTTGTTGTTGTCATATGATTTATAGACAAAACTCTCAATAGAATATGATGTAACTTCCTCTTCATTCTCATGATCAAAGATAGGATGGTCATGAAGTTGTTCTTTATCAAAGATGGGTTTGTTTTTCTTAGATGCCTCTTTGTTTGAATAAAGGGAAGACATGTTTATACCATGATTAAAGAGAAAAGGAAATATTGATCTTGATGAGTATTCTTTGAATGGTGTATCATTTTGTTCCTTTAGGTCTTGGATTTGTGATTGCAAAGATTGAATTTTCTTTGCGACGGCTGCAATAAGATTCTCCTCTTCATTGTTTTCATTATTAGGGTATCTAGACCAATTATTGTTAGTCATGATTTGATTGTTTTGATGTTCTTGTATAGGTGGTTGAGGAGGTGTGATCTTTTGAGGATAAGGTACTTCTTCTCTATGCAAGGTTCTGTCTTCTTGTATAGACAATTTAATAAGATGGAATCTTGTCAAAATTGGCATGAAAATGAATTTTGAATATTTGTTGAAATAGTATCCTTTTGAGAAAATTGATGATTTTTATGAGCTTTTGATCTTTTAAATGGATGTTTTCTTTTCTTCAAGATCATGTATCATCAAGCATAGAAACCACAAATACACATGTTTTTGAACCTCTAAAAAGATACACATAAAAGGGTATATTCTCAAATATTTTTGACAAGGTCTCCACAAGAAAACACTTCAATTAACCTATATATGGTCAATTTGGTTCAACATGGCTTGAAAAGTAGGCTTGATATATTAATTAGGTGTTTAGTTCAGGTTCCAAACAAGAATATCAAATGAATCATATAAGGAAAACGCAGTTGCGCACACGCGATTGAGGCCTATAGCCCTACAAGTCCAAACATTTGATCTTTTTGCCCTCTAAGTTTTTCAACTTAACCGCGGTATTTATTTGTAGTGGGTGGAATAGGTTGGCTTTACCTTGTTCCCACTTTGGGTCATCCCTCTCACCAACTTTATTAAACCAAATCTCGGGAGGCAGGCCCACTAAAGTTCTAGAATGTTCATGAAAAATGAGAAAAATTGAAATGAGAAACAAGGCTAGGAGTTTTATTACCCTAAGAAGGGTAAGATCACATCCCTATTGTTTTCACCTCAAAAACACAATTAACATGGTTCAATTCCAAGCCTTTTAATCTAAAGGGACTAGAGCACATTTAAATTTTTGATTCACTTGACAAGTGAAGAGCATATACCTAATGCTTTTTGTCTACAAATATGAAGGCTTCAATTTTCATGTTTGTTCATTTCTTAACCTTTCTTTCTATTGTCAAATTTAGCATGTTTGGCATTTTGATCAACTTGAAAAATTTGAGAGCATAGTCCTAATGCTTCATTCGACAAACAATAATAGGCTTCTAATTAGCTAGATTTCAACTTTGAGATGTCACAATTTAAGCAAAAGACTTATATTAAAAAAGGATTTAGAACTCACCTTATTCAAAGCTTATGCATATTTTTGAGGTTTTCAATATTTTTGTTATACTTTACCTCAATGATCATTCCAAGCTCCTTAACATCCAAGTTTTCTCCCAAACATTAGTTCAACAACCAAACGAACAAAATGAAGGAAAATCGATACCAAATACACCTTGATTTTTGAACTTTCTTTAAATGTACCATATACAAATAGGAGAATCATCAAGATGAATGAAGAAATTGTTATAAAAGGATTGATAAAGATCAATGATCTTCCAATACCTATTTCATGCTTGAATTCTTTCTTCCAACATTTTGGCTTCGATTGCTAGTTGTATTTGCTTTGGATCTTTGTATAGCCTTTTTGCCTCTTTATCTTGATAATAATTGGGTGATTTATATATCAGTTTCTAATTTTTTCTTGATTAGATCTCTTTAGTCATCTACAATTCATCAAAAACATCAATTAGTTGTCAAGTTTTAGCAATTATACAACTTAATTCTAACGTTTCTTATTATTAACCATATGCTACAAAATATCTACCGAATGTAATGTAGAACAAACCCAATGCAACACATAACATACCAAATGCAACACAAAATAGACCAAATGCAACACAAAACATGTTAGAGTAATAGTCTCTTGGGTTATTAATTAAATCATTATGATCTAATTACTAACTCACCTATGCACTCTAGTTGCTTAAGCTAACCTTAGGTTTTCCCTTTTAGGGTTTCGTGATTCCTTTTATAAGGATTCACCTCTTTGTTTTTCATAAGGAGTTTTTCACATCGCATTGTATTATCTAGAAACATATTGTTAATATATTGTTTTCTTGTGCATATGATGTCTCCTCTGGCTTTTTGGCCTCCATAGTTTATCTTGTCTTCTGTTCTTCACTTCCTCCATGTAACAGGTTATGCATGTAGGTGTTCTTGGGAGAATAGGGTTTTTTCTATTCTAACATGGTATTAGAGCCATCTTTCTGCTCGCTATTTGTGTTTTGTCAAAGTATTTCAGAAGCTAGAGGTTTTCTAGTCTTTCAGAAGTTTTTTATGTGGATTTAGGGGGACCTTTGTTTCTGGTCATTTTGGGCTCAAACAGACATCTCTGTTGCGCTTAGAGCACCCAAAAACCCTAGAATCCATGTAAAATTTGTCCATTTTGGACAACTTGCCTCTGAGGAAAAAAATTTGGTTTCCAGTGCCGTACGGGCACGAAAACAGAGAAAAAAAATTTAAAAAAACATTTTTTATATGTTTTTTGCGTTCAAAAAATGCACCCAATGCATTTCCAAATGTGCCACCACTAGGCCACTGGTGCTCCACTGCCGCCGGCTTCCCCGGCCTCCGCTCCACCCTGCGCACCTCCGCTGGCGGCGCCTCCCAGCCCCTGTCGCTCCACCAGCCCCCACCGGCCTGCTCCGCCACTCGACGACCTTTTGAACCCCGCGGGCCCCTTTTCTATGAGCGGCCGGTCCTATTGGTGACCAGGGGCTCTGCCCCAGCCCCCTACGCGCGCCATGCACCCAGGGGCTAGAGATTTTTCAGCCCCAGGGGCTTAAAACCTAATTTTGTGGTGCTTTTTAACCCTCCTGCACTGTTTTCACTCTATCTTGAGCATACGGGGGTATTTTTCTGACTTCCATATATCGTCGGAAAGCTCTTTCTGAGAACTTTCTGATGATGGAGGTTGGGGTTTTGGGTTTTTCCATTTTGATAGTATTGTTTTTTTCAAAGTCTGATGTCTATTTTTTGCCTTTCGGGAGCCATATCTAGCTCATCCAAACTCTGGTTTTGGCAAACCACATATCGTCAAAAAGCTGGTTCAGTGAGCTTTTCAGTTGCAGTGGTCTTTTTTCTAGATTCTTCTCTAGGTTCTCTCTCCTTTGAGATTTTCTCTTTTGCACTCTAATGGATTACTTTGGTTCTACAGGTCCTGGGATCTCTTCTTCTGATCTTCTAGTTCACTCTTCTTTCTGACTTCTAAGCATTGTAGGCTTCTCTTCTGTAGCATTCTTTTTTTCTGTAAACGCACTGAGATAAAGTGCCTGCTTTTGCATATATGGGATTTTGAGCACCTTGTGTGTTTTTTGTACTCGCACTCAGTTGTAAAGTGTCATGGGGGGTTATGATGTTTTGCCATTTTATGCTCATCCACCTTTGTCAAGTGAGTGTACCTTCTACGACATTAGCCCATGTTGTGTGTTAGTGACACCACCCTTTATCCTGTGCTTGTACTTCTGTTGCACTATTGGTGTTCCTGATTCTTCTTTCTGTAGATGTTTCTGGCATTGCGTTTCAGTGTTCCTGTCACCCCTCTCATTGTTTAGCATAATGGGGAGGGGTTCTCCTGTTGGTTCTATTGCTTCCTGGGTTCGATTGATCAGCTCTTCAGACTTTGTCATCTCTACCTGGTCATGCACTATTTCAGTGGGGGTTCCAGCAGTTATTTCTGACAGTGTTTACAACTTCATGCTTTGGAGATGCTTCTTGCTCTTTCTTGTTCCTTTCTTTGGGACTTTCCCTAGATTGGAGGCTTAGTTTCCTTCATCTAGTTTATTTCTTGTACTTGGGTACCTGATCAGGCCTTGTTGTCAGGACCCTTCTTTCCTGCTTTCTGCAATAGTCTCCTAGGTTTTTGCTTCTCCCTAAGCTTATCTTAAGGGGGGGTGTTAGAGTAATAGTCTCTTGGGTTATTAATTAAATCATTATGATCTAATTACTAACTCACCTATTCACTCTAGTTGTTTAAGCTAACCTTAGTTTTTCCCTTTTAGGTTTTCGTGATTCCTTTTATAAGGATTCACCTGTTTGTTTTTCATAAGAATTTTTTCACATCGCATTGTATTATCTAGAAACATATTGTTAATATATTGTTTTCTTGTGCATATGATGTCTCCTCTGGATTTTTGGCCTCCATAGTTTCTCTTGTCTTATGTTCTTCACTTCCTCCATGTAACAGGTTATGCATGTAGGTGTTCTTGGGAGAATAGGGTTTTCCTATTCTAACAAAACAAACCAAATGCAACACAAAACAAACCAAATGCAACACAGAACAAACTGAAAGCAACAAAGAACAAACCAAATGCAACACAGAACAAACCAAATGCAACACAAAACGGACCAAATGTAACACATGATAGACCAAATGTAACACAGAACATACCAAATGCAACACAAAATTGACCGAATGCTATGTAGAATTTTTCCTAAATGATATGCAAATTTTCCTAATTGATATGCAAATTTTCCCTAAATGATATGTAAATTTTCCTAAATGATATGCAAATTTCCCTAAATGATTTTCAAACTTTCCTAAATAATATTCAAACTTCCCTAAATGACATGCAAACTTCCCTAAATGTCATAATTTATGCAAATGCACAACATAACCATCACATAGAACTGTTCAACATCCAAAACCAAATGCAAGCTTCTTTGGACCAAGTGTGAGCTTATTTGGACCAAATGAAAGCTTGTACAGACCAAGTGTGAGCTTTCATAGACCAGGTGTGAGCTTTCATAGACCAGGTGCAAGATTTTATAGACCAAGTGTGAGCTTTCATAGACTAGGTACGAGAAACTTAGTACCAGGTGCGAGAAACTTTGTACCAAGTGTGAGACTGTTTGTACTAGGTGCAAGAATCTTTGTACCAAGTGTGAGAATCTGCTAGTTTCTGAGAATCTGCAATGTAAGCACTTCAAAATTGATGTTAGAATGTGAGGCTTGAGCCCCACAGTGGGTGCCAAATGTAGTCCCTATGTTTGATTTACACACAAACTCAATGAAATATTAATAACGGCTTAGTCAAATCAAATTGAAAGATACATTACAATTAAATCAATTGAAATGATAAACCCATTGAGTGTCTCATTTCTCTCTAGTTCTAAGGACTATTTCTCTCAGCTACATTACACATCCTAGTGAACCTAGAAAATGAGAAATGATTTTGATGAAGAACTATGCTAAATGAAAATTGTTATTATGATCATAATTAAGAATGCTCAAATCTAAATGCTAATGGATGCAAATTGTAAGTGAGTAGATGTGAATTGATAGTGAATTCATGATCTAAATGTGAATTTGTAGTAAAGTGGTGATTTACACTAATAAATTCCTTCTATTTATAGGAATTCCCAAGGGTAGGGGGTAGAGTGATTTAACCATGGTCAAATTATGGTTGAGGTTAAGGTTGAGTGATGTGTCCCCTTTGTGTGGATAAGATTGCTTTATAGGATTGAGTGGTCAAGATAGCAAAGCTTTTTGGTGATCCATGTGCTTTCTTTTCTCATTCCCCACTGGTTGAGTGACTTTTGGTCATGTAGTGGTGGGTGAGAGAAATTAGGATTTAATTAATTCAAAGAATTAATTACTTTATCCATGTTTGATTTAATGAATTGAATTTAATCAATTGATGCACTAAGAAATTAAATGATTAATTCAATTACCTAGTTATTTGATTTATTGATTTTAATTAATTCACAATAGCTTGGATTTGATTGATTTTTTCTTTGTCTTGCTTTGACTTGTGTTGACCACTTTTAGGTGTATATAGGGACAATTCGACTAGTCGACTTGTCCCTAATTACTTAATTATTATAAATTAATTAAATTTAATTAATCATTTAAGAAATTAAATGATTAATTCAATTACCTAGTGATTTGTTTTATTCATAATAGTTTGGATTGGATTGTTTTTTTCTTTGTCTTGCTTTGACTTGTGTTGACCAATTTTAGGTGTATGTAGGGACAAGTCAACTAGCCAACTTGTCCCTGGGATTTTGAGCCCAGATTTGGGGCAAGGTCTCATTTCAAGGCACTTGTGGGATTTCTAGATTTATAGTCGGCCTGCTTAATTCTATCTCCTGATTTCGTTATAAAAGAAACCCTCACACCTCATTTTGAGAACATGAAATCAATTGCAAGGTGAAAGCCCCAATTTGATGACAACAAGCAATTGCAAGGTGGAAGCCCCAATTTGATGACATCCTATGAAGTGAGTTTTTTTCTATTGAAGGCTACATCTACCTACATCAAGTATCTACATTCTTTCTCAAGCATTCAAGACATCCAAGACATCATTTTCAACATCATCATGTAGCTTCAAACAGATCATGAGGATGGATAGGATTACTCTTTCTATCTAGGGTTGGGTATGATTCCTTTTTATTTTTAGATCTATGCATTGGTGCTTCATATTTACATGCTTACATTTTAGATGTATGATTATTTATATGTATTCAATCATACATTGATTTCATTTACATGTTAGGGTTTCACTCTATGACACATAGGGTTAGATCTAGGCATTTTCTTATGCATTTCATCTCATTAGAAATTTAGACACTCTATATTCATGAGCACTACACATTATCTCTATCATAACAACTATTTGTGGAGGTGGGAATCACCAAAATAGGGGGTTGACTAAGGCAAACTCATATATAGCCACACACACACACACACATTTTTTCAGATCTACAAGTTTAGACAGTCCTTGATCCAATTGTAAATCTAGAGAACCCTTCCAAATATAGAGACAAAACATCCTTGAAATTTGGAGCAGAAAAGTCCAAGGACAAGTCAACTTTCTGTGAACAATTTGACTAGCCGACTTGTCCCTCCCAACTTTGTGTAAAATTTTACGTACAGGAAGTTTCAGGTCTCAGATTGCCAAATCTAGAGTTACAACAGGTTTTGAGACTCCAATAGTCTAAAACTTTAGATCCAAAGTACCATTTTCTCCATTCTATTTCCAGGTGCACTTGTTCTTACTTGTTGTTACTTGTACTTAATTTTATAGAACATATCTATCATTTACATTTCATTTCCTTGTCATTTCTATTAAGGAATCAAAACCCTAAATTGTGTAGATATCGCATTGGCACCCTTACTCCCTTGGTTGTGCTAATCATATTTTCTTTTTAGGGGGTTTTGTATTCCAACGTATACTCAAATTTGGGATGTAGTACCCTTATGATATTGCATCCCATTTTCCATTATACCTTTTGGTGAACTCGACACATGACATTTCCATTCTAATTTTGTGTTTAGATCTCCTTTGTATGCATTTCATTATGACATTTTATACATTTAGTTTTATTTTTGCATTCAATAATAAAAAGAAAAAGACATAAATTAAATATTAATTCTTGCATTTACATGCTGAAAATGATAAAAATCCAAAAATATTTCCTTTTTATGCATTTTTAGGTCCTTTTATGCTTTGATCCATAACATTAGCTTATTTCATTACAAAATATATGATTTCCTTATCCAAAGTTTTACTATCTTTGATGAGGCATTTAGCAGAGAAGATTTTGATATGTTAGATGAATCCCTTCATGACTTCATCTCTACTAAGTCTTCCTCTATACCTCCTAAACTCTCCTTTTGTCAAAAGTTAATTAATGTGATACAAGGATTTAGGGTTTACAATAATCCCCTTAATGAACCAATCAATGATTCCTTTCCTAAATTTTATCTCCCTTATAAGGACATATTGATGAAAGAACATAATTTTAAGCCTTCTCTTAATGATGAACCATTGGAGAACGATGTTGATTATTCTCTTGATATGTACCTCTCATGAGACTACCTTTGTGCAAGAGGATGATTTTATGATGAAAAAGGGTGATATGATTGAAAATTCCCTTAATGACTTTTTTCCTCCTATTCATTTTAATCATCTTATGTCTAGAGATGAAGAACTAATGAGTAATTAGCGTCATTCTCCTAAAAGTACCTTAGAAGTAGTGGATGATAACTTTTATGCTCTCTCTTTTCCTAATGAATCTTTTGAGAACAAATAACCTAATCAAGTCAATACCATTCAAGATACTATCCTTGATGTCCTTCGTTCTACAAATCCAACCTTAGAACATAAGGATCCCAATCAATCTAGCCCTATTAAATCTCCATTTTTTTTCAATTCTTCCTCCAATACACAATCTTCAAGATGATGATTGGGGAACATTAGACTTCAAACCAACTTTCCATAACAAAGACAAAACCCTTGAATTTGAGAATCAAACCCCTTCATCTGACGAATGTATGGATATTGATTTGGCCTCTTTAAATTTTAATCCAATTCCTCCTAAAAGAGACCCTTACCTTTTTGATACATGAAACCTTCCTAAAGGACATGGAATAAGATGTGTGTAACAAAATATTGAAAACAATGAGAAATCTACATCACATTTTTCAAAAGAAACTCTAGATTTCCAACTTTCCCATTTGTCCAATCAATCTATAAATCCCTCTCCTAATTTTTCATCACAACAAGAGAATATTTTGTGTGAGATTCTTAAAGCCAACTTAATTACTCTTCCTTTGGAAAATAAATGAAAAATAACAAACACAAACAACACAATTTTTCCATTTGTATGTATCATCAAATTTATGGCCATAAGACTAATGAATGTTATGATTATAAGTGTAAAATTTAAGAACTCATTGATTGTGGTATGATTAAAATGACATGTAACAGTGAATGACACCTCTGTCATGATCATTCTAAATAATACCTATCTTCCTATTATGTTTCTCCTCACTATGTGACATTGGCTAGCCTATCCTTTGCGAGCTCATTGTCATTTATGGTGGTGCAATTTTTAGGTGCAATCATACTTTTTGAGTAACATAATAGTCATTATTCCTTGTCTCCTTGCTTTGTGGGGAAAGGGAACTATTTCACTCTCTTATTTATCCTAAGGACCCATTTTCTCCCTTTTTTGACTCGTTTCTTTTATACGATGACATCCTTTCTTGCATGCATTTTTTGTTTTACATAAGGATATTCTCTTTTTAAGGAGATTTACATCCCGAGTTGCAACCTTATGCTTTCTTGAAAGTGCATGTCTATTATAAATAAAAACCACTTAGGGAGCATAATGTGTCATTCTCTGTCAAGTATCCCCTCACCTAGCAATAGGGAATGTGTGTATACTTAGTCCTCCTTCCTTTTTTTCTCTTCCTTTCCAATAGATCCAATATCTCTTGGGGACTTATTTATTTTATAGTATGATGCCCTTTCTTGCATGAATTTTTTGTTTTAATTCTAGGATCTTCTCTTTTTTAGGATATTTACATCCCGAGTTGCAACCTTATGCTTGCTTGAAAGTGCATGTCTATTATAAAAGATCTATCACTTAGATTATATATTGGGTTATCCTTTTCTTTTTCTTCTATCTTGGGGGGAAAGGTATTTCTATCTCATCTATTTATCCTTTTAGAGGATCCATTATCTCTTTGTTGATCATCTTTTTTTGTACTATGATGTCCTTCCATGTATGGACTTGTTGCTTATGATCTGTCTCCTTAATTAAATTGGCATCCTACTTACAATTTATTCCTTTCTTGGAAGTGAATATCTTATATAATTGGGTTGACCACTAAGGTGACATAACATGACATCCTTCTTGATCCTCCTCTTCATCTCTCTATAGATTTGTATTATTTCATGATGGTACATCCTTTTTGGTATGAGATACTTTGTTTCACACAAGATACTTACATATTTGCTTAACAATATTTTTCATGTATCAAAGGGCATGTCTATCAAAAAATAGTATTCCACATTATTTATATCATTCATCTCTTTCCTTGATGACTTCCTTACTTTATAATGTGATTTATTTTCTAGCGTAAATATATTTATTTTATATTAGGAGTTCTCTCTAGTTTACAACTTATTTTTCTTAGAATTGTATATGTATTATGAAGTAACTATCATTAAGGATGCATCGCATATTTTATCTTTCCTTTTCCATTGGGGGGAAAGGTTTCATTTTTTTCCTATCTTTTCTTCTAAGGATCTACTTACCTTAGTATAGTGGCATTTTTTTATCATGTGACATTCTTTTCTTATAAATAATTTTTTGTTTTGATTTTGGATTCTTTCTTATACAAGAGATGTGCATCCTTGATCGCAATCTCTTCTTTATTTGTAAAACTATGTTCATCATAAGAAATATCCCTTACTTTGCATCTTAGAGTACGTTATCCTTCATCGAGAATCCCTTTTTCACCTAGCAATAGGAGGCTAAAAGGGTGCATTCTTGTTCTCTTCCCCTCTTTGTCTTGAATATGCTATCTTTGTTCAATAACTCCTCTTGAAGGTAGATGTCTGTCATCCAAGATCTCTTCCTTTCAAGGGTCTCTTCCCACAAGTGGACTATCCTTTCATGATTATCATAGCTCACAAGAGTCAACACTCTTTGTTGAGTTTATGGCATACATTGTTTCTTTAAGGATATCTTCTTGTCATTGGAAGTACGTATCTTTTTTCTCTTTCCTTATGATGTCAACTAAGTTGTCATCATAAGGATGGGGGGCATACATATGGCCTCCCTTATACATTATATGCATCTTTTTGGTTATTAATCCCTAAGGAGACAATGTTTTATTTAGGCCTGGTCGCTTTTTATGGATCAACATTGAGACAATGTTTTCCATAAGACTAATCCATAAGTCATCCCTATGCACAAAACATTTTCAAATCTTCCCCTGAGCACAAAATTTTTAAGCCATCCCTGAGTGCAAACTATTTAAGCTACCCTAGAGCACAAGCATTGTTTTTCCAAGCTGCCCCTGAGCGCAAAAATTGTCAAGGTAGAATTGACTAGAATAACAAAAATTTCTAGACCATCAATTCTCCTTCCTTTCTCTCTTTGAGATAAAAGGAACTAGAATAATGTAACTTTCTAGCCTTTCTACTCATCTCCTTCTATCTTCTCTTCACATGGACCACCTAGCATAACACAACTTGCTAACCTGTTGGATTTATGTTCTCTCTCTCTTTCCCTCCATGCTCTCATAGATATGTTTGTGGGTTAGATCATGGATTTTTTTTCTTATCTTTGATATGTGCTCTTTCTTTTAATTGATCATAACTTGAGCTAGAAAGATTCAATTTCCATAGTGTTTCAGGCTCTGGAATCGTGACTTAGTTTCCTAGCTATCCAAGTGATTTTTGAAATGTTTTGAGTTCATCTTGGTTCATTTTGATAAGAATTTGTCCACAATAAAAATTCACAATTTGCTGAGGTATACATGATTCCCTATTTCACCTTTCCTAATAGCCAGCTTAAATAGGGGTCATACATCTACTCATGAATCTCATCATTTACTTTGTAAGCCCTAGGTGATTTATGTTTTTCACTGACATGTGTTTTTTACAAGTTGTGGTTCCTAACATTGCTTCCAATAATTGCACACTGGGGGCTTTGGTATATCCTTTTCATTTACTAATTTCTTGTACTTTAGCTTGCATATGCACATAGTGTCATATACAGCTAAAGTGGGGGCTAAATGTATCATCATAAACTATAAGGTTCTCTACAATTTAATGATTATTTAGCACTTTCCTTACTGCATTTACATTATAGATTGCATTCTAGGACTTCATAATTGCACTTAATGCATACCTAATTTAAATATGGGTCCTCTAATCTCTCCAAACTTGTGCAAAATCAAGGTAGGACCTTATTTATAGGCATCCTCCTCTATTTTCCCTCCAATCAATAAATTCACCTCATATCCTAGGCCATATTTCACCTTTTTTGGCCTCAGAATTCAATCCTAACATCGTAATCAATTGTCTATTTGGATCTCATATCTCCAGGACCTACAAACCAAATTTCATAAAGTTTCAGGTGGGATAAGTCGACTAGCCAACTTGTCCCTGAGATTTTGAGCCTAGATTTGGGGCAAGGTCACGTCTTGAGGCATTTGTGATATTTCCATATTTATAGTCAATCTGCTTAGTTTTATCTTCTGATTTTGCTATAAAATAAACCCTCACACCTCACTTTGAGAACATGAAATCAATTGCAAGGTGAAAGCCCCAATTTTATGACAACAAGAAATTCCAAGGTGGAAGCCCCAATTAAATGACATCCTATGAAGTGAGGTCTTGTTATTGAAAGATACATCTATCTACATCAAGTATCTACATTCTTCCTCAATTCAAGACATCATTTTAAACATCATCGTGGAGCTTCAAATGGATCATGAGGATGGCTAGGACCACTCTTTCTATCTAGGGTTGGGTATGACTCCTTGTTATTTTAAAATCTATGCATTGGGGCTTCATATTTACATGTTTACATTTTAGATATATGATTATTTACATGCATTCAATCATACATTAATTGCATTTACATTCTAGGGTTTCACTCTATCACATATAGGATTATATCTTGGCATTTACTTATGCATTTCATCTCATTATCAATTTAGACATACTCTAGATTCAAGAGCACTACACATTATCTCTATCATAATGATTATTCATGGATGTGTAAATCACCAAAATGGGGGTTTGACCAAGGCAAACCCCTATATAGCCACACACACACAAACACAATTTTTATGATCTGTAAGTTCAGGTAGTCTTCAATCCAACTGTAAATCTAGAGAACCCTTCCACACCCAGAGACAAAGCATCCCTAAAATTTGGAGCAGAAAAGTCCAGGGACAAGTCAAATTTCCACAAACAAGTCAACTTTCTAGGGACAAGTTGACTAGCCAACTTGTCCCTCCCAACTTTCTATGAAATTTTAGGTACAGGTAGTTTCAAGTCTCAGATTTCTAGATCCAGAGTTATAGCAAGTTCTGATACTTTGATAGTTGGGTACTTCAGATCCGAAGTACCATTTTGATTATTCTATTTCGAGATGCACTTGTTCTTACCTCTTATTCCTTGTACTTAATTTTATAGATCATAATTTTTATTTACATTTCATTTCCTTTTCATTTCTATTAAGGAATCAAAACCCTACATTGTGTAGATATCACGTTGGGACCCTTACTCCCTTATAATCAAATTCACTTTGTAGGGGGTTTTGTATTCCAATGTATACTTAGATTTGGGATGTAGTGGCCTTATGATAATGCATCCCATTTTCCATTATACAAATGGATATCAAAATGATGAGTAATAAGGGGTTCTTATGCTAACTCCACCATTTTGAGATTCAAATTTGATTCAGGATTACCACAAATGAAAATCTTGAAATAGGATTCTGACATAAGGCTCTGAGGAAAGTTTGGGACCCAAAACCTAGGGGCATGGTGCCATTGGTGGTGTGTCCCATGGAGAATGGGCTCAAATTTTAATGGGAGCTCAGGGAGAGAGAATAGGAGTGGGAGGAGAAAAGATAGCTGGCCAAGATTAAGCATAATAGGCATTCAGACCTCAAAATCACCAAAATGGGGCCTAATAGGTCCTAAAGCATCCAATTATGGGTGCTAATTTTTTAGGACTATATAGGTTATATGATTTATCCAATTGTGTGTCATTCACATATTTAGTTACACTTGGATGAATTATATGTAGATTGTCTATATCCACCAGATTAAATCAGTGTTGTTCAATGCATGCACATTGTTTGTTGGTTTTATTTGTGCTTAGTTGTGCATTGGTACATTTTTTTGAACTAAAAGATGAATGATTAGAGTGATAGGATTGTTAGTGGTTGGGACATACAAAGTATCATGTGGATTGTCACAATGTCATAAACAATCCAAATGAGTTGATCAAGACTTATGAGAAGAAGACTATTAGATATTGAATGACATTATTACCCTATAAAAAAAAACATTCTTACAACTTAAATAGTATTTCAAGTTGTTTTGGCACACCAAATATCTTTATCACAAAGTAGCAAAAACGAATAGTTTGTGTTTGTATCCATTTCCACGAGTAGGAAAATTCTCATGTGTAGTAACTTGTTGAAAAAAAAATTATAATGTAATGTTTTCTTAAGGCTCAAACATGTTTTGAAGGGACCCAAAATCCTTTTACAAAATCTTTCCCACGGCTAAATGTCAAAAACCCGACATCCAAACATCAAAAAACTAGAGACAAAGGATAGAGAAAAAACTAACCACAAAAGACAAGAATACATTAAATTTTTCAAAGCCTCAGTGGCTTGAACCTCAAGCTGGGAACTGTCAAGTGCCATATTTTTGAGATTCTTCAAGTCTTGGATAAATTGGATTGAGGATCTTTTAAGATTTCATCATGTTCTAGTGCATGGTCTCTTGTTTCATCTATAGTCCCCTGCATACTCTTATCCCCTACTTCCATCTCGACAACTTTCATCTGGCTTGGATGCATTTGCTCATGCTTACTAACCATCATTCTAATGTTCTCTGTAGTATCTTTAATAACCTTATAGCTAAAATAAACCAGTGTGAAGAGATTATCATTGATGCTTTTGAATTTGGTTTCCAAGATCATAATTCTACCCTCATAGTCCATCTTCATTGTTTCCACATCTTTAACCATTTTTTTCAAGATTTGATAAGATTTTTTCCCTCATTCTCATCCCATGGGGCCTCCTTTTGATGTTTTTTTTTTTTTTTCTAGTTGGTAGTGAATGGTTTTAAGCTTGATTTTCATTTGATTAAACTCATGAAAAATCCACTTATTCATTATAAAGGTATCAACTGTAGTATTTCTAGCAATGGCCAACACATCTAGCGGTCTTTCTTCATCAAAATTCAAAAGAGGAAAGTCTTTCAAGATTTCACAGGAGAAGGGGGGCTCCCTTCCCTCTCTAAATGAAGGATGATTTATTTATAGTCTAGCACCATATCCTCTAACTACACATGATGAGAGGAGTCATCCAAAGGGATGC
The DNA here is from genome assembly GCA_018584345.1 of Thuja plicata. Lineage (NCBI taxonomy): Eukaryota > Viridiplantae > Streptophyta > Pinopsida > Cupressales > Cupressaceae > Thuja > Thuja plicata. The sequence goes on along the minus strand of MU225207.1, from coordinate 1,505,479 downwards.
CATATAGACTCAGGAGAGGAGAAGAACCTTTGGAATTAGGGATAATGGGTTTTTTATTCTTAGAAACCCCAATAATTATTCCCTCCCATTTAAGGGAAAAGTGACTCTGAATGTATCTCACTATCCCATTCACCCCCCTCCAAATAGATACTTTTAGAGTCGAAACGAGCTGTATCCTCATTCTACTTAGAGGGAACAATGCAAGTCTTTTCTTCAATTTAGAGGAAGAAGGGCAAGATTTATAATGCTCCATAATAAGAAAAATTAAACCTTCATGCAACACAAAATTCCTAGTGTTATTTCTATGATCCTTTATGCTTGTAAAGAGAGAAAATAAAAGGAATAAAGGAAATGAGATGCAAACCTTGTGATGAAAGTGATTCAACATCACAAATTGGTGCCTATACACCATTATGAACCTTCCATTCAAGGAGAAATATTGGATCAAAACCTTAAGCACCACAGCCCACAAATTCTTAATGGAATTCATGACATAACCATTCTTCTTTTTCTTGACCAAACTCCCACCTTCATTGTCTTTCACAAAAGTGTTAGTCACCACATCTGAGTCCTTCCTACTTCTAAAAAACTTATTTCCATCTATAGGGAGGCTAGTGACCTTATTTATAAGCTCCCTCATGGCATCCCATTTATGACCCAACATATTCATTACGTCATTCTTCTAATTGTCCTCATATTTGTTGGTAATTTTGAGGTCAAAGCCATGTAGCCTTATGGGGCAACACCACCCTATTTCAAAATGTTCTAAATAGTAGTGTTTACTTGACCTCCTCATAGTTAATGGATTCCAAAAAAATTCTATCCCCTCCCATCACGATAAGGATACCACCAATGGAAGGTGCTTTATTTTCAATCTTCATAGGAGCTTTGTTTCTAGCTTCCACATAATGAATAAAGAGAAATAGGGCAAACAATTCCCATAAAACATGTGGTATAAACTCTAAGATCTATTTTGTTCTTAATTCATCTCCTCATGTCACATACCAATTTGGAATCCATGCATGTATTCTTTCATATGCTATCATTTTTGAGATAGCCTTAGAGGGACAATCATTCATTTTCACCCTAATCAGTGTATCGCCTTGAACACCAAGATTAGAAAAGAAATCATCTATAGTGTTCCCTCACAATATAGATGAGCGATCCTACATTATTTTAAGTAGTTTATGAGGTCTTTATAGTCTTGAATCTATTTTTTAATACACCATGAGGGCTCTTGGACACCTTCAATACATTAGATAATGTTATTTGAATCCCTCTCAATCTAAACCTTAGTAAAATGTAAACATTTAGCCAAACAAATACCATGGTAGGCTGCCATAACTTTAGCAAGGTGATTAGTCTAACTTCCCAAGGGGAGTGTCACTATTAATAAGAACCAACCATACTCATTCCTCAACACTCACCAATACCTATTCAGCCCAAGATTCCCCTTAGTCTCCCCATCAAAGTTAACCTTGACCCATCCCAGGGGTGGGCTTTCCCAAAAAATATTATATCTAGATCACTTGTATGACTTAATAGGTTTAGATATATCAAATCCAAGGATCCACTATTGAGATATAGAAACATCTTCATCAAGAATAGCGCACCTCACCTAGGGTTTACAATTGGAGACTACAGAATGAATTTATTCCAAGATAACTCTTCTAAATTTGAAGAAAACCATAAAGTCGGGTGAAGCAGCATCCAAAAACACCTTGTTATTCATTTGTTTCCAAATACTCTACCAAAGATGGGTGAGATAAAGAGACCACAACAAGGAAACAACACATTTGGAAGAAGGAGACACCAATTGAGAGAGAATTTGATGCAGAGAAGATGGGAAAGCACAACTCACTCCCCATAGCTCCAAAACCAAACTCCACACCTCACAAACAAAAAGAAATCTAAAAAATGCTAGTAGAACTTTTAGAGTTTTCATAACCTAAGGTACCTTTGTTATCAATGGAGAAACCTCTTTTTCAAAGATTATCCAGAGTGAGAACTTTGTTCTAGAGAAAGATCCAAAATAATATATTGATCTTTGGAATCAACTTAGAACTCCAGGAGGATGTCCATCAAGAAGGCAAATGGGGGAAACTATACAGAGAAGATACAAAAAAAGGAGACCAAATAATTACATGAAATAGTGATAGCCCAAATTTGATAGTCCTCACTAGTTGATAGTCTGACTGAGTTCAAAAAGGATTGCAATGGATTAAGGTCCCTATTGATATCATTCAAACGATTCCATTTACCCTACTAAATATAATCTATAAAAAATGTACCAAATTTATTAATATATTCATCCTTACATTATTTTGGTGGTTGTTGAGAGGGTATGCTCTGAAAGTGGAAGGAAAAAAGTCATCCCCCTAGAGTCGTACCTTTTGTGTTGCACCTTCCTTTCCCACTTGTTGTCCTTGGTTTTCTTGCATATGCTTGGTGTTATTGCATTTACTTCGTGCCTTTCTTTTATATTCATTTATTTTACCTTGATTGTCTCTTTTTTTCTTGTTTTTGTGTGAGCTTTGGTTCTTTGGCCATGACTCACATGTATGACCTTTCATTTCAAGAACTCTTTGCCTGTGGGTTCAAGCTTCAAGTGCATCCCAAATTTGAGTTGGTGTATTTATTAAGATTGATAAGCTAGTTCTCGAAAATAAGGAATTTGGGATTAATAGCAATTTTGAGAAAGTTAGTAAGGATATTGTTCCAAACAATAACCCTAAGAAAGTGTAGAAAGTATCACAGAAGCCTTTGTTTAAGTTTTTGGTTGCAGAAAACCTTACTATCATCTATTCACCCACCACTTCTTTTGATAGAACCTTCTTGGAGAAGCCCCAGATGGTGTTAGGGGGATCTTTGGAGCCCATAGCCAATGAAGGTTGACATGGAATCATCCTCCAAACTAGAGACCCTAGAGGGGGATGAAGTGGTAAGTATTCTCCACTTGGTCAGAAAACTCTCTCCCTCTTTCCCAACAAGGATATGATTAAGGCTATTAGGAGCTCATTTGAAGAATGTGGAAAAAAAAATTGTTTGTATGGAGAATAATGTCTTGCCTTCCCCTAAATTCCTTGATGATTGACTGGCTAATGTATGGGGAAATAAATTGGAAATTTATGTGAACATCTGCTGCATGGTTCAAAAAGGGCTTTTTGTTGTTTTTTGAAAACTCGTGGTATGTAAGAAAGGGTTTTAAAAAAAAGGCTTCTGGAATGTTGGAAATTCTCTATTTCATGCCTTTCCTTAGTCCCTAAAGGGTGACCTTGAAACTATTGTGGCTTGTTCTTCTCCTAACTGGGTTGAATTCAAAATGCTTCAACATGAATTCTGGCCATTTATTGCTCAAATCCTTAAACCCTTGGGCTTGGTTCTCCAAGTGGAAGAGTCAGTAGTCACTCTTCCCCATTTGAATGCTAGAGTTTTAATTTCTTTGTCTCCAGATATTATAATCCCTAAAATAATTTATTTAAATATTGACATGGATACTTATGCTTGGGATCTTATAGTTTTAGGAAATCTCGGTGCTTGTTTTCATTTTAAGTTGAATGGACACACCATAAGAGAGTGCCCATCTCTCAAAAATGCTTAGAATGATAATTTTAATGTGAATTCAAAACCTAATGTAGGGCCTTATCCAAATATGAATTCTATGATGAATGCTTCTACTACTATTAAATTTTTTTTTGTTGATTCTAATGATAAGGTGAATGTGGATTCTATTTTGGACAATAAGCATACAGATAATGCTAATAATGTGTTTGATCATGTTGGTTGTAAGTTATTCCTGTAAATGATAATACTTAGAACACCCCCAAGGTCTAGGATGGTTGTCGATCTCCCCATTCTGATAAGGAAAATCCCAAGAGAAGGAATGCCCAACAGAGTACTTTGGATTCTATTAAAGAAAAAGTAGAAAAACATATAAATTCTAAAATGGTGCCTATGGAGCATAATGACCTTTCACCTGATTGCATGGACTCTTCCTGTGAAGAAGCTTCTGATAAACAAATAGTGCCTTTTGTCCCTAAATTATACTTGACAGTTGGTGACAATTCCCAATTTGTTGATGTTGTAAGAAAAAATTCCAAGAAGAAAAGGAAAACTATGGATATGCACTCCCTTTCTTCATCCATGGACAAGAATCAACAGAAGAAAGGTTAAGATATGCCAGATTGTTTCACCAGGCTATACCAGGGTCAAAAACCATCCCCTCATAATGTTTGATATGATGAAACTAGCTAGCTGGAATGTGAGAGGGCTAGAAATACGTGATATGAAATATGTTGTTAGAACTTGGTGCCACAAAATGATCAACAAAGACATTATCTATCTTCAAGAAGTTAAGGCCACTGGTTTTCAAGCTTCCTCCATAATGAAAATCATATGGGATCAAGCAACCTATTTCATCTCTAATCATGATAAGGGTAAAGGAGGAGTTTCCATACAATTTGGTCCTAAGTGGGCTGATAAGATAGCCTCCCATTGGGATTCTCCCTGTCACTGAGCATATTGGGTCACTTTTAAGATCTTAGATAGTTTGATTGGTATCTACAACATTTATGCTCCTAATGATTTTATGTGGAATCTATGATGTTCTCATTTCAACAAATGAATGGGAAAATTCTATTTGTTGTCTCCCCTACTACTATTTATAATAATTCTCCAATATCTTCTTTGATTAAGATTGAAATGAATTCTATCCCAAATTACAGACCGAAATGTAAGAACAATTTTAAACTAAATACATCTCTCCTTCAGGATAGTGATACTCTTGGTGCTATTAAGATGGCTACTTGCCTCTCCAAATTCTGTAATAGGGATCTTGTGCCTCAAAAGCAATGAGATGCCCTAACTGTTGTATGGAGGAAAATGTTTTGAATTGGTGGGGGAAAAGAATGCAAAAGATAGAGCTAAATTTGAAACCTATTTGCAGAAGAAACTTAATGAAACTGAAAGATTGCTTCAGATCAATGGGCACACCAAGTAGTTTGAAGAAGAGCTATGTAGTACCAAGATGGAACTATGAAAACTCCATAATTATAAATTCCAGGTTCAAAAAATTAGAGCCAAGATGAACTAGATAAGGGAAGGAGATAGGGGCACAAGTTACTTTTTTAATATCATAAGCGAAAAAAAAAAGAGAGCTAATTGATGAAATTTGGGCTGAGAATGGTGCTACTAGGAATGAAGAAGAAATAAAAATAGCATTCTACAATTTTTATATAGATTTGTTTTCCTCTGAACATGGAAGCAAGAATCAGGAGGCTCTTAATTGTTGTGTGAGATTGATTTCTAAGAAAATTTCAAAAGATGATGCTAAGGCCCTTGAGAAGTTGATCACCGCTAAAGAAATAAAAGATACCTTTAGGTCTCTTACTAATGAGAAATCCCCCAGACTTGATGGGCTCCTTGCAAAATTTACAAGGAAAATATTGAATGGATTAGTCTAGAATTGTTAACCCTTTATAATGATACATTTTAGCAAGGTTGTCTTCATAAGAACATCAATAGAGGGGTGATTATATTGATTACCAAAAGCGGGGACATGACCCTTGTTAGGAATTGGAGACCTATTAAATTATTGAACCTTTCACATAAGATCATAGCAAAAACTCTTGCTAGAAGGATTGATGGCCAATTAAAAAATATTATCTCAGTTACCCAAAAATCTTTTATTAAAGGGAGATATATTATAGAAAACCTAATCACAAGTTGGGAAGCCCTAAATTAGGCTAAAGAAGATGGGAAAAATGTGCACTGGTTTTGTTGGACTTTGACAAGGCCTACGACAAGATTGAGTGGTCATTTGTTCTTGGTATGCTTAGGTCATTTGGTTTTCCTCCGTACTTTTGTAAGTAGATCCATATTCTATTTAAAGATTCTTCTATAGTCATTGATGTGAATGGTAACTTATCTGATCACATTATTTTAAGGAGTTCAATTAGGCAAGGATGCCCAATTGCACCTGCCTTGTTTGTTATTACACTATATTCTATGTTATATATTCTTAGAACCTCTTCACTTGGACCTCCAGTGAAAGGTATTACTCTCCCTAATCAGGATGAGTTAATCAATTGCCAATTTGTTGATGATAATACTCTTTTTTATATATCTTTGAAGAAAATTTTGATAATTTTTAAGATAGACTTAATTTCTTTTGCTTGGACTCTGGAGAATAGGTTCCCCCCCACAAATCTACTATCCTTGGATAGTCTGAAGCAACACCTAATTGGATGGCCTCTAGAGGATGGGTGTGGTTTGGGCCCTCAACTATTATTCATTATCTTGGGATACCATTTGTTGTTTCTCCCTCTTTAAAAGACATGTGGATGTGGGTTTAGTCAAAAGTTGAAAAGAAACATATGAAATGGAAGACACATCTCCTTTCTCTAGCTGGTAGAGTACAAGTAGTTAAGAAGGTATTAGCCTCTCATTATATCTACTATTCTTCTTCTTGACTCTTTTCTAATTATTATATTAACAAATTAGGAAGAGTCATTAGAGACTTTCTTTGGCCAAATGAATCAGGGTCCAAGAAGAGACAATATGTTAAATGGGAGTGATGTTGCATGCCCATAAAGTTGGGTGGGATGGGACTTAGATACTTAAAAGTTCATGGGGTTTCTCTTGCATCTAAATGGATCTTTAAATCCATACAAGGAAATGATCCCTGGAAGCTACTAGTAAGAAATAACATTTTGAGATCCTCTATAAAAAAGGTAAAAGATGGAAATACATTTATTTTTGTGATATCATCATGTGGGATTTTGACATCAAAGTTTTTGGTTCCAATATATTTGCATCATTATGGAAAGCATGGACTCAAGTAAAAAGGCTATTATGCTCCAAGACTGTGGTTGGTGGTCCTCCCACATATTCTATGGTGGATAGGTCTTTATGGTGGGGTGTGCAAATGAACAATAAACCTCTTTCTCTCACCCAATGTTGTTCTACTAAATAATGAACTTCTCTTGGATTTTCCCTAATAGAGGATGTTCTAATTAATAACCATCTTGGATCTGGAAAAGCTTTGAAATCTAAATATGGGATCCCCCATCCCACAATAAAACATATACTTTAATTGTAAAGTCCACTAACATCTTCTTTCCTAATAAGATCTTAAACAATGAATCTTTTCTCAAACAACTTAAATGGCAAGATGACACCAATTTGTATGATGTTTCTACTAAACAAATATATTATATGATGAAGGAGGATTCTTGCATTCTCAAGCGGTTAAATAAGTTTTGGAATCTTCAATGACTTAGAATGACATTTTGTTCTTGATTTGATGTGGCACAAACCCCTTGATCCAAAAAAAGACTTCTTTGGCTCGACTCGGTTGCTCAATAAACTTTCTTTAGGCTCTATTTTATCCTCTGTTGGCATTTCACCCCCTTCTTGTTCCATTTGTAATGTGTTTGAGACTACTGGACATGTTTTTATTGAATTCTATTTTTCTTGTTTGGTTTGGTCTATCTTTCTTGAATCCCCTATGGCATGGAATTCACATCCTGGCATGTCTTTGATTGAGGTTTTAGCTAGTTGTGTAGATTTCTTTGATCATAAGCTAATATATTTCTGGTTGTCCTATCTGCCAAGAGCTTATGGTTCCTCTAGAAATAGATAAATGAGGAAGTTTTCTAGGATAAGAGGAGGGTGCTTACTGAGTTTAAGTTTAAACTCACACATTACCTTATAATGATGCAGGTCTCTATTGTACTTGAAATTCCAAAGAGTAGAATCATGATTCTTGTGCAAGAAGGTGCTCTTCTTATCTACAAATCAAACATTTAATCAACTCATTATTTCAACACCTACAAATATTTGCTAGACTAAAAAGAGATTGATATGTTGAACTAATTCTATGAAGATAAAGGTATTGATAAAGAAGCGACTAAAACAAAGAACAAGGATACCAAACTAGTAGATGCACCAAGTTGGGAAGCTACAACAAGTGTTCCTCTAGTTGTTAATCCTCCACTTGGGACATATGAGATTGATTGTGTTGAATGCAACAAAAACATCATTAAGTCATGGGAATCTTGATGACCTCTAGTAGATTTAGAAACATGTACTTCTTATTTCTCTTAGACTCTCGAGGAAACACTATTTTGATATGTAAAAGAAATGTACTATGCATAACAAAATGATAGTACAATGGTTAGATTAGGATCAATGACTCTCAAGGAAACACTATTTTGATATGTAAAAGCAATTAATTTTAGTATCCTTTTCCTTTTGAGCTGGATTATCTTAGGGCTGCGAATCAGAGGGGAGAGTGAGCACCTCATCTCTTTTTGTATTATCTTCCTTCAAGGTATGATTAATCATATAGTTTCCTTTAGTAATATCATTACCCAAAATAGGGGTCGGTCCCTCATTTTTCTTCTCTTTCTAGACCTTTTTCATTTTAATAGGGGCCTTGGAGGGACACTCCTTAGCCCAATGGATAGATTTTTTACAAATGAATCATGCAAAAGGGAGCATCTTAAACTCAATAGTTTGAAAATTTCTTCACATGATGGTTTCTTGTGTCAAGATTTTGTCACTATGTTTTTAATGTCCTTAGGTTAATTTATTATAGTTGGCATGATATTTTGACTTTCAGAGGCATGGATTCAAAGTTTTATGGTGTTTTTAATGTAGGTTTAACTGACCTTAGGTTTTTACACTCTAATTAAATTCCTTGGTGAATGCAAGGTAAATGTAATGTATATATGATGATTGTTTTGGTCCAAGTTAAGGCATGTTGTATTCCCCTTCTCATTCCTTTCCACTCTGGGAATGCTTAGGTTTTGACCTAAATTAATTATGTTCAGTTTGTAAGAATAGAAAGGAACTGAGAGGGGGGGGGTTGAATCAGTGCAAACAAGTAATGAAGCAATTCAACCACGAATCTGATTATGATTTTAAACAACTTCCATACAACTAAACATGCAAGTATAACTATGTAATAGAAGTAAAAAAATTCAAGCATCCACAGAGCATAGCACATAACACCACTATTTTTATCATGGAAACCCTTGTAAGAGGGAGAAAACCATGGTGGGGATGACACCCAAAAATATATTCACTGCCGTAAAAAGAGTTTCCATGTTAGGATGTTACAATACCCTGTTAGGGGCTCACCCAATTAAGAGTGACTAGTACCTTGTTAGAAGTACAATCAAACCTGTTAGGATCTACCTCGCTAGAGGATTTAGAACTCCTTCTTAGAAGTCACCCTTTTAAAGGATTTATACAATGAGACCTATTAAAGTCCACCCTATTAAGGGATTTAACCTGATAACCTGTTAGAGTTAGCCATGAGCAATGGGCTCAAATGAATGATATGGGAATGACACTTCTTTCTTGTTAGATCCAATCCAATATCTAAACCCTGGTGCAATGTTCTACCTCTGTCTCTTATTGCAACCACCAATAACATGATCTTCAACCCTAAATAATATAATTTAGCTTACCTTTATACTATTGTTCTCATGTCGATTAAGACTTGAAAAACATTCCACAAGGTGACCCAAAACATTGACCAAACTCATGAAAATCAATGCCAATCATACCTAACATGTCAACCCAAAATGTAATACAAAATGTTATTACCAAACACCAACAAATAATCATCCGCCTCGATCATCTATTCATCGAGAACCAACCGATAAATCAACCGGTTCAAACTAAACACATCACCAAAATACCAAGTTACTCAAAACATTGAGTTAATTATTGCCGTTAGTAAACTTAACTTGACTAACAAAAATAATACTCTAGTAATGATCACACCACCCAATGTGCTTGTTATCATGATTGCCACTCAAATTACTTTATGTCAGTGTCTTCATGTTGACCGATCAAAAGACTTAGCTTATTTTTATTTACCTATCCATCCAATCAATCGGTATTTGTAACCTATTTATCAAATCTGATAGAGTTTCCATCAATGATAAACTCATATGCATCAAACACTGCATCTCAACTCCAAAATCCATTATAATGCCAACAATCTCCCCCTTTGGCATTGATGAAAAGACATAGTGAAAAAAAGATGGTCCTCTCAGTCCTCTCACCAATTCACCAAAAACATATACATTATGCATAGAATTCAAACTCAACTATAACCATCAAGATTTGCCTTGCTATACACTACCCCTTTGATCACTAAAATATACCCTCAACTTTGTTTTCACTACACCGATCACCCCCCCTTTGACAATAATGGAAAAGGTACATAAATGAACTTCAAAAATGAAATCATCTTACCGATCACACCCTTTCAAAAACATCTCTAAAATTGGCTTTGGCTATCTCCAAAGAACTCTCCCATGAATTCTGCAAGTGCTCCATGGTATGAATTTTTCCATGTAATATAGAAACTAACTCCTCCATAGATTCAAGTGTACTTATGTCTGGTAACCCAAGTGTTATCTTTGAATATATAACATTTTATTGCATTACATAAACTTTAGGAATGAAATAAGTCTATAACTGTAGTAAAGTAGTGATCCTCTTATCTTGTTCTGCTTGCAATATCTTCATCTTGTGATTTAAAACCTTAACTTGTGATCCATAAGTGGCAGAGGAATGTGAAATGGGATCAAAACTAGAAATTAAGAACTTAAGATCCCGTTGAGCTTCATTTCTCTTTAGCTCCAAATCTTGGGTAAATAATGAAAAATCAGAAACTTTAGCAAGTAATTTCCCAACCTCTTTCAAAGTTTCCTTCACCTGGTTTACATGAACTATAAGTCTCCCTTTATTTGATGCAATTGTCTCCATTAACTTATCTATCCTATTCTTTTTATAATCCATATTTTCTCTATTCATGACAACTTCCTCCAAACTAGTAACTTGCTCAGTGATAGCATTGATCAAAGTATCCATCTGCTCAATCAGTGTAGCATTAGGATCATAGTCAACTTTAGGTACAATATATACAAGAATGTCTCTAGCTAACTGAAGTACTCAATTTCTTGTTTTTTTTTAAGCTCTAAGGTTGTCCCTTTTAGCTTTCAACTTTAGTATCTTTGATATTATCATTGATTCACTAGGACTCATTTTGATAACATCGATAGGTTCTTGTATGACATCAACATCCTCATTTCTAAATTCATCTTCAATTTCTTCCTCAGAAATATCTATAGCCTTTTTATTCTTCTTGTAGCTTGAACTCCCACTTAGATCTAATTTCCCCTTTACTAAATGTGTTGCAAGATCAACTTCATGAGCTTCATATTTCTTTCCAACATCACCTATTTGTTCAACTACATGCAACAGGTATCAACACCTCTTCAATCTTATCCTTACATGCTTCCTCTTTTCTTTGCACATCTTCAACTTCAACAGTAGGAGCTTGTTGTGGAGTATCAAAAGGTATATCACCAATAATTCCTTCAATCACTTTCTTAGAAGTGACAAATTCATCTACTGTTACCTCTTTAATGGTAGCCTCTTGTGTTTGTTACTCCTCTTGAGCATAATCCACCAATTCATCTTCTTTCTCCAATTTCTTCTTCATGACATCAAGAGTCTCATCATAACTGCCTATGATTCACTAATGAGTATTCTACATACTCTACTTCTTGTTCTGAATTCACATCGAGTAGCCTCAATTGTGATCTTCACTTCTTCCATAGACAATTCAGGCTTAAGTAGAATCAATTCTTGTTCCATCATTTCTCTATCTTGTTTCAGAGTATATCTCCACCTAGCATCAATCTTCTTGTAAAGTGATTTGGGTATCATTTTATGCAGTTCACTAGGTGCTCTACAAAACTTATGCAAAATGCATACAATAGCATCTTCTATCTTTTTCTTACCTTCATTGTCATATTTTTCATAGCATTTGTTGGCATCTCCCACACTTCCATATTCCCTTATGTTCTTAGCTATGCTATCAATAGTAAAAGTTATCCTAGTCTTAGGTTTAACTGATTTCTTAGTTGTCATGACAACAATCTTTGATCTTTTGCCACTGGACCTCAATTCAGCTTGCTCTTTGTCAGAATTAGTTTGAGGTTCTTCTTCCTCAACTGTATCCTTCTTATTACTCTTTCCTTTTGACTAATTGTATAGCCATGTGATATTCCCTTCTTTCTCTTGTAAGTTTTATGTTCAGTCACAAGTGTCTTTTCTTTTTCTTTTTCCTTTTCCTTAACCACTACAAGTTTAGGCTTTGATGTAATTTTTATCTTAGGATGCATTCTAGCAGTAGGGGAAGGAGCCTCATTTTTCACTATGGATTTCCTAGTTTCTCTTTATGTTTCCTTACCGATTGTAGAAGATACAACCTCCACCTCTTCCACTTCTGCAACAACAACAAAGATCCTTACCTCCTCAGTAAAAAACTTCTTCTTGATATTATCCATCATTTCCTTTGTAATACCACTCTTCTTGGCTAAATCATCATCTTATTTCCTCACTCTACTCTCTAATAGAGGTGTCTTTAACTGTGAATGAATTTTTAGATAAGTTTATTCATAGGTAGCAAACCTTGGAGTACTGGCATCGATCAACTTAGATAGTAACTCATCAACATGGAGTGATATAATATCACCATCTACCTTTTAGACCATCGATAGAGCCCAAGAAGTTCTTGGTTGTACTGCCTGCATCATACATGTATCAGTATCCACAAAAACCATATATCTTCTTTGTACTTCTCTACTATATCAGTTGGGATCCTCTCTCTCATGCATTCTTTTATGGAAATCTTTGAAATAACACCACATTGTACTATTAAAATTATTTCCTAACATCCTTATGCATTCCTTAGTATATACTACTGCAAGTCTATCAATTGACCAATACTAGGGAAATGATTTTGCAAGTAGAAGAATATACATACTAGCAATGAACCATACTTGAAATATTTTTTCTTGCCCTTCTTGATTCTCTCCATGTTCAAAAATAACTGACTTCTCATGACCTCACATAGGTCATACTGTCCATTCTCCTTCATCATTTGATATGCAACATGAATACCACCGCCAGGCACACTATTCATTCAACTCAATTGGTATACTTTGTAACAATCAAAATAGATGCAAATTTGACCTCGATAGCTACAATGTCATTAATTGTCATAGCAAATTGATCTTGTTTCAACTTTGTTAGACAAGTGACCTCATCAATAGGAATCATTCTTAGAATAGGTACATCACCGGTCGTGCACAACCCTGTCACCGCATAAATAATCTTCTTGGTAATCTTATGCGGCCTATCCAACCAGAAGAACTGATCATGAAAATGAATTAGCACATATCTGATCTATTCAAGTTTGAAATCAATAGGTAGGTTGACTACATAAGTAAAACCCTTGTCTACCAAATGTTTGTGTTCATCCTTCAATCAAGAGTCATTACACAATTTGGTATATGCATTGAAGGTAACATTTTAACCAAGATACTCAATCTTACAATGGAAAAATAATATTATATCCTTAGTCAACAACACAACATGGGGTATCAAAGACAAAGTGCCTATGAGATCATTCTCTACCGCCTTCAAAGGATGAAACTTAAATACTGGCCTTGGTTCCTCTTTAATCTCAACCAATAAAGGAGTGCCCATAATGCCAAAAATAATTTGCTTCACAAAACACAATATAGAACCTTCACAACATAGAGAAATACCGTTTTTGTGCATCGATAAGGGTTCTTCAAACACTACTTCAATTCTAGCACAAGATCACAACTATCAATCCATAATCACTTCAATTCACCTTAGAATCACTCACAAGTGCTTTGCTTAGCTTGTAGAATGCATTGTGACAAATGAACTTTACTTTTTCCCTTTTAACATTTCATTTCCAAGTAATAAAAGCAAAAGTCAAATAGTACCTTTAACTGGTTGCAATGGTTAGAACATAAAAATGTCACTGTGCCATAAAAACCATAATGTGGTCACATAGAATCATATTTAATACAATATTATTCATTAGATTGTTTCATAACATCAATAGGCATCTACATGTGCTGATAAATCTTATCGTGCACACAACTTAGGGGATAGGTTATAGATCTTACTTGATTTTCTCCCCCTAAGCCAATAGCTTTGACTTAGTCTGATGATGAATTCTCCATATTATCTAATGTTGTGGATCTCTCTATCAATTTAGAAGATTTGAGTTCACATTTCATAACCCATGTTTTCTTCATCTTCTTTCTGATTCCTTCAACATCTACAATCTTCTTTCCTTTATCATTAACATGCATGTTCACTGGTTGGCCTCCAATATTTTTCTTCTTATCTCTGCAAGATCTAGCAAGATGTCTAATCTTGTTGCAATAGTAAAAAACCATACCAATTTGTCTCCATGGTCTAGCATTTCCTCTACCAGTTCTCATCCTACAATTCATTGCTATGTATCCACAATTGTGACAAATAGAATATGTAACATTCAATCGATTGCCTTGTTGATTAGGTCTCTATTGGTTGGAGGTATATGAACCTTGCACTCATTATCATTATGACCATACTTGTTGCAATGATAATAGTTACCATGAAATACAATAAATCTAGCATTATAACCTTTAGATCTTCCATAAAAATTTCCAAATCTAGGAATAGGTGTGTTATGTCTATGAGGTCCAATAGGTCTAAACCTACATAAATCAACAATATGACCTTCCTTGTGACAATTGAAACATATTGGTGTGTAATTCCTCTTACCATCTTTATTGTTGTTCACCTTAGGTGATGACTCTCCTTTTGCATGGATCTACTTTGTACCAGATAACTCACTAACTTCAAATTTAGAAAACCCTAAACCTTGTTTCTCACCATTTCTCCTTTGGATTGAGAGTTGTTCATCAAGTTTAATAGAACTCTTATTAAACTTGTCCAAGAGATCATTGGCTGCCTTAAGTTATCCTTTCAAATTTTCATTCTCTTTCCTCAAATTCTCATTTTCTCTTATGGAATTAGCATTTTCTTCATTTGTATCATGTAGGTGTTCATGCAAAACACCTACTTCTTATTCAGATCTAAATAGTTTCTCCATCTTGGATTTTAAGGTGTCATCTTTAGCTTTGAGATCATCTTCTGCAACCTTCTTGGCTTGATCTACAACTTTCCTTGCTTCTATTTCTTGACCCATTCTCATTGAGAAGTTTTCCAACTCCCTTTGCATGCTCTTCTTTTCTTGCTTCAACTTGTCCAACACCTTATACATGTCCTTGTTGTCCTTAGCTAGCTTCTCATTCTCCAAGACCAAAACCTCTACCTCAGATTCATTAGATCCACTCTTCTTAGATAGGTGTTTGATGAGATCTTTACTCTTATTCAATCGTTCAACCAACTCTTTTCTCTTAGCCCTAGAAATCTTCAATTGATCCTTGAGTTTCTCAATCATATATTCATCCTCTTCAATTTGCCTTCTATAGAACTCCATGTTCTCCTTAAGGATCTCTCCAAGCCGGTTAGGCTTATTCAAGGGAACTTGGCTCTGATACCAATTGTTATTATATAGAGGCACTAAGAGGTGTAGGGGGGTGAATCAGTGCAAACAAGAAATGAAAAAATTCAACCAAGAATCCAATTATGCTTTTAAAAAAATTTGGTTAAGAGCCCCAAACTATGTCAAAATAATTCACTAGGGGTCCACAATACCCCCTACTCCCACACAATCTAGGGCTCTACCAAAGAGTTTCCAAAACCCACAATTAAAAGACTAGATCTTCCACCCAATATTCAACACCATTAAGGGCACAATATGACACAAATAGAACCAGTTAATTCATGGATGGAACAAGGGTTCTATCAATTCTAGACATCAATTCATCCCACATAAAGATATCTCTAAAACCCAATTTAGGCACCTAATCCTATATAGGGCTACAAGGAGAAAATATGGATTCTTGAAGGAAAATTACTTGGAACTCCACCACAAAAAGTATTAACCACCCTCAAACTCTTTAATTGATCCACCAACAACACCCTCCAAGTTAGGGCTCTTGACCAATCCCCTAACTCCTATTGTCCTCAATTCTCTCCTAGGCCTAACAGGGCTATAAGGCCACTTTTACAAAGCAAGTGTTTGAATTTAAATCCACTTTCCAATCCCTCCAATTGGAAAATTTTTGGGATCACACAAAAATTCTAAATCCAAGGATTTAGATTTCCATTCCACCCCTAGGCCGAGTTGTGCCTTAAAAACCTAATTCTGGACAGTCACATCTAGATGCCTATCGAGAGGGTTTAATAATTTCTCCCTCCATCGAATTCATCCTAATCTAAGAACTCAAAATTATTAAATAAAATCCTCCCTCCTTTGTCTCCACCAAGGTTTAGAATTTTCCCATGGTGGAGTCTCTGGGAAAGAGGGATTTTGTCTCAAAACCCTAGTTAGGGCCTTCCTGTGACCAGTGAGCAATCAAAATTGGATAAATTTTGATCCCCTACACTTAAAACCTTAAAAACACTTGGAAAATTCAACTAAGACACTGGATCAAATTTCTCAATCCTTCAATGAAGCATTGGGATCCGTACAACTCAGAAAAATAGTTGGAAATATAGAAAAATAGTTAAATTTTATTGATTTCAATGTCAAAAATTTACAATCGATTCACTCCAACCATGGAGTAAGGTTTTCCAACCTTTTCATACATTTCCAAAGTAGTTCCAACTGAAAAAAATGGTTGTGAACATTGGGATTCAAAAGTTGCATCTTTTGACAAGAAGTTGCATTATGCAACATTGACAATTTTGACAACTTTTAACAAAAGTTGTCAAATGTGACTAAACTTGAAAAGTTTTGTGTTTTGACTCCATAGGGGACCTCAGAATGATTAAAATAACATTTCTACCCTTCCTTAGGTTCCCTAGAATATTCTATCCTAATCTACCCAATATTGTCCAAATTGACTAAGGTAGACAACTAGGTTTATAACATCACCTAGTGTCCCCTTGTCTTACAATTGAGGAATTATTGATGAAATTGGATCCAAGATCAAATAAATAACCTAACCCTTTGTATTTGGGCCCATTGATGTGCTTGAAATGGATGAACTTGAGGGTTCTCCTGCACCAAACTTCCATACAACCAAACATGCAAGTGTAACTTTGCAATAAAAGTAAAAAAAATCAAGCATACATAAAGCATAGTACATAAAACCACTATTTTTATCATGGAAAACCTTATAAGAGGGAGAAAAACATGGTGGGGATGACACCCAAAAATATCTTCACTATAGTAAAATGAGTTTCCATGTTATGAGATTGCAAAACCCTATTAGGGGTTGGCCCGGTTAAGAGTAACTAGTACCTTGTCAGAAGTACAATCACACCTGTTAGGATCCACCTTGGTAGAGGATTTAGAAATCCTTTTCAGAAGTCACAATATTAAAGGTTTATACAGTGAGACCTATTAAAGTCCACCCTATTAAGGGATTTAACCCGCTAGCCTATTAGAGTTAGCCGGGAGGAATGAGCTCAAATGACTGATATGGGAATGGAACTACTTGATGATAATCCTATAAGATAGTTTGTTGTCATTAGTTTTATAAATTTCATAATATTCAATGAAGCTAAGTCAGTAAAGAGGAAGACTACACTAAGGAAGACAGTTGGTAAAGCAAAGTATCAAGTACACTAAAAACTGAACAGTAACAAGCACCAAGTTAAGCAAAGGATGGGTACCAAGCAGAGCTAGTCATCGAGTCACCAAGACATTGAGTCACCAAGAAGAGTTAGTCATTGAGTAGATGTTATGTCACTAAGAAAGATCATAACATATTGCTGAGTATACCAGAGTCGACGTAACAATTCAAATTTAAAACATTAAACCTGGATACTGAGCAGGAAAACTTTTGCAATTTTCGAGGTAAACATTAGGTAGAATGTTGGAAATTCATAAAAAATGATTATAAATGATCATGAGGAAATTAATAAAATGTTATTCAAGTATAATAAATGCATTGGGAATGAAACCAACCATGCACCAACTCACCTCCACCATAGAAGGAGAAGGATCTAAATTAGGTTAGCTACCTAAAGATCATATAAAAGGAACAAAACATGAAGATAAGAAAAGGAAGTGAAACAATAGAGAGAAAGAGTGAAAAGGTGTAGAAATAGAAGAAGTCACAATGATAGAGATAAAGATAGAATTCATAAGTCATAGGGTGCAAAACATATAAGTTAGCGAGTGTAGAATGAGGTAAAGCACTTGCAGAGCGTAAAGAGTATGAACAACATTATGGTTGATGCATACTTGCAGACATTTTTGAATAGTTTTGTAATAGTTAGAAGAGTAGAAATCCCATTCAGTGGGTAGGCCCTAACATGTCTTATTTTTTAAATCCTCTAACTAGGCACATCTCTTAGATGAGAGATTGTAAAATCCTTTAACAAGGTAGACTGAATAAGTCTTTTGTACTCTTGACTGAGTATAATCCTCCTAACAGGGTAAGCTATCAGAAGTAGCTAAAATTGTAGCTCTAACCGAGCAACCTTTATTCTATAGAAGTGAAGGACTGTGGGTGTCATCCCTACCACAGTTTTTTCCTCTAACAAAAGATTTATGTATGACCAAAAATCATGGAGTTATGTGTCATGGTTCTTTGATTAACTTTATATGCTTTTCAACATTTTTATGAATGTTATTTAGTTTGGTGGAAAGTAAAGAATAGTAATTAAAGGTTTGAAAGTATTGATTCACCCCTCCCCTCTCAACACTTACCTTTCCATAGATTAATCCAACAGTTGGTATTAGAGCTATTCTCTTGAGATAGGGGTTCAACAACATAAGAGTAAAGATCGTGACTATGGAAAGTGTATAGTTGGAAAACAGAAGCACTTCCATTGTAGACTGGTTTAGCCCTCTAAGTAAGTGGTTTGGGGTCATTTCAAGCATCTTGAATGGGTCTTTGACTTGGATCTAGATTTTCCCCTTGTTCTACCCCATTTCCCACTTTTATCCGACCTGTTACTGGCATCCTAAACTGCAAACCTGAGATTTTTGACATAGGGGTCAAAATCAACCTTTCTGGGTCAAGGTCACCCTCAACCTTGACCTAGGTCAGAATCGACCTTGATTCTGACCCAAGGTCTAAATTTCATGTTTCCAGGGTTTTCAGATGTCGGGCTTCGGAAAGGTTTAATTCCCGCTTCTGGGTAAGCTATTTCAATCTTCAGAGAAATGACTCTTGAAATTATATTTAATATTGGTCCACTTCTAGGGATATAGGTATAATTGGAATTTAATTCTCCTATGTAGGGCTCTCTAGAAGATTGTGTCCTAGATTCATATATAAGGAAGCCTTTTCCTCTCATTTTCTCTAAGACTTGGAAAAGATAAATCATCATCCAAGCAAGAAGGATCAAAGTGAAATCTAAGTGTGAAGAGAAAGCTAAGAAGCAATTATCTACTCTCAAGCATTCAAGCACTCAAGCATCTTCTGTGTGCATAAATGTTGTCACACTTCTATGAATCATTCCATTCAAGGTTGCTCAAGAATGAGGCCTCAAATATCGATCCATAGCTCTCTAGTCATGGATGTGTAAGAATGTAAAGTGAAGGCCCTCAGATAGACCTAGTTGTGTCTATTGAAAATACACCATGAAACGAGAGATTCAAATGCGTGAAAATGAGATCTAATCTATATGATTGCAATGCATAAAAGGAAATTAATCTAAATGATAACAATGCATAGTAGTCTATGAAAGGAAATATGAATGCAAATCTAATCTATGGAAATAAACATGATTCTAATCTATATGAGGAGCCATTAATGCAAGAAAGAATGAGACAAGAAGAGAGAAGTTGCAATATCCAAGCTCAAATGCTCAAATGCTCCTCCAAAATTGCTCTCCAAACCTGCAACATAACAATACTAAAAATTCTAATATATGAAAATGAGAAGGAGAGGTCTCCTTTTAAAGGAAAGTGAACGATTGAGATTAAGAGGCAAAAATCAAAGGCTACGATTAAGAGGCACAAACCCACCACTTAGAAAGATGTGAGAAAAAAGGGATTTTATTTACTTTTTCATTTAATTTATTGCCTTTTTCAACAAATAAAGTGCTTTAAGTGGGGATTTTTATTTATTTAATTAAAAGAGGGGCTTTCTTTCAATTAAATAAATTAGAAGAATTTTATTTAATTAAATGGGAGGAATTGAATTTAATTAAATAAGAGGAATTTAATTAAAAGGGAGATTAAATCTTTTAATTAAATAAGAGGAATTTTATTTAATTAAAAGGGAGATTAAATCTTTTAATTAGATAAAAATGATCAAACCTTAGGAAATATTGAAATAATTGAATAATTGAATTAATTACAATTTGATCAAAGAAATTGATTTGAATTGAAATTGTTTCAAAGCATTGATTCAGAAATTTGATAAAATGATAAAATAATAAATGGGGCCCAAAGTCTAGGTGACCATTTTAGGGTGCATACACCTTCAAGCATTCAATTCATCAAGGAGATCCATTGGTAGCCATTAAAGGATTCAAGCTCTATAGAGCCCTCTTGTTGAAGATTTCTCCATCCACATTCTCCAAGCTTCTTCCTATTCAAAGATCCATTCAAGATTGGTGTTGAAGATCTACAAGAAATTGATTTGAGACATCCTAGATCCGACATTCTACATTCTACATTCTTTTGGAGCATACATACTTGTGGATCCACAAATTTGAATCTGCCATAAGGATTTCTATACAAGCAAGGTTAATTTGTTTATTTACTTATGCAATTTAAATTCAATTTTGAGGTTAATTCCAAAACTAGGGTTTGACCAATGCAAACCCCTCCCCCCAACAAACAAACCATTTTTCTTGCAAGGACAGGTTTAGAATAGTAAATTGGAGTGCAGATTTGGATACCCTTTTCAGCAAACTATCAGGATTTGGAAATAGATTTTCTGTTGAACTGTGTAGGTCAGAATCAAACATTCTGGGTCAAAATCAACATTGTATTCTGGGTTAGAATCAGAAATTTTGGGTCAAAGGTGACATTCATTTTTGGTTCAAAATTGGACCTGAGCCACATTCAAAGAATATTTCTGGGTTTTCTTTGTCTCTACGTTTCTATTCCAGATTTGTTGCAGAATTTCTAGAAACTTAGTGTAGACACCTGAAAACAACATTCTTCAGATCTATTACATTTTGAGGTTAGTAGTTGTCTTCAATTCATTTCAATAAAAGTTTTAATCTTCCTAAATCTATTACACACTCTCTTCTATAAAACAGAAGTTAGGGTTTTCCTCTTTATCTCTATCCTTAATAGGTTGATTCATTTTTGCATTGATCCTTCCTTTGGGGTTAATCAATTTGGATCTTCCCTTTATGAAATTTGGGATTAAGAGGACAATATTACCTTCTCCACTATTCCTAAATCACATTCAATATATATACATCACACATTGTTTTCCTCTTTACATTTTGGTGAACCCGCGATAGACAACTCTTTCTTTTTGGTGTTAGATTTATATTTTTATGTTAGATCTTGCATCCATATTAGATTAGCTTTCTTTTATGTTCTTGCATTTACATTTCAAAAATTAAAATCAAAATCTTGTGTTTCCTAAATTAGTTAATTTGCATTGCATTGGTGCATGAGCTTTACTACTTCTAGTCCTACTTATAGTATCTTGGTTAGAAGAAGCCATAGACTTATGGGTTCCTTTGATCCCGAGTCTTCCTCTCCTTTCCTTAGGATCCTAGATGACAAGTTGA
The DNA here is from genome assembly GCA_018584345.1 of Thuja plicata. Taxonomy (NCBI): domain Eukaryota; kingdom Viridiplantae; phylum Streptophyta; class Pinopsida; order Cupressales; family Cupressaceae; genus Thuja; species Thuja plicata. Next base: position 1,483,789 of record MU225207.1, on the reverse strand, counting down.
CCACTCATGATTCTAATCCTTCTATGGAGCATAACTCTTCTCACTCATCTCATGATGAGGATAATACTTTAAGAGTTCCTCCTGGGAAGGTCCAAAAAATTTCAACCAAACTTGATAAAATGGGAAATTGGATTATTCAAGAAAACCATAATAAAGATTCTATCCAAGCTATAAAGGCTCTTAAGAAAGTCCTTCATAATAGTGATCAAGGTGTTAATCTCTTTCATGGTATCACTCATCTTATGCATTTGAATGTTAAAACTTTAGCTCAATAGGCTCAAGATCTAGGATTCACTCCTCCTGTCACTAGTGGGGAACCTTCTTCTGTTTCTTTACCTAGCATTCCTACTTACACTCTTCCTTTGTTGACTACATCTCTTTTAATTTAATCTATTCATGTGAGTGTTCCATCAGTGTCTCTACCTACCTTACAACCTTCTTACAATAGCGTTCCTTTTTCTTATTCCAATCCTCTTCCAACTGTGGTTTGAAGTGTTCCACTGATTGTGTCTTCCATTCCTACCACTTCCTACACTTTTCCTAGTGTTCCTAATGTTTCTATACCACCTATTTCTTCTAATGATTCCACAATCATTAGTTTAGCTCAAACTGTGTCATCTTTACAACAACAACTTGCATCCTTAACCCAATCCAAGTTTAGCATACTCACATGTGACATGGGTAGTCCTTTATCCTTAGAAATTATTCATGCTACTATCCCTCAACAAGCCGATATGCCTCACCTTGAGAATTACACTGGTAAGGGAGATCCTATCACTCATGTTAAAACATTTCAAATCCTTTGTAGTGATTATCTCATGACCATAGGATTTTAGCTAAGTTGTTTGATAGAACTTTTCATGAGAAGGCCTTGCAATGGTATTGTTCTTTACCTCCTTATTCTATTAATTCTTTTCCTAAAATTTATAATACCTTTTGTATGTCTCCTTCTTGTGATTTGTGGTTCCCAAGATTTCCAAAGGTGGGGGTTAGTAGCACCGTCTTGCAATGATAGAAATCAAATACACAAAGCTACTAATAACGAATAACTTAAAACGTAACCAATAAAATGTACAAGCAAAGAAAAGAAAACAACCGAATGCAAACCCCAAAGTGCTTGAAGCTTCTATTGTCTCTCTCTACTCCTTCCAAAATGCTATTTTTGATGCTCAGTATTGGTGTGGGTAACATCTATAACTTGAGAAGTGTCAAGAACTTGCTAATTGAAATGAGTGTGTGATCGCAAGATGGATTGAATGCTAGAACCAAAATGATGGAGAAATGGTGCACGACAGCTTGAAATCCTGGATAAATCAAATAGTTATGAAGGGTTTATTATATAGTAATTAAGGATGAAATAAATGGTTGAGATCAATCCCAGAGATAGGGAGATGAACGATTGAGATCAAAGGGAACTATAGAAGCCATCAGTAAACTCCACCTCTTCAATTGGTAAAGAGGAGATAGAGTTTGGTTGACTGAAGAGCTAATTGTAAGTTACTTTTTAGAATTGAAGAGGTGGGTGGAGTTACCCATGTGAACTGGAGAGATGGGTGGAGTAACCGATGTGATTTGATTGGAGTTATCTCTTTGAAGATAAATGAATATTTAATTCATTTATTTAATTAATGTTTACAACATGTGAGATGATTGAATTCCTTTAATTTAGAATTGCTTTATTGATGAAATTAAATTAATTTAATTTGGAAGAATTTAATTAGTAAGTTTAAATATTTCAATTTAAACTATAGGAAATTGAATTTAATTAATTAATTAATGGTAATTAATCAATTAAGGTTAATTAATTAAATAAAATTAATTATTTAATTAATTGTGGGAATTTGATTAAATGATTTAGGAAATGAATTTTAAAGAAAATAGATGATTAATTAACGATTAAAAAACCATTAATTAATATATGAAATGAATTTAGAAGAAAGTAGATGATTAATTAACAATTTTAAAAAACCATTAATTAATAGATGAAAAGTAGTGTTTCTAATGTCAAGTCGCAAGTCTGTCCATTTTAGGGCATCTACACCTTTATCCAGCAATTTCAAAATAACATTGGTCCGCAAGTTTCCTTAATTGATTTAATGCATTGTAAGCAAAACTGTAAGGAACAATTGACTGATTTTATTGGTAGATTTAAGCATTTGTATGCTCAGATTTATTATCCTTTTCCTGATATTGATATTCAACATATGTTTATTTCAAATTTACATAAGGATATTAGAAATAAGATTTCATTTACTTAATTTACCTCTTTTCAACAACTTTCTACAACACTTCATCATTATCAATTACAAGTGAGTCAATTTGAGAGAAACACTCCAATGGATCTTGTTCCATTTGATAAGAGTGATGCTTCTCCTAATCCTAATAAGTTCCAGAAACCTAACAACTATGTTAAGATAAATAAACATGCGAATGTAGTCGCTGATCAAGTTGTTGTTGCATCCAACAATGCCACTTCTGCATCCACTGCTTTCTGTATGAATCGTATGTTTACTCCTCTCTCTGAATCTTTACATTTTATTATGAGTAGGTTGTTAAGTGCTAATATGATTACCTTGCCTCCTATTTGACCTCTTCTTCCTACTACGATGATATCAAAATCCTTTGATCCTAAGGCTTTTTGTCAAAACCATTGACGGAAAGGTCATGATACTAAAAAATGTTATTCTCTAAAGCATAAGGTTCAAGACTTAATTGATTCTAATGCTTTGTCCATTAATAAATTTGATGGTAGTGGGAACAAATATGTCTCTCCTCCTAATCAAAACCTTTAAATTTATTCAAATCCTTTACCTACACATGATACTAATACCATTATTCAACCATCTTCTATGGATATTGTTTAGGATTCAAAGATTGATGATTTCAATCACATTGTTCATCATGTGGAGAGCACTATTTCATCTCAACCTACTGTTCAAGACCCCTCACCTCCACTTAAACTTCAATTTCCACCTAAACCTCATAAACAAACTAAGGATAATTGACTTAGGGAACTCTCAATCACCTTTGATGATTTTGTGACTATTAAGGCTCCCAATGGTCCCCTTTATATTTATGCTAGGATTGATAAGAGACGTACGCATGGTTGTCTTATTGATCCCACATCTTTAATAAATGTCATTACTGAGGAAAACCTTTTTATGAAAAATCTACAACGTGATTTTTACGATACATCTAGTGCATGGATTCAAACTGGTAATGGTTTTCTCTATCCTTCACTTGGTTCTATTAACTTTCCTATTGAACTTTGTGGTAAAGTTGTAGATACTACCTTCATTGTCGTTCCTACTTCTGATCAGTTTCAATTCAAATTTGGTTTACCTTGGTTAATTACCATGCATGCCATTGCTTCTACTATTCATAAGTGTATTAAGTTCATTCATAATGGAGAAGTGAAAATGATTAATCATAGTTTTTATCAACCTTCTAGGCCTAGAAATTATGCTACTCTTGATTTTTTTTGGCCTTCATTACCTAATTCAAGTCCTCCTCACCCTGATAACATTTTTTGTTCATATAAAGCCTATAAACATCACACTATTGTTGAGTTAAGCATGCCTCAGATAGATTTAACCGTGGTCTTTTTACCACTCCTTCTATACCTCCTTTATCCATTACTGATAGCTCTATTACCCAACCTCCCAGTGTCACTTCTCAGCCTACCAAGAATCCTCCTCTCAAGCCTATGAAAGAACCAGTTGTTGCTCCTAGTTCTCAACATGTTTTAAACAAAGCGAATCATAACCGATTTGTTGATGAACGCCATAAGAAGCATAGGGCTAATGCTAGGGCCCATGCCTCTATTCTTTGAAATTCTTTACCTTCTTTTGACCATCCTATGCCTGATGTGTTGGAGGAGGTTAATGTTCATAATTATGTTAAGATGAATGATTATAATGATTCTATTCACATCTTAGATTCTATTTCAATTAATATTAATCTCATAGTGGAAGTGTAATCAGTAGAGTTTTTTATGTTTCTGTTAAATCCATTGCTCCTATTAAAGTGTTATCAAAGACTTTAATGTGGGGGCATACACTCTACTCACTTTTTTCACACACGCAAAATATTTTCAAACTGAAAACTTTTTCCCTTTATGGATTAAAGACTAATCCTTAAAGCATGGATTTTTACCTTATAGGATCTCTTGGTCCCTCCATTTTAAATTTATATGGATCTCTTGATCCCTCCAGTTTCAATTTACAATGTTTTGATCCCTTAAGGTTGGAAGGTGTCCTTAAGAATGGATCTCCCTGATGGGTTGACTAGTGAGTAGCCACATTCACTAGGTAGTTCAAATCTATCTTTCCAGTTGCACTGTTTCCTTGTGTGGTTCACAATGGGACATAAGTTCTCATTGGGCAAGGTAATCACACCTTCTCTCTCTTTCTCTTTAACTGGTGATATCTCTCTTATCATGATCTTAGGGTTGATAAAGACTTAAGTCCCTGGGGGCTTGAGGATTCCTTTGTCCCTTTTTTATTTCAATAAGATTATATTTTCTTCATGATCTCCTTTACCAAGAGTTTGCATCGAGTCCATACTCTTGCTAAAGTGGGGGCTAAATTTATAGTCAAAAAATGGAAGTACTTCCATTGTAGACTAGTTTAGACCTTTGAGTAAGTGCTTTGGGGTCATGTCTAGAACCTTTAATGGGTCTTTGACTTGGATCTAGCTTTTCCCCCTATTCTGCCCCATCTCCCACTTTTCTCTGGCCTATTTCTGGCATCCTAAACTGCAAACCTGAGATTTTTGACCTCAGGGTCAAAATTGACCTTTCTGGGTCAAGGTAAACCTTGACCTTGACCTAGTTCAAGGTTGACCTCGACCCTAACCTAGGTCAAAATCAACCTCGAGTCTAACCCAAGGTCTAGATTTCATGTTTCTAGGGTTTCCGGATGTCGGGCTTCGGAAAGGTTTAATTCCTGCTTCTGAGTCAGGTGTTTCGGTCTTCGGAGCAACGAATCTTGAAATTATATTTAATATAGGTCCAATTATAGGGATATTTGTCTAATTGGAATTTAATTCTCCTATGTAGGCCTCTCTAGAAGATTGTTCCCTAGATTCATATATAAGGAAGCCTTCTCCTCTCATTTTCTCTAAGACTTGAAAAACATAAATCATCATCCAAGAAAGAAGGATCAAAGTGAAATATAAGTTTGAAGAGAAAGATAAGAAGAAGTTATCTACTCTAAGGCATTCAAGCACTCAAGTACCTTCAAGCATTCAATTCATCAAGGAGATCCATTGGTAGCCATGGAAGGATTCAAGTTCTATGGAGCCCTCTTGTTGAAGATTTCTCCATCCACATTCTCCACGCCTCTTCCTATTCAAAGATCCATTCAAGATTGGTGTTGAAGATCTAAAAGAAATTGATTTGAGACATCCTACATCTAACATTCTACATTCTACATTCTTTTGGAGCATACATACTTGTGGATCCACGGATTTGAATCTACCACAAGGATTTCTATACAAGCAAGGTGAATTTATTCATTTACTTTATTTACTTATGTAATTTCAATTCAATTATAAGGTTAATTCCAAAAATGGGGTTTGACCAAGGAAAAACCCTCCCACCCCAACAAACAAACCATTTTTCTTGTAGGGATAGGTTCAGAACAGTGAATTGGAGTGCATATTCAGATACCCTTTTTGACAAACTATCGGGATTAGGAAATAGATTTTCCGTCGGACTGTGCAGGTCAGAATCAGACATTTTGGGTCAGAATCAACACTCTATTCTAGGTCAGAATTGGATATTCTAAGTCAGAATCAGAAATTTTGGGTCAAAGGTGACATTCATTTTTGGGTCAAAATCGGACTTGAGCCAGATTCAGAAAAGATTTCTGGGTTTTCTTCATTTCTATTCTAGATTCGGTTGTAGAATTTCTAGAAACTCAGTGTAGACACCCAAAAACAAAATTCTTCAGATCAACTACATTTTGAGGTTAGTACTTGTCTTCAATTCATTTCAATAAAAGATTTAATCTTCCTAAATCTATTACACACTCTCTTCTATAAAACGGAAGTTAGGGTTTTATCTTTATCTCTATCCTTAATAGGTTGATTCATTTTTGCATTGATCCTTCCTTTGGGGTTAATAAATTTGGATCTTCCCTTTATGAAATTTGGGATTAAGAGGACAATATTACCTTCTTCACTATTACTACATCACATTCAATATATATATACACCACACATCATTTTCCTCTTTACAGAAAGTTGCAAGCAATCCAAGAAGATTGATAGTCTTGAGTTTGAGTTAGAGAGTGCAAAAGAAGTGATTGATGTAACACCCCAAAATTGGCATCTTGCAACTCTAACCAATTTTGTTGCATTTGTTATTCACTGAATCATCAAAGTCCTATTGTACGAGGCAATTCTGAGTTTTAACTGACTCTACTCGACCTGAGTGTCAAATGCAGAAAATCTTAAATCTGTATTAATCATACATCATATTTGATTCCTAAATATCTATTTGGCTAAACAACCCTATGATCGAATTAATTTAATTAATAAAGTCTTAGCACTTTAATTAAATTAAATTCACCCTCTTTAGCTGAGACACATGAAAAAGGAATCAAATAATATTTAATTATTA
>MU225207.1:1387224-1468129 GCA_018584345.1 Thuja plicata | reverse complement strand
AAAAGGGAAACAAACTCAGAAATAGAAACTACCTAAGATTAGCTTAAGCAACTAGAGTGAATAGGGAAGTTACTAATTAGATCATAATGATTTAAATTAGTAACCTCGATATGCTATTACTCTAACAGAGATCGCTTTGGGTCTCGACTTACTTGTACATACCTTTGATGACTATACCATGAATGCACTTGAACCCATCGCTCCTCTTTCCCTCCGCCACCCTGAGCTTATAGAATGGAACTCCACTTCCCCATCCAATGAAGTCCTTACATTCCAGAACGATTATGCTCTTGCTTGTTACCTACACGTCGTTGAACCTGTAATGTCTCCTACTAGCGAAGCAAGTGTCAACATGACTGAGGCTGATATCAAGTATCTCAGTCACAAAATAAAAGGAAAGAAAAATAATAAGCGCTCTGAAGGTGAAAACCACCTAGTGGCAGTGTCAGAGACAAAAATAGTCAAAATAAATGACGTATCCAAGGGTGAAAACCTCTCTGAGGTGCCTGAGGATGAGATACTTGATGCACTTCCTAGTCATTTTTAGGAAAGATCATCTATCCTTATTGAACCAACTCAACCTATCAACTTGGGTACAGAGGCAGAACCACAGATCATTCACTTAGCACAATCCTTATCAGCGGCTGAAAGAGAGGAGTTCATCACATTCTTCAGAAAGAAAAAGATTAAATTTGTATGGAAGTATTCAGATATGCTTGGATTGGATCCTAATTTAATCACGCATCATCTATCCATTGCACCAGGTGTTAAGCCTGTCAAGAAGAAGCTTCGCAAGATACATCCACACGTAGCTCTACTTGTCAAAGCTGAGTTAGAGAAATTGCTCAAAGCAGTGTTTATCAGAGTCATTGACTATGCAAAATGGATATCTAATATTGTTCCAGTGTCCAAATATGACAAGTCTATCAGAGTCTGCACCGACTTTAGGGACCTAAATTTGGCATGTCTGAAGCATGATTTCCCATTACCAAAGATCGATATGATTGTAGATATGACAACTGGATATGAAATGTACTCATTAATGGATGGTTTCTCTGGTTATAACCAGATAAAGATTGCACCAGAGGACCAGGAGAAAATAGCTTTCACATGTGCTTGGGGCACCTTCTGTTGGAATGTCATGCCCTTCGGACTCAAAAATGCCGGAGCAACATATCAGAGAGTAGTTACCACTATATTTCATGATATGATGCATAAAACTATGGAAGACTACGTGGATGACACTTTGGCTAAGAGTATGCATCGCAACAAACATCTTGATGATCTAGGACCTATCCTAGACCGTATGGAACAATTTAGCCTCAGACTTAATCCTAAGAAATGCGCCTTCGGCGTAACATCTGGTAAGCTACTTGGCTATATCATATATGCCAAGGGCATTGAAGTAGATCCTGCAAAGGTACAAGCTATTCTGGAAATTCCGCCACCTAAGAATATCAGACAAATGAGAGGAATTCAAGGCCACCTACAGTCTATCCGACGTTTCATCTCTCAATTGGCAGATAAGTCACAACCATTCATCAAGACTCTACACAAAGGCGTGACTTACCAATGGAATAAAGAATGCGATGAAGGGTTCACGCAAATCAAGCAGTATCTTGCTAACCCGCCTATCTTGATACCTCCCATTCATGGGAAGCCACTTATACTCTACATATATGCTATGGACACATCATTGGGTATCTTATTGGCTCAGGAAGATCAGCACAAGAAAGAAAGGGCCATTTACTATATTAGTCGAACTCTAGTCGCCTATGAAACAAAATACTCTCCTATAGAGAAAGCTTGCCTTGCAGTAGTGTTTGCTTCACAAAAATTGTGACACTATATGTTGGCTCATACTATATGTTTGGTTGCTAAGATTGACCCTTTGAAGTACTTGCTCAGTAAAGCTACCCTCATAGGTAGACTAGCTAATGGGTCATGATTCTCAGTGAGTTTGATATTGAGTATGTTGAAAGGAAATCTATTAAGGGCCAAGCAATAGCAGATCAGTTAGCGAAGGCACCTCTGGTTGATCATCAACCATTACATATTGAATTTCTAAATGAGTCTATATTCCTACTTACACATCACTCATGGACCATGTTCTTCGATGGTTCATTTACCCAATAGGGGTCAAGTGATGGGATCCTATTCATTACACCTCAAAGATACTCATTACCAAAAGCATACAAAATGCTGTTTCCTTGTACAAATAACATTGCTAAGTATGAAGCTCTCATCAATGGCATGAAGATCGCCCTGGAGTGGCGCGTGGATGAACTAAAATTTCTTGGAGATTCCCAATTGGTCATTAATCAAGTTAATGACATTTATCAGACAAGAGACGATAAGTTGATACCCTACAAACGGATGGTTGATGATCTTAAACAGTATTTCACTCATATCACATTTTCACAGGTTCCAAGGGCAGATAACAAAGCAGTAGATGCCATGTCTACTCTTGCCTCCATGCTGCAAATGCCTGAAAATGATTTTCGACACGAATTCTTGGTGGAGATATTATGCTACCCCGCCTATGATTCTCCTCACTCCCAGATTATCTGTTCTATCATAGGACTTGACTCATCCTGCTACCACCACATATTCTCATACCTACATGACCAGATCATTCCAGACACTTACTCCCAGAATGAGAAATGTCACCTTATCCACAGTGCTTCACGGTTCGTCATCATTGCTAATGACTTGTATAGACGTGGTCTAGACGGTACCCTCCTTCGGTGTTTAGAACCCAATGAGTGCAAACAAGTGTTAGTAGAGGTGCACGAAGGCATCTGTGGGTCACATTCTAATGGCCTGACATTGGCCCACAAAATTATTAGAGCTGGTTACTACTGGCCAGACATGGAAAAAGAAGCAACGTAGTTTGCCGAGTCCTACAAACAATGTCAATTACATGGAAACTTGATTCATGCTCCAGCTAAGGAGCTAATTCTATTCATTACTTTCTAGCCATTTTAGCAATGGGCCTTTGATTTGGTGGGACAGATATACCCCTCGTCCTCTAACAGACATAAGTTTATCATTATAGCTACGGATTATTTTACTAAGTGGGTGGAGGCAGTCCCTCTGACCATTGCCAGTGGCAAAACAGTAGAAATGTTTATTCTTAATTACATCATCTGCAGGCATGGTGTACCCTCAGCGATTATCACAGATAATGGGGGACAGTTTAAAAATAAGGATTTGACAGAAATTTGCTCTAAGTTCAAAATTACTCAACACTGGTCTTCCATCTATTATCCTCAAGGTAATGGACAAGCGGAAGCTTCCAATAAAACAATCCTTAAAATCTTACATCGCACAGTACATAAATCCGGATGAGACTGGCATCTCTGGATAAATCCAGCTCTGTGGGCCTACAAGACAAGTATTAGAACACCAATAGGAGCTACACCCTATGCATTGGTTTATGGGGCAGATGCGGTGTTACCTATTGAGGTCGAGATTCCTTCTTTTTGAGTCTCTCTAAAAGGCCTCATCACTGATGAAGATACTAGAATATCTCAGCTACAAGAGCTGGAATTACTTGATGAATGTCGCCAAGTGGCATTTGATCACCTGAGAGCATATCAAAAGAGGATGTCTAAAAGTTATAACAAGAAGGTCCGCCCAAGAGACTTCCAAGTGGGTGATCTCGTTCTGAGAGAGAACCCTAAAAATTAGCAACATCGGGTCCAGAAAGGCAAGTTTGAACCTAACTGGCTTGGTCCATATATTGTTACTGCAGTATTTGGGTCTAGTACCTATCAACTCTCTACTACTGAAGGAGAACAACTCAAAGAGCCCATCAACGCTCTTCATTTGAAGCAATTCTACAGTTGAGACATCTTCAATATGCTCATGTATATACTAAAGTCTTGAAAAAATCCTAAAAATTTGAAAAAGTCCTAAAAAAAATGATCATCTTAGTGAAAACCTAGCAATAGACACTTTGATGTATCTCCAAAAAAATATATATATATTCCAAAAATACGAAAAAATTAAAAAATTGAAAAATACAAAAAAAGAGAAAAAGAAAAAAAAAAAAAAGTGCCATTGATGAAAACCTAGCAAACAGGCGTCATGGTAGCAAAAAAAGAATTTTTGCCAAGAAGGTGAAAACCTGGTAAACAGGTGCCTCTTGTTCCACAATGCTATATCTATGGCAGCCCTGCTTGGCTTTATGCATTTGCTTTCCCGCATTCCTTCTTTCTTTTGCTTTCGGTTCCCGTCAAGACACCAACTCACATGGATTGAAACTGGTTATACTCTCAGGGTAACCCTCCTAGTCTTGGGGGCATTGTCTTATTATCTTTTGGATATACTTTGTGATAGTCACCAGTGATTCTCACTGCGTCTACCTACTGGCACTTAGCTTATACAGAGCTCTCTATTCTTGAGAGACTCTCTCTCACATCAATCACCAGTGGTTCTCACTGTTTCTGCCTATTGATGTTTAGCTTATATGACGATCACTTCATTTTGAGCATCTCTCTCGCGGCAGTCACCAGTGGTTCTCAATACATCTACCTACTATCGCTACTCTATTGAGATTTCTCACATCCATTCCAGTTGGAGTTATACTCACACGTTCTATCTATTGATACTCGGTCTTGACGATTATATGCTTTAGTTTGTACATATCTTTTGGTCACTTTCGTGACACTCTAGTTCCTTTGCGAACCCTCCTAACTTGTCATTGATTCAGCACCATACACTTGGGGGCAATCACATCTCGTTTGTCCTCACAACATACATCAAGTCAGTCATCATTACTTGGGGGCATAGGATCCCCATTTCATCACATCTTTGGTTTACACCTGAGTCAGTAATCTTGTCACTTCTCAGGGACAACTCGCTACTGACACAAACTAGTGTTTTTCAAACACCACCATAGCAGTGTTTTTTAACACTATCTTTGGACACATCTATGTTTTTAAATACATATCGGATATCTCACATGTAAACATCTATCGATAACATTCAAACACAATGCACACACAAGCACAACGGTGTTTTTCAACACCTTATACACATCCACATTCGAAAACTTTAAAACAGGCTGAGCTATGCTTGAATATTTCTTTGTATGCTGTCTATTCTTATGGATTTCATTGACATTTTCTTTGTCTAGTTCTTGTTGGCATAGTCTCGATGATCCGGAAACGTACAATAAACAGGGTGTATGTGATAAGAGCTCCCGCAATAAGGTGGAACAGCCTCACATCCCTCGATCTTGTTTATTTGTACACCATGGTGAGGTCAGTACTATCTTTTTACTTGTTATTGCTCTATTTGTTATCATTTTGCTTGTTATTGATTTGTATGTTTTCGCATGATCACACTCATGGTTATCTTGGCTTTGAATGCCTCGATACTGGTGTACTCTTGCAACATTAACTGGAAACAATGTTCAGGTCATCTTGGCTTTTGTGCCCTGATGCTTACGTTCGTTTCCTATATTTTATCTGATGATAAGTCATATTCATATCCTTATGGTTGCATTGTGGCGCCAGTAAGGGTTGTATCGACTTTGATGTTCCAAAAAATGCTCAATGATGATAAACATATGATGGGTCTCACAACCATGTCCTAGAATTGCACCTTCATATTGCATCTAGCATAGGATTGCATTTTCATTTCAAGATTTGCATTATGGCAGCAATTCAGTGTTCTCTTCATTGCATTCTTCTAGGTTCATACTTTGGGGAGTTCTTCTTCTTCACCGTTCATGTTTCATCACGACTGCACAGGTGTTCGATCCTCGCTCTCATCTCTTCACATATCCTTTTGGTTCGCATTTGTTGTCCTGCATGAGATGTTAGTACCATTCACATTTCATGATCATTGCATTTACAGTTTCATTTACATATTACATTTGCATTAAATCATTTACATCCATACATCTTTACATTCATACATGTGCATTTATCCATTTGCATATATTCTAAACATCTAAGCATATAGGAAACATCTCATAAAAGACAAAATACAAATGCGATGATACCAAAAGACGAGCTCATATATATATATATATATATATATATATCATGTGTCGATACACATACAAAATGGTGCTACTCGAGCACAATCTATCTCAAAAATGGTGATGCCAATGCATCAGATATATCCTATGATCTAATCTACTATCTCTATTAGTCTAGCTCTAACCCTCTCCCTCGTCACCTGGAGGAGGTGGAGGTGGGGCCCTATTTGGAGGAAGTGCCCTTTGTGCTCCCTCTGATCCTCTCGCATATATGGAGAATCTCGCTACCTGTGATGCCTCATCGGGCATCGCACCTATGTATGCAACATAATAGTATGCTGCTCACGATGACTACTGCCGCACCTCCTCTCGCGACTCGCGTAACTGCTCTCAGAGATCCTATATCTCCCGATCTTGATCCACCAAGCGGGCATCTCAGATAGCCATCTGAATGGTAAGGTCTCCCACCTGTTTGGTGAGCTGCCTCACCCTCTCTCGCATCCGCCGCTGAGGGTCCTATGCTGCCTCCTGCCCTACCTCCTGTATAGGCTGATCCTCCTGCATCGGATCCTCCTACTGTGCCTCCTCCTATGGAGGCACCTGCTGCTCATCTAACTATGTGACAGTCCATCTCCGAGACTGCCTGGCACTACCACTGCCACCTGCTCCTGGATCCATCCCCATCTGTCGGGTGCGGATGGCCACCTGAACTATCCTGGGTTGTGGACCCTGCTGTGGTGGCAGCATCTGTGGCTGTGCTACCGGTGGGGGTACCACCTTCCCTCTCCCTGCTATGCCCATGGGATCTGTGAATATCAGGAAAGGATGTGTAATGAAATTCTCTCTGTACTCGGCTGTGACACCGGCACCTGCCACATCTCTCAGATAATCCCATTGTGCTGGTACCAATGATCGGACCTCTATCATAGTCCAACCCTGGTCCAATGTCGAACCCCAGCCTCTCCTCATCTTGTCTGCAAATCTCATGTAGACCATGTAATCCTGGGCGATGTCCTATGGATGCCCATACTGTCGCCATACTCGCCTCAGAAGGAATCACTCCATCACTATAATCGTGCGTCCTATCAACGCAGGAGGGTAGAACATGTGGCTCAACTGCTCTGCCGCATCATCCCAGGCCTTTGTAAGCCTCCACGGCCTCCATACAACTGCTGATAGGTCATCGAGCTGCGCTCGTCACTACTCTGTCTTACCCAGTGCGGGATGAGTAACCGTACCTCTATACCTACATATGTAAGGCTCCAAGGGATGCCTCATATCCTCGCATATGGGTCTAGTAATGGGAAGATGCTCCCATGCCCATATCTGTAGAACAAATACCCCGATAGCCATGCTCTTCGACTCTCTATAGATGACCTCATGCATCTCATGATACATATGTGCCAGCATACACTGGCCCCATCCATAATGTCATGGCCGATCTACCATCAGTTGCAGCATCCTTCCCTAGCCGCACTCTAGACCATGCTGTCCACGGTCTGGCATCAAATAGCATCCAAGGAAGCATGCTAATACCACTCACAATCTGTGGGTCCTGCCATATGACCCAACCAACTCCTCCCATGGGATAGCCTTTCCCATCATCTGGTCATCTTGAAAGACCTCTGTCAATGCTGCTACGCCCACTAAGGGCCGTGTCTCGTACTCCACTCTCATACCAACAAATGGTATCCTCAGAATCCTGTAGATGTCCTCGGGAGTGATAGTCATCTCCCCCTGCGGTAGGTAAAATGTGTTTGTTTTCGAATGTAAATGCTCAACTAATGCACACAATAATCTGTGATTTACTTGGATCTCGAGTATATCACATAATGTACTCAAACCCAAGGTCGCTATGTGAGTGGCCTCAACATCAGTCAGCTACGCTATCAATCCACTGATCGCTGGATGATGCGATCTGAATGCTACATCTGGAAATACAACCTGCAAAACATGCAAACAACAAAGCACTATCAGTACTCACCAATAATCAAAGCATAATGCGATAATAAAACATTCAAGACATACTACAGACATTAATGACACTGACGCAATCACTTTTGGAGGCAACGCAGACCTTTTTACACACGACAGGATCATATTTTGCATGCAGAAACAGTCCTCTTTCGCATGATAAAGTGCTTTTCATCGCATGATCTTTTCTATTTCGTGCGATGTTTCACCTTGGTTCACGTGACAAAATGCCTGGAACAAGCATTCTTCGCATGAAATTGTGTCCCCGTGCGCGCGAGACTTCACATCGGGTCACGGGAAAAGGACTTTTTTCACGCGATATTATTTTTCAGGGCGCGCAAAGAAACGTACTTCTTCATGCGACGACCCGTGACCTTTTCCTAGAAAACATGAAAAACATGCTAAAATTTGACCTAAATGCGTAAAATTTGAATTACAAAGAGGTTTATCGACTACTTACAGGTGGTCCGTACGCTGCGGGCCAGCTGTGCCTCCTGGATCACTCTAATCGATGACTTCTGTAGGGGACTACCATTTTGTCTTCTAGTCAGAGCTCTTTTCTCACAAACTCAAAGGGTTGAAATGATTTGAAAATGACCCTTTTATCCTTATATAGGGTTTGACCTAATTTTTCAAAGTGCTCCGTTTTGCGCAAAAATTGCACCACTACCTAATTTGACCGTCCTAAATCTATTTTCGTGATCGAAATCAAAATCTGACACTTCTATATAGCTCAAAATTGCATTTTAAAATTTTCAGGACCGACACGATCGGACGCTTGTACAGTCACCCTTTTGACCTCGCTTTCTCGTCAGACTCTTATCATATCATCATTTTCTGAATTCTTTAACTTTTTTCTTCAAAAGTCAACTCTGGTCAACTCTAGTAAACCCCAGTCAAACTTGGTCAACCCGACCTTGAAATCACTTCAAATTGATTCTGAATCTTCTGAATTCTTCCACAATCTATTCTAAATTCTTTCTATCTACGATTTCTCGCTCTCTATCATCATTATGACGTGTCTTCTTTCAATTTCGCTCCCGAGGGGGCAGGATAATTACATCATTCAATCTTTTTCAATCAATCTAATCAAACCGTAATCACCTAGGGCATTTCAGTTTTTCATACCTCATAGTCAAAACTGGGTGTTCCATGCTTTTCAATCACTTGGTCGCCATGTTTAGTTTTTCGTACCTCACGGTCAAAATTGGGTGTACCATGCTTTTCAATCACTTGGTCGTCATGTTTAGTTTTTCGTACCTCACGGTCAAAACTGGGTGTACCATGCTTTTCAAATCACTTGGGGCATTTCAGTTTTTCGTACCTCACAGTCAAAACTGAGTGTTCCATGTCTTTCAAATCACTTGGTCACCATGTTTAGTTTTTCGTACCTCACGATCAAAACTGGGTGTACCATGCTTTTCAATCACTTGGGGCATTTCAGTTTTTCGTACCTCACGGTCAAAACTGAGTGTTTCATGTCTTTCAATCACTTGGTCATCATGTTTAGTTTTTAGTACCTCACAGTCAAAAATGGGTGTACCATGCTTTTTAATCACTTGGGACATTTCAGTTTTTTGTACCTCACGGTCAAAACTCGGTGTTCCATGCTTTTCAATCACTTGACGCCATGTTTAGTTTTTTGTACCTCACGGTCAAAAACTGGGTGTTCAAAATTCTTTCTTCTATGCTTCAGGCATTAGACTATTCTTTGAATTAATGCGCTGCTCGCACATCAATTCAAAGAGGGGCAAAATGTAACACCCCAAAATTGGCATCTTGCAACTCTAACCAATTTTGTTGCATTTGTTATTCTTCTGAATCATCAAAGTCCTATTGTACTAGGCAATTCTGAGTTTTAATTGACTCTACTCGACCTGAGTGTCAAATGCAGAAAATCCTAAATCTGTATTAATCATACATCATATTTGATTCCTAAATATCTATTTGGCTAAACAACCCTATGATCGAATTAATTTAATTAATAAAGTCTTAGCACTTTGATTAAAATAAATTCACCCTCTTTAGCTGAGACACATGAAAAAGGAATCAAATAATATTTAATTATTAAATAAATATCCTCTTTTCAATATTTGAATTTAATTATTCAGATAATTGAGAAAAAGTAATTATGAGGTCATATTTATTTAATTAATTGAATATTCTATCAAAAATATTATTTCTATTCAGAAATAGAAACTTTGAATTAATTGTGCTTTAAAGAGAAATAAAACAATTAAATTCAGATAAAACAATATTAAATCAAAGAGATAAAACAATTAAAACAGGAAGAAAACAATTTATTGAATTCTTTTCAATAAAGCTTTCTGTTTTTAATTGGCTTTTCTAGTTGTTTTATTTCAAAACAGGAAAGTTTCTATTCTGATTCTCTGAGAGTCTATAAAAGAACTCTCTTTCTTCATTCAAACCCCCTGATTATCCCCTGAAAACTTTACTCAAAATTGCATTGTCAAAATATTGAATTGTTATCTCATTTTCTTAAATATCACATAGATTAACTTCATATTGCAATAGCATAATTTCAATTTCTAGAATAATGGCATTTAGTGATCATACTTAGATTATCTTGCATATTTCAAATTCTAGTATAATCTTGCATTGCATTGCACTTATCATGATAAATCCTTCGTTCTTAGATTGGTCCATGGTTGTGAGCCTCTCGTCCTGAGAGCAATTTCAAAAACCCCATCTAGATAGAAGGCAACAGGTCAAATCACGCAGACAGGCATGATGAATAACTCATATTCAGTCTTGTTTGTACCTGGTGAAGAAGGACTATGTTGAAGTGTGTGGTTGATTGAGAAGGCCAAAATTAACACATACAATTGAAGATCTGAAGAGAAATTTATAAAATTCATTAAAAATGAGAAAGTAGTTATGTAGTGAACTGAAATCCACACAAGAGCATGTTGATACTCTTGAGACAACATTTGAAGGTAGCCTAAATAATGAAGCTGATTCAGACATTGTAGAACTCATGGAAAAGAACAAGACACTCACCAAGCAACTAAACTTAGCAAAAATAGATCAAGAAGTATAAGAATTGAGAGTGAGTGAGATACTTGACTCTAAGGGAGAAGTTGAAAATCTATTGAAATTAGTTGAAGAAGACAAAAGATAGTTTGAGACCAGAATAGCTGAGAAAGACAATGAGATCATGAGGATAACATAGGTACACTATAACATGACCGATTAACTAGTGAGAGAAAATATAGATGTGACTAGGAAAGAGTTTGAGAATCAAGCACTGAAGTGTGAAGCTGATAGATTGACCAGGGAGCTGAAATGTGAAAAAGAAGCCAATGAGATACTAAAGAGAAATAAAGAAATACTGAAATCATTGGATGCACATCTTAAAAGTCAAAGACAATGAACATACAAGACTAGACTAGGATTCAATAGTAAGAGCACTACTGAGAAAGGAGAGTTCTCTAATCAATTTGACTGTCAAGGCACCTCTACCCCACCAAAGTCAAATAATCCTAGTGCTACCACTATGGGAAACCTGGATATACTACAAATGTATGCAGAAGAAAAAGAGGTAATGTGACAAATATCTCTAAGTTTTATGGATATTGTTATAACTATAAAAAGTATGGGCACCAAGCATTTGAATGCAGATCCAAGATTGTAAACAACACTAGAAAGCCAAAGATCGATGGCTACTATAATAACTACAAGTATGGTCACAAAAATGAAGAATGCATATCACAAAAGAGAAATGAAAAATGGGTACTGAACCATCAGAATATGCCAAGTAACTGGCATGGTACATCCATACCATAGGACTACAATACAAGAATATCATGTTTAGTCTATGGAAGATATGGGCATATTTCTGCAAACTACATGTTGTTACATGGCAGGAACAACATAAGATCTTGGAGAAACCCCGACATAGCATGCTTCCATTGTCACAAGCTAGGTCACCTTGCTGAAGAATGCATATACCAAGGCAAAGCTCCTACCAAGGAAGAGACATCTAAAAAACCTGAAGTGAATGTTGAAGAAATGAGAGATTAGATGAATAAGACATGGAGAATAAAGACCATGGATGATGGAACATCTTTTGGAATAGTTGAGGGCACCTCATCCTTCAGATTGGGTGCAACTGAATCTACCTAATTAGTTAAGAGCTATGAGTAGGAACTGCAAGTTAAAAGTTCAAATCTTAAATTGGTTCCTAGTATATGTGAAGAGATCCATATGAGCATACTTATATGCATTTAGATACATATTATTGAGTTTATATTTTATATTTATTCGGTAAAAGGAAATGATAAAGTTAATCGCTAAATTAAGTCAGTGAAGCATTAATTGCTACTTTATAACTATTGAAAAACCCTAAACATAGATAAAGCTATATATAGACCACTTCATCTATTATTGTTGCTTATCGCTTTCTAGAGGATTGTGAGAAGAGTTGCAAAATTGAGTATTCAAGTGAAGTTGAGCGATTATGAAGGTAATCCTAAACCAATTTGAACATATTTGAATATGCTCAAGGAATTTGTGGTGTTTCCCTAGTTGTGTTAGTGCAATTGAGTTGTAGACGCAAAACCTAGTTCAAAAAATTTGTGTTTGACAAAGAGGATATGACCCCAAAAGCTCAAAATTGAGTTGTAATTGAGAATGTTGAGCCCGCAAATCCTAAGTACAAGTTACCTCCTACAAAGGAAAATGAACCAGACATGATGGGAGCACTTTCATCCATTCTGGACAGAGTTCTATTGATCGAAGAAATTCACATGTTTATTCGTTGTAAGGTTGAAGAGATTTGTGAAGTGGAGATTGATTCATCTTACCAAGATTTATGTGCAAATGGGAAGCTAAAGAGTGATCATGTTCATATGGAGTCAAAAGGTTTGACTCATGCCCTACATATTCTAAGGGTATTCAAAACTGAGTGGACAAGGATGGTCATTAGCCGAGTACACAGAAAATTTATGTGGTTAGGTCAACCTGTGAAGATCACAAAGGATGTATTGCACATTGTGACTAGTTATCCGATTTGAGATAAGTTGAAAGCTATAAGACAAATTGAGAAGAAAAAGTTGAGTAAGCTAACCAAAGAAAAATGGGATGGAAGAGGTTTGAATATTTCTACAATTGAAGACCCTGAGTTGAAATTTGCATGCAAAATCTTGTCCTACCAAGTATTTTAATCATCCCGAGTGGACAACGTACCTTGTGGAGCTGTTGATCTGGCTTACAAGATTGTAAAGAAATATATGCAGATTGATCTATGTGAGATATTTTTGAAACAACTTGAAGACAACATGAACACTATTAGGAAAGCCAAGAAAAACACTTTGAAGTTTGGCTCACTACTGGTATGCATATACTTTTATTTTGAGAACTTCTTTCCATCTATTGGAAATGTGATATGGAATGTTGACAAACCTGTCATCTATCAAATAAGTGAGTAAATTTAGAGTCTAGGAGATAATTTTGACATTGTAATAAATGACTACTTCATCAAGTTCCAAGCTAGGATGCAAATAAATTTAGAGTTCCACCTCATGTTAGTAATAACTAAGGAGGGGGGGGGGGGTGAATCACTGGCCTCAAAAATATTCCAATTAATCAACCCAAAAACTTAGTACTACAATATTAAGCCTCTAGTTATCTTCAATCCTATAAGATGAATGCTTCCAAATATAGTTATCAAATTACTACTACTCGAAATGATTTGTTAAACCTTATTCTGTATGTTTACCGAATATCAGTCTTTTAATTTACCAAAAATAGTAAATTACTTAGAGTATACCGATAAATCCAGATTAGCTATGTGTAATGTAAAAAACTAAAGTAATGACTCATAAATACATTGACACATGGATTTTTAATGTGGAAACCCTATTAATGGAAAAACCACTTGGGACCGGTAACCCAAAATTTTCACTCTTGTGAAGTGAGCTCAGTGAAAAGCCAACCCTATTAAAGGTTACAGACAACCTCTTAGGTGTGACCTTGTTAGAGGATTTAAAAGATTAGTTTGTCACTTGATATTGGGAATCTCTATGCTACCTTCCTTGATCAAACACTCTCTTGGCCTGTCAATAGGTATCTGGCATCTCATGCTATCTTCATGATCAAACTTTTTGATACTCCTTAGGATGTATCTCAATATAGAAAGGATCTTTAAATCCTGCTTAGTTAAGCGACTTTCTGTAACAATGGTTAAATTGAAACAATATGATATGTTTACATATAAAACTTATACTTGTAGATTTTTAGATATATTGTAAGCTCATAAAACCAATCTGATCAATATATCTTTTCATTACCTTTGCTCCGATTTTGTTTTTCTCAGTGATGCTATGCTCTGTTGCTTGGTGTCTGTAGAAATATTTAGCTCTTTCCTCAGCTTGATTGATCAGGACTGTATGAAGTTGATCTTCATCATTTTCTCTTTGGCATCCTCTTTTTCTTTCACCACCCTTAATTCATAATGAATTAATTTCTCTTTATAGACATGATATCACCGTTTCTAGGTTCTTGATTTTCTTGATCTTGGCGTGATCCACAATTCTCGCCAATCAGATTTAAAGTAAAAATCTTGTTTTATCTTGCAGAGATCTTCTTGCCAACTAGACAAAACAACTTTAAATCTTTTACTTATCTCTGACTTTATCTTGTCAATGAAAACAATGATAACTATCTAGTTAAGTCTATATTTAGCTCTGCTAGCTAGATATTTTGTCATTTTTGAACTCTAGTTAATTTTGGTGTTTTAACTCTTGTTAGCTTTAGTCAATACTCCAGTTCTTCTCAGGCTTCTTCGTCAGGGTTGTCTGTTCGTCGAGGTTTTCTGTCCTTCCATCTTGTCTATCCTTCAGGTTACACTATGATTCTGGCCATCGAGTATGCTTTTGATTCTGTTTGTCGATAATTCTCGTCGGTTTTCTTGCTCAGGCATCACTGTGACTTAACTTTTGGTGATCTCTATCCGTCAGGTTCCACTAGCTGTCAGGTTCCACTAGTTGTTGGTGTTTGAAGTCACATAGTGAATGCTTGTCTTTTTTGCATTACTAAAAGCATAATCTTTATCTCTCTGATTCTCTGAAGTCTTTGACACTTTGAATATAACCGATTAGATTATATCAATTTGACATCAATGACAATACAATCCATTAACTGATTTAATTTCTTGCATTATCTTTCTGCATTTCAGTGATCAACTTAACATCTTCAAACATTCAATCATTTACATGTCATCAATCTCTCCCTTTGGCATTGATGGCAACACACTACATTATCATACTATACTATCACTAATACAATATGAAATATAACAGTTTCATCAATCTTTCCTATTGTAACTATTACAAATGTCTGGCTCTCGATAATATCAAATAGCTTAGATTTGTTTCTTGTAGAGTGATTGTCTTCATTCTTCAATCCCTTTACTGGATAGATGTAGCAGCTTCCTTTTTTGTTCTGATGTGTGTTCTTCCTTGACTATTCCTCTTCTTGATAATCTATTTTTCCTTTGACAACATTGAGCCATCTCTTTGTATGAACTCTCTCCCTTTGTTTCTTCTCTCCCTTAGATGGATATTTCATATGTAATCAATCTCTCTCCCTTTGAATATTGATTAACTCTTTCTTTTGATTCTCAAGAACTTCACTTTATGAATAATGATATAATCTTTTCTGATCAATGAGATAATATCTCCCTTGTGATTCATTATATCTCTCCTTTATGATAATGAGATAATCTATCCCTCCCGATTTCCTGATAATGAGATAATCTCTCCCTTTGACAACAATGCCAAACAATTTTCTTCTATATCATCTTCCATCCTTTTTATAATATATTCCTTGAATTTCCCTATCCATCAGCAATACATTGACTCTGGTGTTTGGTGTAGATTTGTACCTTGCTATGTACAGATGTATCTGTTTCTATCCATCTCTGTTCTTGCATCAACTTGAATGATCTTTAGATTATATTTAGGCTGATGCAGCCTCCTAGTCAGCTTACTGACTGATAGGTTGTACCCCTAGTCTCTATCTCAGGTACTCAAATGTATCTTTCGATAATGGCTTGGTGAATATATCAGCTAATTGTTCCTTTAATTGAACATATTCTAGTATGCCCTCCTTTTCTTGCACTTGTTCTCTTAGATAGTGATATTTGATAGCAATATGCTTAGTCTTAGCATGCATGACTAGATTCTTATAAATGTTAATTGTACTGGTATTATCACAATAGATAATTACTGGTTCAAGAATTTTCATATTCATACCTTCTAGTAAATGTTTGATCCATGCAATATTGGAGCAATTTGTAGCAACAACCACATATTCTACTTTGGCAGTAGACTGAGAGATGCATCCTTGTTTCTTGCTGATCCATGTGACAAGTCTGTGACCCATGAAGAATGCTCCTCCAGTTGTGCTCTTTTAGTCATCAATATTTCCAGGCCAATCAACATCTTTAAAGACTTGTAGCTCAAATTTTCCTTCTCTTTTATACCATAAGGCATAGTCCTTAGTGTTCTTCAGATATCTCAAAATTCTCTTGACAATAGTCATGTGTGATTCTTTGGGATTAGCAGAGAATCTTGCAACTATTCCCATTGCATGCGCTATATCTGGTCTGGTATGAACAACCTACATTAGTTTTCCAATCATTGATCTTTACAAGGTTTGGTTTACCTCTTTTGATTTTTCTTATTTTTTTAGCTTACATTCGGTAGCCATAGGTGTTCCAACTTGTTTGGAATCTTCCATCTTGAATATCTTCAACACTTCCTTGATGTATTTGGACTGAGTGATATAAATGCCTACATCTTGTTGAAGAATCTATAGACTAAGAAAGAATTTGATCTCCCCAAACATAGACATTTAAAATTCTTTGCTCATTTCATTAGCAAAGGATTTGCATAATATTTCATTTCCCCCAAAAATGATATCATCAACAAAAATTTCAGCAATTAGAATATTACCATCGGTATCTTCTTTTAAGTACAGATTGCTATTTTCACTTGTTCTTACAAATTCAATGCTAATGAGATATGAGTGAAGTCTTTCATACCAGGCTCTAGGTGCTTGTTTTAATCCATACAAGGCTTTATGTAGGCTACATACCATGTTTCTCTTGTCTGGATCAACAAACCCTTCTGGTTGCTCAATGTATACCTCTTCTTCAAATATTCCATTTAGGAATGCATATTTGACATCCATCTGGTATACCTTGAATCCTTTGAATGCAACATAAGCAAGTAAGATTATAACTCCTTCTAGTCTAGCAATGGGTGCAAAGGTTTCACCATATTCAATACCTTCTTCTTGTGCATATCCCTTGCATACTAACCTTGCTTTGTTTCTAGTGACTTCTCCATTCTCATTAAACTTTTTTATGAATATCCATTTGGTATTGATGACATTCTTGTCATCTGGTCTCCGTACTAGTGTCCATGTACTTTTCTTCTCAATCTATTCTATTTCTTCATTCATAGCACTGACCCATTCCTCATTTTCAAGTGCAGTATTAATAGATTTAGGCTCAAAATCACAAAGTAAACATATGGTGTTTAGTGACTTACTTCTTGTTCTCATTCTAGCCTTCTTGTCTCCTATGATTTGATTCTATGGATGATTTCTTCTGACATACTTGGCACATTTTGGTTCAGCTCTGTGTTCATTATTTTGATCAACTTCTTGACCTTCATTCTAATCTCTATCACTTGGAACATCATCTTGAGGATTTTCTTGATTTTCGGTAATTATAGCCTAATGCTCAGGTGCAATGTTCTGTTGCTTGGGAGTGATACAGTGTTGCTCAGGTAGAGTGTCAAGTTTTGTATAAACAAACCTATTGTAGTCCTCTGCTTCTCTTCTACTTTCCTTATCATTCTTTTTTGCAAATTCATCTATTTTCACATTTCCACTTTCAATGATGTTGTTAGATGACTTTTTAAGACATTTATAAGCCTTGCTCTTGGTTGAATACCCTAGGAAGATACCTTCTTCACTTTTGGAGCCAAGTTTTCCATTTCTACCATCCTTCAAAAAATAAAATTGACTACCAAAGATTGTGAAGTAACTTACATTGGGTGTATGACCATACCAAAGCTCATAGGCTGTCTTCTTTGTGTCCTTATTCAATTGTACTCTATTTAATGTGTATACAACAATACTGAAAACTTCCCTGTAGAAAGTTTGAGTGATGCTTTTCTCAATCATCAATGTTCTTGCATAGTCAACAATTAATCTATTTCTCCTCTCAATAATTCCATTTTGCTGTGGTGTTCTTGGTGCATAAACCTATCTTTTAATTCCATGCTCATTATAATAGTTAGTGAATTCATCTAAAGTAAATTCCCCTCCTCTATCTAACCTTAAGCATTTCAATTTCTTTTCACTTTGTTTTTCTACCATAGCCTTATACCATATAAACATCTTGAATGCTTTTGATTTATCTTTTAAGAACATAACTATCATCATTCTAGAATAATCATCAACAAAGAGAATAAAATACCTATCTCCATAGTAACTCTTTGTCCTCATGGGTCCACATAGATCAATATGGACTAATTCTAGAATTGCATTAGATGTATGGGTTTTACTCTTGAAACTAGACTTTTTCATCTTACCTTTTTGACAATTCTTGCACATGATATGATTGGGCTTAGTCATGCTTGGTAAGCCTCTGACATTCTTTTTGTTTCTTATCTTTATCATATTATCAAAATTTACATGACACAACCTTTTTTTCCACAACCATATGTCTTCATTTCTAGCCATTAAACAAGTGGTGTTAATGTCATCAAGATAGAAAAGGTTACCTTTGTCTGTTCACCAGTTCTGATCAACCTTCCTGATTCATTGAAGATCTTTTCCTTCTTATTTTCAAATGCTACTCTGTGACCTGAATTATTCAGCTATGAAACAATTAACAAATTATGATTCAGTCCTTTTACCCAATAAACATTTTCAAATTTGATCAGGTTATTTAACATTAGCGTTCCTTTACCTTCAACTGGACAAGGTGTGTCATTACCCATTCTTACTAAACCACCATTATAGTATTCAAAAGTCTCAAACTTTTTCTTATCACCGGTCATGTGGTGAGTGTAGCCACTATCTATGATCTAGACACCATTATTACTAACCTTAGATATGAGTGCAATTTCATACCTTCTCCTTCTTTGTCTGAGTCATCGTTCATGGCCACAAATACCATCTCAATATATTCCTCAGATTTGGTGTCAGTGTCATTAGCTTTGTTGTTAGCTAGGTAACAAGCTTTCTTTCTTTTGTCCTTGTAGTCTTGGGTATCTCCCTTTTTAGATTGTTGGTTGCTTCGGTAATCTTTGTTATCACCTCTATCAAACTTCTTCTCATATGACTTGTCATTACTTCTTTCATCTTTTCTTCTATTTGGGAATCTTGCAACAAAGTGTCCAACCTCTTTACAATTGAAACATAAAAGTGGTAATTTACCCTTATATTTACCTTTTCCTCTTTGCAATCTTATTTCCATTAATGCTTCAATCTCATCAAGTCCTTGATCCTCATTATCACTTTCACTATCATTTCTAATATCATGTATATGACTTGAATTAATTATCTTTAAAGAAGATTTGAATGCAGATTCTATAGATGGTAAGACACTATTATCAAAGTTATTCATCTCAAATGAAATTAGTCAACCAATTAGACTATCTAGAGTAACTGTATTTTTTGCAACTGCTCTCATTTCTTGAATAGTAGAAACTCTAATAGCATACATAGGCAGTAAGGTTCTTAAGATTTTACTTACCACTATCTCCTCTTCAAGTGTACCTCCAACTCCTCGGATAGCATTGCCTACCTCTTTGATTTTGCAGCTATACTGAGTGATATTTTCTCCTTCTTTCATCCTTAGGTCATCAAACCTCCCTCTTAGGATTTCTACCTTGGCTCTTAGTACATTAGCATCTCCTCCATGTACCAGCTTCAAATTATCCCATGTTTTCTTTGCAGAGGTGCAAGTTTTGACATATTCAAACTCAACATCGGAGAGTGATGAGGCAAGTTCTATCATCATGCAATTATGCTCATGCTTTTCTCTTAATTTCTCATGCTTTTCTCTTAATTGCTCAAGAGTATGAGGTCCTTTAGGCAACACATATTCAGTATCTAATTATTGAACAACATCATTTCCAATACCTGATAAGTGGAGTCTTATTCTGCTTTGCCATGATGCAAAGTTGTCTTTATTCAACTTGGGCACATCTCGTCTATTCATCTTGTGATCTTTTACTTGAGCTGTTAAACTCCCTTTCTAAGCACACAAGCTCTGATACCAATTTTTAGTAATAAATAAGAGGGGGGGGGGGGGGGGTGAATTGATGGCCTCAAAAATATTCCAATTAATCAACCCAAAAACTTAGTACCACGATATTAAGCCTCTAGTTATCTTCAGTCCTATAAGATGAATGCCTCCAAATATAGTTATCAAATTACTACTGCTCGGAATGCTTTGTTAAACCTTATTCTTTATGTTTACCGAATAGGACTCTTTTAATTTACTGAAAATAGTAAATTACTTAGAGTATACCGATCAATTCAGATGAGCTATATTTAATGCAAAACACTAAAGTAATGACTTATAAACACATTGACACATGGATTTTTAATGTGGAAACCCTGTTAAGGGAAAAACCACTTGGGACTGGTAACCCAAAATTTTCACTCTTCTGAAGTGAGATCAGTGAAGAGCCAACCTCGTTAAAGGTTACAAATACACTGTTAGGTGTGACCTTGTTAGAGGATTTAAAAGATTAGTTTGTCACTTGATATTGGGCATCTCTATGCTACCTTCCTTGATCAAACACTCTCTTAGTCTGTCAATAGGTATCTGGCATCTAATGCTATCTTCATGATCAAAATTTTTGATACTCCTTAGGATTTATCTCAATATAGAAAGGATATTTAAATCCTGCTTAGTTAAGAGACTTTTTGTAATAATGGTTAAACTGAAACAGTATGATCTATTCACATATACAACTTATACTTGTATATTTTTAGATCTATTGTAAGCTCATAAAACCAATCTGATCAATATATCTTTTCAATACCTTTGCTCCACTTTTGTTCTTCTTGGTGATGCTATGCTCTATTGGTTGGTATCTGCAGAAATCTTTATCTCTTTCCTCAGCTTGATTGATTAGGACTGTATGAAGTTTTTCTTCATCAATTTCTCTCCAGCATCCTCTTTTTCATTCACTCCCCTTAATTTGTAATGAATTAAGTTGTCTCTTTATAGACATGATATCACAATTTCTAGGTTCTTGA
Organism: Thuja plicata; assembly: GCA_018584345.1. Taxonomy (NCBI): domain Eukaryota; kingdom Viridiplantae; phylum Streptophyta; class Pinopsida; order Cupressales; family Cupressaceae; genus Thuja; species Thuja plicata. Next base: position 1,446,846 of record MU225207.1, on the reverse strand, counting down.
TTTTCTTGATCTTGGTGTGGTCCACAATTCTTGCCAATCGTATTTAAAGTAGAACTCTTGTTTTATCTTGCAGAGATCTTCTTTCTAACTGGACAAAACAACTTTAAATCCTTTACTTATCTCTGGCTTTATCTTGTCGATGAAAACAATGATAACTACTAGTTAAGTCTATATTTAGCTCTGCGAGCTAGATATTTTGTCATTTCTGAACTCCAGTTAATATCGATGTTTTAACTCTTGTTAGCTTCATTCAACACTCCAATTATCCTCGAGCTTCTCCATCAGGGTTGTCTGTCCATTAGGGTTGTCTGTCCTTCGGACTTATCTGTCTGTTGGGTTACACTATGATTTTGGCTATCAGGTATGCTTGTGGTTCTTCTTGTCGGTAATACTCGTCAGTTTTCTTGCTTGGGTATCACTATGGCTTAACTTTTGGTGATCTTTGTCCATTGGGTTCCACTAGCCATCAGTGTTTGAAGTCACATAGTGAATGCTTGTCTTTTTTTCATTACTGAAAGCATAATCTTTATCTTTTTGATTCTTTGAAGTCTTTGACACTTTGAATATAACTGATTAGATTATATCAATTTGACATAAATGATAATACCATCCATTAACTAATTTAATGTCTTGCATTATCTTTCTACATTTCAGTGATAAACTTAACATCTTCAAACATTCAATCAGTTACATGTCATCACCTCAATTAGTTGAGAAATATCATGACTATATCTGTTTTGAGGTAGACACCGAATCATGCATTATCAATGTAGTTGAGCCTAGGAGCATATGTCTACAACCTATGGGATATGAGATGGACATATACATTGCATCTCAATATATTGAGATTTTGTTAGCAAAGCCCGTTGACAAAAGAGAAAAGAGATATGGAACATATGAAGAAGTTAAGGCTAAGATTAAACAAGGTATCTTAGTACCTAAATTTCAAAGAAAATGTAACAAGATGAGTGCTAATAGGACTAAGGATTTGGGAATTGATAATGAAGAAGATGAGGTAGGACACTATGAAGTGGAAGCCAAGAAACCATAAGTGTTGAAGCCTTCAATGAGCCCCAAATCTACTAGATTATTGACAAGGTCTACAACATCACCGAAAGAAAAGAATGATTCTGCTGATTAAAAAGAGAAGACATATGTAAGAAACAAGAAGGAAAATAGTAGACCAAGGAGAAAATTGAAGATACCACCAGATAGTGACACATAGACTGAAGATGTGAGTAAATTCAAAGTTGTGAAAAACACACCTCCACCAACAGGAAGTCTAGATGAAATGCTAGACACACTAAAGCAGTATGGAGCATTCAAAGGAATGAATAAAGAAAAATACAACACTCAAAGTAAAGAGAACAAGGTAAAAATTGAAGATGTTATTATTTACTCTTTACACAAATTTAGATACACACCACTTGAAGTTATCAAGTATTTACCTATTGAGTTATACAACAACATAGATGCAAGATGGAGATATGCTATGAATGCTGAAAAGCAAATGAGAGAAAGATCTCTCATGCTAACTGTACCAAATCTATTGGTTGAAGAAATTGAAAAGACATTGAAGAAACACTCTAAATGATTTCTTGTAAAATGAAGATCCTTAAGGATTATGATTGGAGACTTGTAGAAATTACAGTTGAAAACTAATGCCAAATGGAGAGATATATTCAACATCAAAGAGATTGAATCTCAAGATGAGCAAGGAAAGGATGCCATAACCGATGAAGCTACAAAGGATGATCAAGGTAAGAACAATCCCATTGATTTGATAGTTGACACTGATGAAGTTATTATTGAAGACATTATTGACAAAGATCTAGGAGAGGATACATCACAAGATGAGAATGTCATGTCAACCAAGGACACTGATACAGAAAAAGTGAACATCAATGATAAGGCTAATACTAATACTATTCTATAGCATGTATTGGAACAAGTACTAGATTATCACACAACTCAAGGTGATAATGATATAGTTGCTATGGATATAGTTAAGGTGGATACCAAGCCTCACACAAAAATAGAGAAGGAAAAGGAAGCTGAGAAATAAAAGAATATTGAGAAGGATACTGCTACTGAGAAACTAGTAGCACTAAACACTGAATCAATTCCCCCATCGATTCCATTACACATCAACAAGATCCCAAAAAAGATGAACCAAAGGAACCAAGTAATTAGAAGGAAGGAAAGAAACACACAAATGAGAAAAAAAGGGATACACTAAAAGATAAGAAAGAAGAAGATAAACATGAAGAAAATAAGGAAGGAAACAAACAAGAGGAGCATAAAGCTAAACCAAGTACAATAGAGATAACATCAGATGCACTAAAGGCATCACATTCCCCAAATAATTCACCAAGTGGAAGTAAAATAGAAAAGAAGAAGAAGAAATCAAAGAAGAGAAAACATGTAGATATGAGCCAATTGATCATTTTACCAAATGTAGACCTATCTACTATAGACTATGATGAAATTATCGAGTATGCCAAATTAGTAAGACTTAAGGCAATGCAAAAGAAAGAACTTCAAAAGAGAAAGAAGACAGATGTATTGGAAAGTGTCAAGGATGTCTTACAGGAAATTTTGCTAGATGCCAATGTTGATGAAATAGAAGATATCATTAGATAATTAGAAGGACTAGTGCAACAAGTCTAAAATCCAAATCAGGGCACTACTGACTATTTGATGAAGGTTCATTCAAGGAAGGTGGAACTAAAAATGTTTGAATCAATTCTCGATAACATCACAGTAGATACACTATCACTTTCTAAGGAATCTACTGAGATTGAGACAAATTTGTCTCACATTCTTTTAATATTTCAAAATGTTTGTGTAGACACCTAAAACTGGGAAGGTGTTCTATTATCAACCAAATCTGCAAATCTTAGCCAAATGCTCTAAATTTCACCAAAATGGATCAAATCAATTTCAAATGGACATTTATCAATCAAATTGGACAAAATCAATTTAAATCAAAGGATTAAATAAATAATGACATCAAATTATTATATATAAGCCTAAAGGGATTAATCAAACTATATAATTGATTTTAATCAATTAATTGTATAGTTTAAATCAAAAATTAAATTGAACCTAATCCCCTACATGGCTAATTTAATTAATTGATTGAATTTAATAAATCCTAATATCCTTCAACATAAATTTGAGCAACCAATGAGAATTGAGAACATAAAGCACATGGATCACTCCTAATTTACAATCTCAATCACTCATTTTGAACTTTCAATCTCAATCACTCAAATTTGTCCCCTTGTCTCAACCTTTGAGACAAGCATTTAAATTATCCCCCAATTTGAAACCATCTCAAAGCCTCTCACCTAACCAAGGCTTGATCATGATAAATTAATTCTACCCCTACACTTGGGAAAATCCTATAAATACAAGCCATTTTGAGAGCATAAGGATCCTAGAAAATTTGAATGCAAAGCATCCTTATTATAGGCATTTCATAGAAAATTGAGAGCATTATCTTAGCAATTGAGAATAAATGAGATCATTTTAGAGAGCATTTGAATCAAATATCATAGCAATGGAGGGAATTTGAGCTAGATTAAGCCTATCATAATCAAAATTCTAATTCTAGGATTGTCACTAGTAGAGATTAAGGCTGGGAACTCTATTATCAAAGCTTAGTTAGAGATCCATGAGATGTTAAATGCTTTATTTGTCAATTCTTAGATTAAATTGTATTATTATTTCCATAGAATTGATAGATAGCACCTTTATTTCATGAACATATGAATTATACATACACCAAATGGCACCCACCGTGGGGCTTTGAGCCTCTAAATCTCATTTTTTTATTATTATCAATTTTCATGTGTTTTTGGTTGATTTTCTACTAACTTTGTAAGTTGCAGGTCCAAATGACACCTACCCACAGAACAATGATGCCTGCCAGTAGAGAAATGACGCCTACAAAAAATCTTTCCTTCTTTGTCCTAAATTCTTTCACCGCTTGCAAGACAAAGTGTCACACCTATTCCCATAAAGCAACACCTGCGAGCTAGGAAATCATGCCTAAAAGCATTCTTTTTCCGCCTACTAACCTTTCTGTTTCACAATATACATACTTTGCACCGCCTGTGCTTTGCATTTTAACACCTCTAATTGTTTAAATCATGCCTAGCTTACTGCAAAGCAACGCCTAGGTCACTGCAAAGTCACGCTTAGCACACTACAAAATCACACTTATAAGATGTAAAATAACGCCCGCTATAGTTTGTGTTTTATTGCATTCAATTTGGTAAATTCAATTTTCTAACTCTCTGTTACTGTGTTTTCTACAGATGAACAGACACCTAAAAGTGTAGAAACTAGAGCTAAGGGTCACAAGGAAAATCAAAGAGGTAAGTTATTAACCAAACATTCTAAACAAGTGCATAATGCTAGCATTTTGGAAAATTTAGAGAAGGAAGAAGCTTTGTATGATCATTACGTTAAAGTTGTGAATGCATACAAGAAAAAATTTCATTCCCTTAATTGATTTCACATTATAAGTTTCTTAGGAACATTTATGCAAAATTTGGAAGAAACTTCATTTTGATTATCAATTGTTTTCGTTTCCTTCACTTTGTTCAATTGTGTTGACTAACTTGCTGGTGGAGCCAGAGAGGGAATGAATGCCACTAGGTGAGTGAGAAAATAAAAATCAAAAAACCTCAAAAAAGTGCCTAGCCTTTGCTAGCTTTGAAAGGGATATTTTTCTCATCAAGCTTGCTTTGCTTAAATTGTGGCAAATTTCATTGATATCTAATATAATTAGGGACACCCTATTATTGTCCATCTAGAATGAAACATTAGGTATATGCTCTCAACTTTTCAAAGTTGATCAAAAAGCCAAAAATGTTTAGTTAGGGGTGGTAGAAAGAAAGGGAGGATAATTGAACCACACACTTCATTTTTAAGAACCTCTTTGTTACGAGGTTGAAAAAGAACATATGTGCTTGAAGTGTTTGGAAAAAAGAACAAAAATAGGGATATGCTCTTCACTCTTTGAGTGAATCAAACTCCAAAATTTTTTGAACTAAGTTCAATTTCTCATTTTCTATATACATGCTAGATAATTTAGATCCTTAGAGGGCCTACCTCCTAAGTACATCCTTACAAGGACAGTGAGAGGGAATGACCCAAAGTGGGAGACAATCACTTAAGCCATGATACTATCCGACCCACTATAAATAAATGCACTCTTCCTTAATGGGTTGTAGTGACTAGATTTTGCTTATGTTTCTTCACTTCCTCTAGTAGTCCTTCAGGATTGTGCAAAATCATATTTTTGTACATGTGGGAAGCCCGCAAGGGGGTACAAGAACTTTTCATGATCTAGAATGGAGGTGTTAACTAAATCCTTGATAAGTAGCAAGCTACCTTTTAGAGCCAACATTTTTTAAAATCCAAATCTGACTCTAGGTAGATTGTTTGGAATCTATTCTTGTTTAAGACCCCTTGAAACAACCGAGAACATACACATTAGTGTGTTTTAGGGTTATGATACAAACTTGATGTGTGTGTTGCGTTTGTATTTACATTTTCAAGAAAGAATACCATTAAACAAATCTGATCATAGACTTAACATTTTTAAAATCCTTAAAAATAGTGAAAACAATCCCGATTTGCAAAGTGCCACATACGAGAAAAAAACAATGCCTACAACACTTTCTGTGATGCCTGCAAACATTAAAAATGCCGCCTGTAAACATTAAAACGTTGCCTAAAAATAGGCAAACACCACCTACAATCTGCAGAGTGCCGCATAGACAAATTCAAGTTGACACCTATACAGTGTGAAGTGATGCCTAGACCAAAAGAAAGTGATGCCTAGAAATAAAGAAGGGTAGACAGTGGATATTTCTTGAGGGTTTAAAAATAACTTAATCACATTTTTGGATACCCTTTTGGATATTTTATCTGTTTACAAGTTCAAGCTGATCAAAATCTCCCATTATTGGACAATTCACAAAATCATTAAGGGATTGATCAAAGAGGTGACAAAAGCCAAGTTTTCTTGATATATCCTCATGCTAGCTTTCACCTAATCACATTAAATTAAGTCTACCCTACAATCTGACTGAACTTACTTAAGGTAGGAGATTCCTTTTCCTAGTGACACTTTTACTTCTTCACGACCAACTCAAGAACCAACGAAGGAAGTAGAACTGCACATGAATTTCCGATTCAAAATATGGATCCCAACCTAATAAATAATGCCAATAGAGATAACAACAGTAACAATGGAAATGGTGAGGTCAATAACAATGGGGCCCATGGAAGAGGAATAGACCCTAACAATCAAGGGGTAGACCCTAATAACAATGGTGGAAATGTGGACCCTAATGATGAAGAGGCAACTGAAGAAAAATGTTAATGAGGCAGTCCAAAGACCATTCATCATGAAGCTCATGGAGAAAGTGTTAGAAAGATATAGGGATAAGTATTTCCTAGACCTAACACAAGTAGGGACAAAAATCCCTCACAATTTTGATGTTGATCAACTCAAGCAAAAACAAGAAGAAGCAAACTTGATCGACATAATGAACAAGCAATTTAAATTATTCCAAATGCAGTTGGACACAACAAAATAAATCAGGGCTCCTAAACCATTTTCTATCGAGGCATTGTGTCCATTTCCATTTGATAAGACACTAATTATGGTCCCATTCCCTGGTAATGCTAATTTTCCTAAATACGACAAGTATGAAGGAGCATCCAATCCCCAAGATCATTCAAGGGAATTTTGTGCATTGAGCTTGGAGTTCATGCATGATACAACATATTTCATGAGGTTATTCCCTATAAGTTTAGGAGGCATGGCAATGGAGTGGTTTTACAAGTTACCCTTTGACATCCATACTTTTGAGGAATTGGTCTCCAAATTCGCAACTCACTATTCTTATAATATCAAACATGAGGTTATGATGATTAACTTATGAAATACCAAGAAATGAGAGGGAGAAGGATTCCTAATTTTCCTACAAAGGTGGAGAGCGATATTCTCTAGATACCCTCGAAGTGTACCCAAAAAGGAGAAGATGGATATCTTCATTAATAGCTTGAGCAATGAGATGAATTATCAGTTAAGGTTGCAATGTCCTAGGTCTTTCAAAGACCTCATTGAGAATGGAGTTACAACGGATGAGGTATTGGTTAAAAGTGGAGAACTTAAACTTTATAAGGAAAATAAGAATACCAACAACAATACCTCCAATAACAATCAAAATAGGAATCCTCCTAACAATAATTGATTTTGGATGAGGAACAACAATAAAGGTGTGGTCAATGATGGAGTTATGGAAGATAATAATTTGAAGGCCACTCCTTTTACTCTCAAAAGAACAACTACTCAAGTTAACAATGCAATTCAAGCACCCAAAGTGCCTCTCAACAATAACAATAATAACAACTTTGAGAATAATCAAGGGGATAACAAGCCTAAACCCCTTTTTGCACCAACACCTAGAAGGACGTTCACACCTTCAGGTGAACCACTTGAGAATGCATTGAGAACCCTAATTGCTTATTAGATTATTGACTTACCTAGGGCTCAACCCTATGAACCACAAATCAAGCAATTGGTGGAGTGAATCCAATCATTGTGAATACTAGAGGAATATAGGACACAAAATGAATGATTGCATGTGCCTAAGATATGTGGTGCAAGATTTAATTGAAAGTGGTGTAATTAATATAGAAGGGACCCAAAACAATGAGGATCATATGGCCTTTAAGAAACCTTTCTTTAATCATGAGAAAGGTGAGTCTTCAAATTTTAACAATCAAGGCAACAATGCTAAGGGTAACAACAATGTCAATTTTTCTCATCATTATGACAATACTATCAATACCTTATCCGGACATGAGCATGTTGTTAATATTGTGGTGATCAAGGAAAAACCCAAAATGGCAACTTCTAATGCCATCACTAGGGGGAAAGAATCAAGGATTACCCTACAGGGGGTGCTCCTAAACCTATTGGCCCTACACAATCAACTATTTTGGCTAAACAAATATCTACTACAGCAAAGCCTTATAGTTTGGTTGATCAATTGCAAAAGAGTCCAGCACAAATTTCCATTTTGGAGTTATTAAAACTTTCTCCCAATCACAAGGAGATCTTGAAAAATCCCTAGTGGAGACTAATGTTCCTATAAATTTGGAGGATGATAAGTTTCAAAACATGGTAGGACATCTCATTGCACCACATTACCTTTCATTTTCCAAACAAGATGATATGTCGATTACTCATCCTCAAAATTTGCCTTTGCATATATAAGTCCTAATCCAAAGACATAGGGTCAAGAGAGTTCTCATTGATTGTTCCTAATGTCACCATTGAAGAAGCTAAAGAGGAAAATCCTAAGTTAACATCAAATGCTACATCTACCTCAAACCCTAATCAAACTAACTCAACTAAATCAACTAAGGGAAAGGAGAAAGTGAGTTATGAGGGTCAAAGCTCACATGAAGATTCAGTTAAAACCTCTACACCAAAGGTAGAAATTTTGAGACCTTCCAAGGATGAGAGGGAACAAGCCAAAAGGGACCAATACCAAAAGATGAGCAAAATGATGCATAAATTTGAAAAGAAATGTAGAATCAATTCCAAAGGAGTGGGGGAATATTACGTTTCCCTATTTGATTTTCCAAATTCTCCTAAGACACATGGGAAACCTTCAATTTCTCATCCACCTCATAAATATAACTCTCATTTTGTAAGAGAGAGTGACACATCAGCCCTAGAAAAGGAGGATAATGAATTTTTACAATGGCTCTACAAAGAGAAAGATACTTCAAACAATCCCATTGAAAGAGTGCAACACATCAATATTCAAACTGATCAATATGGAAATTTTTTTCCAATTATGCGAAAATGGGATAAAAGGGAAGAGGACCCTTAGGAGTCAGGAATAGAGGATTGCTAGAACCCATTGAACTTACTTGGAGATCAAAAGATGAGAAATACGGAATAGGGTATCAAGACAAAGGAGAAAGTTCAAGCCCTATGCATGATTTTTGTGAACATGTACACATGGTAGGATTCGAGAGTGAGGATGACTCCAGAGAATATGAGTGGGATTCCCTATCTGAAGAATCTTGTCAATATAAAGAGGTTGATGTTATTTACACTTATGCTACCATTCCTAAGGGAAAAACTTAAGACAATGAGAATCAAAGCTCTAATTCTACACAAGCATCAAATGAACCTCAAGAATCTAATGTAGGTCAAGCATCTAGGAACACTCAATGGATAGGTGAACCTTGGGTACCTTCATGGGAGGGTGATTCAAATGTTATATTTAATCCACATGCTTTCTTTCCCATGGAAATCCATGAGGACTCTAGTGAGGAAAATTTCAATCCTGCTTCCATGGAACACCTTGAGCAAGCACATGTTATAGACCTAAGTGATACAATGTGCGAACCATCAAACAAGGTCATGTCCTTGAAAACTTTGAATGAAAACTTTCCTAATGAGTCTTTATCCCTTCTTCATCCCAAACTCATTGATTGGGATTTAACCAAACCAAGTGACTTACTATACTTTCCCAATGATAATGCAATGACCAAATACCTAAACACGGTTGAGCCATCTTCTTCCACCAATGAATACAATCTAGACATAATGATAGAGGTAGGGGTCCAACCTCTCAATCCAAAAAATAAAAGAAAGAAATTCAAAAAAATGAAAAGGTCTAGTGGTGAAAACCACCATGTGGTAGTACTAGAACCTAAAAAAGTAAAAATATCGGATGTTTCCAAAGGTGAAAACCCAACTGTGGCACCCAAGGAAGAGAAGATGGATACCCTATTGGAACATGATGATGATAGATCTCCTATTCTCATAGAGCCAATGGAAAAGGTTAACATTGGAACTGACTTGGAACCAAAGTTTATTCACTTAGTAGCATCACTAACCCCATCAGAAAAGAAGGAGTTCATCAAATTCTTTCAAGCAAAGAAAATTAACTTTGCATGGTCATATGCCGACATGCCATGGTTAGACCCAAGTTTCATAATGAACCATCTTAGTGTGAGACCCGGTGTCAAACCTGTCAAATAGAATTTGAGAAAAGTGCATCCACATGTAGCTCTCTTAGCAAAGCCAAATTAGAAAATCTCTTCAAGGTTGGACTTATAAGAGTAATAGCTTATGCAGAATGGATCTCCAACATTGTACCTATTACCAAAAATGATAAGTCCATTAGAGTATGCACAAATTTTTGAGATCTTAACCTTGCTTGTCCTAAGGATGATTTTCCATTACCTAGCATTGATGCTATAGTGGATTTAATGGCGGGACATTATATGTTCTCATTAATGGATGGATTTAGTGGATACAATCAGATTCATATTGCACCTGAAGACCAAGAAAAGACTACAATCACATGTCCTTGGGGAACCTTTTTTTGGAATGTGATACCCTTTGCTCTCAAAAATGTTGGAGCAACTTACCAAAGAGAAATGAGCATTATCTTCCACGACATGATGTATACCTTCCTAGAAGACTATGTGGATGATATTTTAGAAAAGTCACATCAAAGAAAAGATCATCTTCCTATACTTGAATATATTTTCACAAGGTTAGAAAAATTTAAAGTGAGATCAAACCCAAAGAAATGTGCATTTGGGGTTCAATCTGGCAAGCTATTAGGTTACATAGTTTCTGCAAAAGGTATAGAAGTGGATCCAAAAAAAGTACAAGAAATAATCAAATGGAAACTCCCAAAAATATTATTCAAATGAGTTTACTTCAAGGAAGACTTCAATCCATTAGGAGGTTCATTTCTCAATTGGCAGAAAAGTGTCATTCATTCACAAGATTGCTATACAAGGATACCATTTTTACATGGGATGATGAATGTGAAAAAGCCTTCACTTTGTTGAAAACATACTTGGTCAACCCACCTATCTTGATGCATCCTATCAAAGGAAAACCATTATTACTATACATTTTAGCAATGGAAAGATCTTTAGGAGTTTTTTTGGCACAAGAGGATGATGAAGGAAAGGAAAGAGCTATTTACTATTTGAGTAGAACCTTGATCAAATATGAATTAAACTATAGCTTCATGGAAAGAGATTGTCTATCAGTGGTTTTTGCCTCACAAAAAATAAGACACTACATGTTGATGCATAAAGTGAAGTTGATTGCAACTTAAATTGATCCCTTAAAATATTTTCTTAGCAAAACAACCATAGTTGGAAGGATTGCTAAATGGGTAATGGTGCTTAGTGAATTTGACATTGAATATGTGGACCACAAAGCTATCAAAGGCCAAGTTATTGCTGATCAATTGGCTGAAAATCCATTAGATTCTACTCATCCAATCTAATTTGAATTCCCAGATGCAAAAATTGTTAATGTGGAAGCTAAGGCATGAACGTTGTATTTCAATGGATCTTATACACAAAATGGTTCAGGGGTAGGAATTTTATTAATCACACCTCAAGGATACACCATTCCAAAATCTTATAAAATTTTGTTCCCATCTATAAAAACATTGCAGAATATGAAGCTTTAGTCATAGGAATCAAAATGAATTTAGAATGGAACGTTATAGAACTGCAAGTTTATGGGGACTCTCAATTAGTCATCAATCAAATCAATGATGAATATCAAACTAAGGAGGAAAAAATTGATGCCATATAAGAGAATGGTAGATGAATGGAAGAAATAATTTACCTTAATCACATTTGAGCACATTCCATGAGACAAAAATAGGGCTGCAGATGCTAGGGCTACCTTGGCTTCATTACTCCAAATGCTTGATCAGAATGCAAGGTATGAATTCTTGGTGGAAGAGTTAGTAAAACTAGATTTTGACCTACCCGACACCCAAATAATTGCCCTTATTAATGGACATGACTCACCTTGGTATGGACCAAATTATTCCTATCTTAAAGACCATGTTTTACCTATAGACTAAACCCATGCCCAAAAACAACATTTTATAAGACAAGCCGCTCATTATACCATCCTATCAGACACATTGTATCACAAGGGTCTTGACGGAATGCTTCTTAGGTGTCTAGAGGATGAGGAATCAAGATTAGCTTTAAAAGACATTCACGAGGGGATTTTTGGGTTACATTCGAGTGGGTTGAATTTAGCTAAGAAAATCCTTCGCATGGGGTACTTTTGAAAAACATTATAAAAAGATGCTTGCCACTTTGTCAAAGTGTGTGCAAAATGCCAATACCATGGAGACATGATCCATGCTCCTGCTCAAGAATTACATCCATTTATCATACCATGGATGTTTTACCAATGGGGTTTTTATCTTATTGGAATGTTTACCCACCTTCTTCTAATGATCATAACTATATCATTACAGCAACATAATACTTTACCAAATGGGTAGAGGCCATCCCTTTCACAACTACCACATGCAAAAAGATTTCAATGTTTAACCTTAATCAAATCATTTTCTGATATGGTATTCCTCATGCCATCATCACAGATAATGGAAAATAATTAAAGAACAAATATGTGGATGAACTTTGTGAAACTTTTCATATCACGCACCACTCTTCCTCCATCTACTATCCTCTAGGTAATGGACAAGTTGAAGCCACAAACAAGAATATTCTCAGAATCTTGAAGCGATCGATTGAAAAATTAGGAAGAGATTGGCATGTGTAGATAAACTCAACATTATGGGCATACAAAACTATGATCCGAACACCTACTGGGACTACACCATTTCCCTAGTTTATGGGGCAGAAGTTGTTTTACCATTGGAGGTTGAAATCCCATCCTTACGAGTTTCATTACATGGATTAATCAATGATGATGATTATAGGGTCGCCCAACTTCAACAATTGGAATTGTTGGAGGAAAACCAAACACAAGCCTATGAAAATTTGAAGGTCTATCAAAATAGAATCTCAAGAAACTATTACAAGCATATCAAACCAAGAACCTTTCAAGTGGGAGACTTAGTGTTAAGAGAAAACCCTAAAAACAAAGTAGATAGGGAAAATGGGAAGCAAATTGGCTTGGTCCTTTTGTCATTACTTCTTCTTTTGGAACAAGAACTTATAAACTAGCTGATTGGGAGGGTGAGGAATTACAAGAGCCTATCAATAGAATCCATCTAAAGAGGTTTCATACCTGATCAGATGAAAGAGTATAGAGGAAAGAGTATCAGATGAGTGTGTATCCAATGATTTGAGCATCATTCTTTGTACATGAGAAAGTTAAAAATCCAAAAACATTGACAAAAGTTCAAAATCCAAAAAACAATGAGAAAAATCAAAAGTAAAAAATAATGGAAAATCATAAAAGCATTACAAAGGAGAAAATTGAGCATGAAGAAAGCAAAAAACATTCAAAACATCAAAAATTGTTGTCTTGGAGAAAACCTAGCAAATAGGCACCATGATGATATAAAAAAAAAAAGAGAAAAAGAAAAAAAATGAAAAAAATTGAAAAAGATAAAAAGTGTCTTGGTCAAAACCTAGCAATAGGCGCCTTGGTAGAAAAAAAAGTAAAAAAGAGAAAAAGAGCAATAAAGCTAAAAGGTGAAAACCTAGAAAACAGACGCTTTTTGATCCCTTAGGTCTTTCCTAGTTTCATTTGCACATATTGCCTTTCCATCATCCCATTTGTCCATATCTTTCATTGCATCCCTCATTTGTGCATAGTCATAATAAATCCTCTTAGCTACATTGTTGCATACTAGGTTTCATTTGCCCAAGTTTCACATGATTACATTTATCACTTGGGAGCAAAGTATTGGTTTTTTCTACCAACACATTCCAAAGTGCTACATTTTGATCACATCTTAGAGAAGATTTTCAGAACTTCAGAGGAGAGATATTGTTGAACCTTTGATAGACATCATTTTTCAAACCCAAGCATTTGACCTTACAACTTGATCCTTGAACTTCATTGACTTATTCTTATTAGGATCAAAATTGACAAAGTCCTAAATGATCAAAATGTTTGGAATTCTCTTTAAAAATCTTGATACAATAGCAAAACACTTGAAATTTTTGATGATCTTCATTGAATTTTCAAGTCATGTCTTTTTAGCTAATCGATGATTTTTTGACTAGATTGGTGATGATGAAGATGTGATATTTTATTGACTTTGAGTGAGTGTTTTGAGGAAGATCCATTAGCTTGTGTGAATTCATTTAAAGACATGGTCATCAAAGAATCATCAAAGAATTTCATACAGGATGGAGGGTGGACCTTTGTTTGTTTACACAAATTGATACCTTGGCTATTTAGATCTTCTATATATTAATACCAAAATCCACTTGCAACATTGAATTTGATGAAACCGGTATTCATACTCCCATAGTTGGTTATTTAACTAGTGAGCGTTGTACTAGTTTCCTGATGCTTACCAAAATGAGATGAAAGTGGTATTCATATCATCATGATGTGGTCAGTGATGGTTGTACTCGCTCCTAGTTCCACAACACTCAATGATGATAATATATCTCTTTTCCATTTCTTTCACAAAAAGCTAGTGACAATTAGTTGCATTGCATTGCATTTTCATATTAGATTTATTGCATGTTTAAAGAATTTTTGAAGTTACAAAGGGGTTAATCACTTTTGGGGGGTTCAAATTATCAATTATCCTTGTTTCTAATCAATGATGTGAGATTATCTGTTGCATTTATTTGTAGCATTAATAATTAATCATTATATCATAAAATCAAAAGAAAAGAAGCATTAATCATTAAATCATTTTACATCCATTTAAGAGTGCATTTCATATAAAGTTGCATACATCCAAAATCCAAAAAGATAGTTGCATTCTTTACCATTTCATTGCATAAAACAAATTGCATTCATCATATAATCAGAAAAGCATATAGAAGTAATTGCATAAATAATTTACACCCATCTATCTATGTCATATATAAGATAAAATGCATCCATAACATACTACATAAAAATGCATCATAGACATCATATAGATCTGCATATAAAGAAATCTCACATCAATATCATAACATATCATGAGAGTCAAAGAGTATCATCATAATAAATGTCCATCAAAGAAATGTCCATAACATCTGTATATCAAGATACAATATCATCGACAAAATGATACATCATCAAAGTCCTGATAAAAAAAAATACATATGATACATCAATATATATCCAGTGGATCAATATCAATCTATCTCAAGACCTAGCAGGGGCACCTAATCCATCACTGGTCCCTGCACCTAATCCATCACCAATCCCATCAGGATCTCTATCACCTAATCTATCCTGTGTGGTCAGTGGTACCTGACTAGTGCTAGCTATACTAGGCATATGTGCCATCATCACCATAAACTGTTGCATCATGGTAGCTACCTGATCGGTCTGACCAACCATTGATGTCATCCTATCCTATAAGGTCCTCACATCCTATGTCAAGGCATCTATTTCCTGAGGAACCTGCGGTGCCTATGGTGCATGTGGTACAACCTGTGGTATCACTAGAATATGAGGATGCACCCGCTGTGCCGAAATCTGTCCCTGTAAGGGAGGAACTTGTTGTGCCTAAACCTGTACCTATGGAGGCGCCTTTGCTCCTGGAACTTGTCTAGCCATAGATATATGTGCCTGTCTACCAATCCTTTGTCTTTTTTGTCCCCATACTACAACTGGTCTGGGATGAACCTATCCCTGTACTAGCCCCTATCTCTATCTCAGTTGTCCAAAACCACCACCCCTAGCCTTGACATGTCCACCCTGCATTTGAGGTCCCACCCATCCTCTTCCTACAACTCTATGAATCCTAGGAGCTCTCGGTGCTCTAGGAGCTCACTATCTTGGTTCTCTCCACCCACCACCTCTGCCACCCCGTCATCATCATCATCATTAGAAGTATCATCCCTATCAGGAATCGTCTCCGCTGGGTTAGTAAATCTAGTGAATATGTGGTGTAAGAACCACTCTCTATACTCAGAAGTCATCTTAGCATCAACAACATGATCTAACATGTCCCATCTAATGAATCCCAATCTCTTAATCTCAATGCATGCATACTCATAATCAACCTGAGCTCCCCACATGGATCACTTTGCCTGTGCACATGCACATACCCTTCGATATATCCTGCACTCGGCCGCACTGTCTTAAAACTTGACCAAAGCAGAATTTCTCAATAACAAGTGGTGATCAACCAATCATCCACCAAGGGGAAAACATATATGGAAGCTCATTTTCATCCTCTCTCCATCCCTCACATCCAAGGTAAGGTCTCCAAACAACCTGATCGATATCATCAATAGTGCACTGCCAATACTCAAGCTTGCCTAGATGATGATGGAAAACCATCCCATAATATAAAAATGCATAAGGCCATCCTCGGCCTTGCACTCAAGCTGATATAGGTCTCATAATAGGGATGTGCTCCTAGATCCATAACTGTAATAATATTGCACATGCTGATAATGTTGCACTAGCCCTGTAAACTACCTCATGCAAATCATGATATAGATGTGCTAGGACAAAGGAAACCCAATCAAATAATCGATGATGTGCAATCAAGTCCTCAAGAATCTAACCCATGTGCAATCAAGTCCTCTAGAATCTAACCCCATCCAAATGAGAAACCATGACCTTTCCTGTCACGAAGAATTAATCCTCATATCACTACACCTAATACTGCTGGCAAAGTAGGGAATGAAGAAAAATGTGCCCATGTGATAGTGTCATCTTTGATTGTGTCATCAGAAAAGATGTGTCTACATACAATACCATCATAAAACTGATCATAGTAAACATGGTCTCCTATCCTTGAGATACAAAGAAATCTACAAACATCCTTGGAGTAATAGTCATCTCACCGAGTGGAAGGTGTAAAGTATTCCGGTCTGAGTGCCAATGCTCTACCACAATTGTAAGTAAACCCTGGTTCAACTAGAATTGAGGAATATCTAGAAGGAAGCTCAATTTGTACTACTCTATCACACATAACTCTGGATCCGTCAATTCATCAGATAAGTCAAGGATCCAAGAAGCTAGATTCTGTACATACAACTTATGAAACTATGCCTATTTTGAAAATAAGTGAATCGTATCAGTATCTTTCTATTAGTGGATCATTTCAAATCAATAAAATCAATTCAATCAATCCTTTTCTCTTTTTGAGTGCATCAACTTATTGTTCCTAACTCTAAATCTTGAGAAGGGACCAATATGATCAGTTATCCTATCAATCAGTTTTCTATCCTATCAAATTAACAAATCAAACATCCATTTAGATGATTATCCTAATATTCTAAATACTTGATCATATTACTAATCACATCTATCTAACTTGGAAATCAATCTGGTAATGCAGACAATCAATCAGAAAGCAGTTTGTACTTTCTATATCAGGTTTTCATCAAATTTTATTGTAGGTGTCACTTGACATAGTGTACGCATCATTTCATGGCTAGGCGTCATTTTAAACATGACAGGCGTGATTTGATTCATCAAACGTGTCACTTTATAGTATACACAACATTTCATTTTCCTACGCATCATTTCAAACCTAGTAGGTGGCATTTTAAACCTAGGGTTTGACAGGTGGCAGTTTATTGAGAAAATTTCAAATTTTGACCTAACTATACACGACATTTTTCTATGCACAAGCATCATTTCCCTATGTAGACATGTCATTTCATGTGTCTAGGTGTCATTTCATATATTCTAGGTGTCATTTGGCCTATACTAACCTAGAAAGCAAGATAATTAAATGCAAGCAAAATGAAGCAATAAATGCACTAAGAGGTTGAAAACCACTTACCAGAGGTCCATAGTCAGGGGGCCTCTAATATAAGTGTGCTCACTCAAACCTGTGCTCTCAAATATGGACCACCATTGTTATCAATCTCAGTAGGATCAGAGCAAAATCTCTAAGATGAAAAGTGAAAATGAATAGTAAATTTGGGTTTTTCAACATATTTAACCTATTTTACCTAATTTTGGAGAGATTTTTGACCCATTTGACCTAGTTTGACCTAATTTGCATTTTTTTTTTCACATTGGGGCATGTTTTGTTGCCAAGATCATCATCAATGTTTTTTTGAAATGAAAACATCTTGGATCTATCTTTATCAGTTTCATCATATTTTTCATCTGGAGATCAATCTATTTCATTTCTGAGGGGGCATTATCATAGTATCAAATCAGGATCAACATCAAATCTGGGGCATTGAAATTTCAAACATTATAAGTGGGGCATTCCACATCTTATCAAATCAGAGTTTCAAATCAGGTTTTTATCAATCAGATCAGGGATTTCAAATCGGTTTTTCAAATCAATCAATCAAATCAGGTTATCACATCAAGTTTTGTATCATCAATTAAGCATCGAATGAGTGATTAGGACATGCAATTTTCTTTGAATCAATGCACTTTGCACATCAATTCAAAGAGGGGCATTGCAGACACCTAAAAATGGTAGGTGTTCTATTATCAAACAAATCTGCAAATCTCAGCCAAATGATCTAAATTTCACCAAAATGGATAAAATTAATCTCAAATGGAAATTTATCAATCAAATTGGACAAAATCAATTTAAATCAAAGGATTAAATAAATAATTCCATCAAATGATTATATATAAGCCTAAATGGATTAATCAAACTATATAATTGATTTTAATCAATTAATTGTATAGTTTAAATCAAAAATCAAATTGAACCTATTGCCCTACATGGCTAATTTAATTAATTGATTGAATTTAATAAATCCTAATATCCTTCAACATAAATTTGAGCAACCAATGATAATTGAGAACACAAAGCACATGGATCACTCCTAATTTGAAATCTCAATCACTCATTTTGAACTTTCAATCTCAATCACTCAAATTTGTCTCTTTGTCTCAACCTTTAAGACAAGCATTTAAATTGTCCCCCAATTTGAAACCATCTCAAATCCTCTCATCTAACCAAGGATTGATCATGATAAATTAACTCTACCCCCTACACTTGGGAAAATCCTATAAATACAAGCCATTTTGAGACCATAAGGATCCTAGAAAATTTGAATGCAATGCATCCTTATTATAGGTATTTCATAGCAAATTGAGAGCATTATCTTAGAAATTGATCCTGATTGAGATCATCTTAGAGAGAATTTGAATCAAATATCATAGCAATGGAGGTAATTTGAGCTAGATTGAGCATATCATAATCAAAATTATCATTCTAGGATTGTCACTAGTAGAGATTAAGGTTGAGATCTCTATTAACAAAGCTTAGTTAGAGATCCATGAGATGTTAAATGATTTATTTGTCAATTCTTAGATTAAATTGTATTATTTTTTCCATAGAATTGATAGATAGAACCTTTATTTCATGAAGGTATGAATTATACATACATAGTTTGTTCTATTTCAAACTTCATTAAGGACATAAGGCTAAAAGATGATACTTTTGAGACCGAGCTTACCGAGCAGCTGAAAAATGTCACTACCAAGCGTGGTTCTTTACAAGCCTATTACTCAAGGTTGAAACACTTGATGGGGATGTAAAAAGAACTAAGACAAGAAGAGAATAAGAGAAGGATGGAAATTCTAGAGCTACAGGCACTTTTGATTCCCCACATGGAATCCATGCAAAGACATTTGAAGAAGGCCAAAGATTTGGTCAACACCCCCGATGAAAGTTCATTGGACACCATCATTGGGATGGAAGCTGATGTTGCTAATCAAATTGTTATACCTAAAATACTCAAAGATGCATGGGAGTCATCCCTAGCTGATGTACAGAGGAAGTACCCACATGTTTTTACTAAGCTATAATTTTATTCTACCGAGCAATAAGCAACTTTGATTTGTGGCATATTTGTAAAAAAGGGGGAAATATAAGGATACTATAGTATGTATGGATATAGAACATAATGGAGATATAAGTAAAGGGAGATAATATAAGGGAGATATAAGTATGTGTATAGAAAGAGCTACACAATATTCTAAAATTTTTTAGGAAGGAAGAGTACAAAAGTTGTACAAATTTTGATGACTTTGAAGTTTTTGTCAAAATGCCAACTAATGCCAAAGGGGGAGATTGATACTCCTATAAGATAGTTTTTTGTCATTATTTTTGTCAAATTCATAATAGTCCATGAAGCTAAGTTGGTAAAGAGGAAGACTACACTAAGGAAGACAGTCGATAAAGCAGTGTATCAATGACACCGAACATTGAAAAGTAACAAGCACCAAGTTAAGAAAAGGACAGGTACTGAGAAGATCTAGTCACCAAGAAAATTTAGTCACCGAGTAGATGTTATAATATAGAGAAAGATCAAAATATATTATCGAGTATACCAGAGCTGATATAACAATTCAAATTTGAAACATTGAACCTAGACGCCGAGCGGGAAATATTTTACAATTTTTGAGGTAAACATTAGGTAGAACATTGGGATTGCATAAAAAATGATTTCACATGATCATGAGGCAATTCAAACAATGTATTTAAGTATAATAAATGCATTGGGAATGAAACCAAATGTGCACTACCTCACCTCCACCGCAGAAGGAGAAGGATCTAAATTAGGTTAACCACCTAAAGATCATATAAAAGGAATAGAACATGAAGATAAAAAGAAGGAAGTGAAAAAAGAGAGAGAAAGAGTGAAAAGGTGCAGAGATAAAAGCAATTATAGCAACAAAGCTAAAGTTAGAATGTAGAAGTCATAGGGTGCAAAACATATAAGTTATCAAGTGCAGAATGAGGTAATGCACTTGAAGAGCATAAAAAAGATTCTGAACAACATTATGGTTGATGCATACTTGCAAAAATTTTTGTAATAGTTTTGTAATAGTTAGAAGAGTAGAAATCCCATTTAGTGGGTAGGCCCTAACAAGTCTTATTTTGTAAATCCTCTGACCGGGTACATCTCTTAGATGAGAGATTGTAAAATCCTTTAACAAGGTAGACAAAATAAGTCTTTTGTACCTGAGTTTAATACTCCTAACAAGGTAAGCTATCAAAAGTAGCTAACATTGTAGCTCTAACTAAGCAACCTTTATTCTGTAGAAGTGAAGGATTGTGGGTGTCATCCTACCATAATTTTTTCCTCTAACAAAGGATTTCTGCATGATCAAAAATCATAGAGTTATGTGTCATGGTTCTCTGATTTACTTTATATGCTTTTCAATGTTTTTATGAATGTTATTCAGTTTGGTGGAAAGTAAAGAATAATAGTTAAAAGTTTTAAAGTATGGATTCACCCCTCCCCTCTGAGCACTTACCTTTCCATAGATTAATTGAACACTTTCCTATCAGATCCAATCTAGTCTTTGAACCTTGGTGCAATGTTTTTCCTCTCTCTCTGATCGCAACCACTAATAACATAATCTTCAAACCTAAATCATACAGTTTAGCTTGCCTTTATACTATTGTTCTTAATTCGGTTAAGACTTGAAAAAACATTCCACAAGTTGACCCAAAACATTGACCAAACTTGTGAAAATCAGCTCCAATCATACCTAACATGTTGGCCCAAAACATAATACAAAAGTTTATTACCAAAGACCAATAAATAATCAACCGCCTTGATCATCTGATCATCAGGAACCAATTGGTAACTCAAATGGTTTAGACTAAACACGTCACCAAAATACCAACTTACTCAAAACATTTATTTAACTGTCACGGTCGGTAAACTAAACTTGAATGACCAAAATAATGCTCTAGCAATGATTGCACCACCCAATGTGCTCGCTATCTCGATCACCACTCAAAATAATTTCTATTACTATCTTCCTATTAACCAATCAAAATAATTATTTTATTTTTCTTTACCTATCCATCCAATTGATCACTATCTTTAACCTATCCACAAAATTGGTTAGAGTTTCCATCAATGAAAAACTCATAAGCATCAAACACAATATCTATACTCCAAAATCCATCATAATGCCAATATGATTAAGATGCTTAGGTGACCTTAGGTGATTTTTCAAGTTTAAGGATGGTATAAGTAAAGGATAAATTATTGAGGAAAATGTGTTGCATGCGTGTATACTTTTATGAGTGTTGTGTAAGTATGTATGTATGCGATGAGGATGTGTTAACGAGAATCTATATCCTTAATTATATGGATTGTTTTGATGTGTGGTATTGAGGTATGTAGAATTTCAAGTGTACTTATCTATCATAAGTAGTGAGTATAAGGTATCTACAAATCATTTGGTTGATTTGTATAAGTGCATCCATTTTGGATCTTTTTTCTTTTATTATTCTTCATCTGG
Source organism: Thuja plicata (assembly GCA_018584345.1). Classification (NCBI taxonomy): domain Eukaryota; kingdom Viridiplantae; phylum Streptophyta; class Pinopsida; order Cupressales; family Cupressaceae; genus Thuja; species Thuja plicata. The sequence goes on along the minus strand of MU225207.1, from coordinate 1,424,594 downwards.
TCAATGAGCCCTCCAATAGTGAGCCTTCTTTAAGGCAGTGAACCCTCTGGTAGTTAGCCTTTCTTTGTAAAAATTACCTTAACTAGTGTCACCCTAACATGTGTTCATATATTTAAGAATTAATCTTCTCCATATCTTTTCCCTTAACAAGTTTTTCCATGTAAATTTGGTGTTTCATTATGTATGTTGGTTTTCATTTTTCACATGATCTTTCATATTCATATCTTACTGTACTTAAGAATTAAGGATAAGTTTTTGTAAATTTGATTCAAGGAAATATTTATAATTTTTATTAACAACTAATTCACCCCTTCTCTTAGTTTTCCTATGAGTTTGATAGAGGGGTAAAAATATTTACTTTTGTTACCATACCCTTGATTTTTGAGACAACCCCCTTGGCAATGTGCTTCACAAATTCATATTGATAGGAATTATTTCTATTTCAGGTTGAAAGAGAACCCTGTGTGATAAGGATGGATGTTCAAGTTGTGGTATTTACCATGAATGAAAATAGCATGGATAAGAAGTCTTGGAAATATTACTTTAATAATTTGATAGAAACAAGGAACTCAGGTCTGGACCTATTCTCTTTATCTTGGCCTAACTCAGAATTGTAGAATCAAGACACGTCTTTTCTCTCAAACCAAAGATTTTAAAAAGATTTGAAATTGAATTTGAAGACACTAGGGTTGCAGGGGATACATATAATTTTTCACACCATGGAATCATTAAGTTCCAACCTTAGCCAATTTCTGATAATCTTTCTACATAAGGCATCAAAATGCTTAGCACATGTGTGAACTAGTTCAGGGAAATAATGTACCTAAGGCACCAAAAATTAAGGTAGACTAGAGAATGAAAGTTTATGTTCTATAATACTCAACATATTTCCCTTTCCAAGTTATTTTTCCCTTTGAAAGGATCCCTCCCTATTTCTTTGGATCATCCTACAATTTCAGGTCAAAAATGTTGTCGGCACAGTCTACCTACATAACAACATCTTTGTGAGGAGTCTTCTCTAAAGTTTTGGTATGCCCATAGTTTAGTTTCTTCTTGAATAGGGGAACATGCAAAGGATTATTTCCCAAAAATATCCATGTATATAGCTTGCAAAGTCTCAAATATGGGGCAATAACTCAATCTCTCTAAAACCATGACTCTAACATGAATTGCTTTTATAAAATGTGTTGGTTCTTCCGAACTAGTTCATAAAATATTCTCTTCTATACCTTTTTGTTTCTCAAAAGTCTTAAAAGTGAAAGTATCTGTTAGGATTAAGTAATACTAAGAGGGGGGTGAATTAGTATTACAACACTTTAAACTTAAACTTAATAAATTCAAACTTAACCTGACAATTGTTGAAATGAAAAGAACATAAACACAAAACACATAACTCGTAACACCATTAATTTGTTGTCGAGGAAACCTTGGTGGGGATGGTACCCACAAATATGTACTAAAAGCATTATGTCCCTATTAGAAGACCTATCCCTTTTAGGATCTAATTATGACATTAGTACATTTCCTTGAATACAAAACCCTGTTAAAGGTATACTAAGCTCACTACTCACACAATCAGAAATATGATTCTATTACAATTCTTTATCAAGAATGAGCAATACAAGAATCTTCTATGCTTAGGTAGTTCTCATTTTAGCTCACATTACCATTTGTATGTTTCTGACATCACAATGCATCCATTCATCTATCCACATCCATACCATTTAATCTCATACTTTTCTTCTGAAAAATCTCTTCCTATATATATACATTATTACATGTCCAGTCGACTTCCAAATACATCACAAAATGGAGTTCAAAATTATGCAAAAAGTAAATACCAAGTCAGCGATCATACACTATAAAAAAATAGGTAATACACAATCCAAATTCAACATAGCACATTTGGACTCCCCATTATACTCCCTCAGTCATCGCAATCATTCAACTACCCTGAATCACTGCTACTCTGTCTTCGCATGTATTCAACATATTATAACTTATTGCAATCAATTCCAAATCACAAGACACTTTAAATGAAGTTAATATATATATATATATATTGAAATATATTCTTCTAAGATAGCATGTCTTCATTCACCATATACTATATTTGGTAACCAAAATTGTACTTTTGTACCTTGTAACTCTGCTTTCTGGACTTAGTCATTTTTCAAGCTATAACTCCAAAACTGTGTTTCACATCAAGTGGTCATCCATAAAAGATGTTTTTCCATAAATGACAACCCTAAAGTGTTCCTGAACACTCCTAAATGAACCACTTGCCAACAATCTCTCCCCTTGGCATTGATGGAAACACTTAGTGAAAAATGACTAAGTGTCAATACCAAAAAGGATATACATTACACTTCTTTATCTCCTCTACATATATCTTCTCTATCTCATCTCTGTACATTTTTCATAGCTTCTCTTCGCCCCCTTTGACATCAATGGAAAAGGTATACAAAAATGTAGAATACATAACAAAATTTATACCACTGCATACAAAAAAAGTTTAGACCATCTTTAATACATCTCAGAAGGAGATTTCCAAGATCTTTACTTCCTCTAACCAGGTCTTTACTAGTATCTGACTCACATGAATCAGTCCATTCAGTGAAAAAGAGGGTGTCTCTACTGCCTTTAGCTTTATAGGCATGTATCTAGTAAGGGCATGTGTTTTCTTGTCCATATCTGAAAGGTGGATATCAAGAATTGATAACTTAGGAGTAATCAAACTCTTTAGCATAGAAAATATTTCCACAACTCTCCCTTTCTTTGTATCCAAAACACTCAATTTGTCCATTATCCTAGACACTTTTTTGTCTAACTCCAATATATTGTGTGAGGAGGTCTAACAACTGTGCATCAACTTATCCAGAGTCAGTCTTTCCTCTTCTATTATATCCTCAATGTTCTTGAGATGTATGATAGGGTTTATAAAGTAACTGTATAAATTCCTTCCATGCGATACAAAACTCTTTGCCTTAGACATAGTTTTTCTTAGTATGCCTAAGTCCCATGAAATAGACTTGCAGACTTCCTCCAATTTATTTTCAAGGTACTTTTTCTCTGCCTTCTCTTCAATGATCTTCTCTAAGGACTCATAATGACTGTCAAAGTCATCCAATACCTTGTTCAAGTTCTTTGAATTATCCTTTGATTGGAAAGTAAAAGGTATAGGTAGGAGTTTGTTGACAGTAACAACTGCTCTTTCCATTACCCTTGACTTCTTCTCACTTTTATTTTCAGATCTCTCTTTCTCTTTTGCAAATGTGATGTAGGATAGCTTTATAAAATCATCCTCATCCATACTCTCAACATCAGTGCTTAGAGTTCTATCTCTACTTGCCAACAATAAAGATGAAGAAATAGATGCATGAGTTTCTTGTTTCACTTCAACTTTATTTACTGCTTCCTTTTCTACTTCATCTTCGCTCACTTTCTACTCTTATTTATCCACCACTTTTAGATCAATGCTTCATCTATGATTGTCAGTATTTTTTTCAAAAGGATCACTAACATCCTGCAAAGTGTCCAAAGACACAGACACACCAATAACAAATAAATATGGTTTCTTAAGAGTACTGAAAAATTTATTAGTGTCTTCATCCTTTGATGTATCAAGATTTACTTTGGCTATCCTTGATGACTCACCTTTTTCAATGGTTTTAGGCTTAGTAACCTTTGGAGGTGAGGAATTCTCAGGTTCAATTCCCATCAAAACCTTATCCACAACCTTACGTGTTTCCTCAATTACTTCATAATACCTTCTCCCCATTATCTTCACTAATCTTGACTTAGTTCTCAACAAGGGTTTTAGAGCATTCAATATCTTTTTCATCTCCTTAATAGAAACAACAAGTAACATATCTTCAATGGCTTGTACTCTGATTGCTTCATCTTCAATTTATGCTATTTTTTTTCTCAGCTCTAATTTATCATAAAGTTCATCTGGTATACTACTTTCAACTTCTAAAAAGTTTTTCTTAAAAAAAAGTAAATTATTTATGACCATGTCTTCAATAAAGATTTGATTAGCTGCATCATACCTCTCATAGTATCCGGTAAAAGTATTAAGCTTTCCCTACTCAATTATCCTCTTCTCTAATATCTTTATGTCAAGTTTCTAGAGTTGTTTCACATTTTCACTCTTCTCTTCTACTTTCTTCTCTTCTTCTTTCTTATTTTAAACTTTTGTCCTCTGTCTCTTAAGTGGATAATCCTATTTAGTGAATCTTGTATTCCTTCTTGGAAATTCCATGAGTTTCTCTTCTTGCAATTTTCTCTTAGGTGGTGTAAGTGTTGTTTCAGGTATATCAACCACAGTAGGAGGTGGACTGATAACCTTCTGAGCTTCAAGAGGTGGAACGGTTGTAGGAGTAGTTCTCGCCAATACAGAAACACTTTCTATGATCTTCTTCCTTACCTCTTTCATCTCCTCCTTTGTTATACTAGCCTTGGATGCTAGATCATCAACCAAATTTTCTACTTTCATCTTCCTTACACCTTGAGTTTGTTCTTCCCTTATCTTCCCGAACTTCTCTTTTCTCAAATCTCTATTCTCCTTTGGCTCTATCCTTCGAATGATGTATAGAAAAGTTAATTTGATTGAAATTATAATTTTCTATGTAAAGAAATGACATAGTTCCCAATAAACTCATCTCTGCACATAATCCAGTCAATTAACAATATGGCGATCAAAGGATATAGACTGTAAAGGTATGCAATCATAGATATATGTTCCATAAAATTTCCACACTCTCCCTAAGTTCACAAGAGCTTATTCCTGATAATCAGGGGCTGGATAGATTTATGATGTTTTCTTCCCATGCTACCCCTAAGGCCATGCTTGGCCATCTAAGTTGATGTAGCAATGTTAGCATCAGACGAAGGATCAGTAGCATCTACTGACTCTCCTTGAACCATTACCTTACTTGATTCCTTTACCTTCCATACCTTACCACTATTTACATCTTCTCATTTCCTGAAATGACTGTTAAATTCATCCACGTATTCTGCAAGACTCTTACTAGTATCACCAATATTCTTCTTTATAAAAATAGGTGGTGGTCCTCTTCTATTCTCAGCTCCATTATACCTACAAAACCTCACTATATGTCTTGGATTGTTACATTTGTAGCATGTAGGAGGTGATATATTCTTATTAACCTATAACTTACAATACTTTGTGATGTGCCCAAAATTATTGTATTTGTAACATGTGATCTTAGCTGTTGTCTCTTCCCTAATGTAATCTTGCTTGGTTCTTGATTGATCAGGCTTCTTACATTCTTCTTTCTTGTGTCTATTTGCATGACAATTGAAACAATATCCATAAAAGGGTTTGTAAGGAATTTTACCTCTACATTGTCTCTTCATATGTCCAATCTTGTTTCATCCAAAGCATCTGCCTCTATGGTTTGATCTATTCTTTAGGTTCTTCAAGAGTAGGTCTTTCTTCACTAGTCTTCACTTCATAATTTTCTTCCTGATTCTTTGAACAATCAGCTTCAATGAAGCCAACTCCAGTCATGTCTCCTTTAGGTTTCCATCTATCTCTTTGCTCATCAATCTTATCATGGTTCATATGAAGTTTTTCAATATGTTACTTAGCCTCAATAAGTTCTCCTTTAATGATCTGATTATATTTCTCTAATCCCAGATAATTGTTCTTGTAGTGATCAAGTTCAACCTAGATTTGTCCCGTATGAATATTAGCACCTTTTAAGGTTTCTTCAATTTTTTTTCTATCATCATTTTCCTGTTGAATCTCTTTAGCCATCTGAAGGGAAGTAGTTTCATGATCAAGATTCAAGGCATGTTTCACTTGTTCAAGTTGTTTTATCTGATCTGATGTGTCATTATCTGAATCCTCTTTTATCTTATCCATAAGATCTTGTCTTTGATTTATGGAAAGTTCAAGCCGTTCTTTCAGTTTCTTGATGAAACCCTCTACTCTTCTCAATTTGAATTTCAAGTCACCATTTTCTGCTTTAGCCTTGTCAAGGTCTTCAAGTGCTTCTTCAAAGTTTTCTTCCAAAATTTTAGAATCCATCTTGATCTCCCTTAAGCTGTTAAGCTTTCTCTCCAAGGGCCAATAGCTCTGACACCAATTGTTAGGATTAATTAATACTAAGAGGGGGTGGGGGGGGGGGGGGGGGGTGAATCAGTATTACAACACTTTAAACTTAAACTTAATAAATTCCAACTTAACCAGATAATTTATGAAATGAAAAGAACATAAACACAAAATACATATCTCATAACACCATGAATTTCAAGGAAACCCTATGGCCAAGGGAAAACCCCGGTGGGGATGGTACCCACAAGTATGTACTAAAATTAATATGTCCCTATTAGGAGACCTATCCCTATTAGGAGATGATTATTACATTAGTACATTTCTTTGTCAGAGGAATACAAAACCCTATTAAAGGTATATCGAACTCACTGCTCATACAATTAGAAATATGATTCTGTTACAATGCTTTATCAAGAATGAACAATACAAGCATTTTCTATGCTTAGGTAGTTCCAGTTTTAGCTCTCATTACCCTCTGTTTGACTCTGACATCACAATGCATACATTCATCTATTCACATACATACCATTCAATCTCATACTTTGCTTCTCAAAAAGATCTTCCTATATATACATCATTACATGTTCAATCGGCTTCCAAATACATCATAAAATGGAATTAACACTTATGTAAAAATTAAATACCAAGTTATCAATCATACGCTATAAAAAAATAGGTAATACACAATTCGAATCCAACATAGCATGTTTGGAATCTGCATTATACTCCCTCAATCATCGTAACCATTCAACTGCCCTGTATCACTGCTACTTTGTCTTCGCATGACTTCAACATACTATAAATTTCTGAGATCAATTTCAAATCACAAGTGACTTTAACTGAAGGTCATATATATACCAAAATATCTTCTCCTAAGCTTTCATTTCTTCATTCACCATATACTATATTCATCGACCAAAACTATACTTATGTACCATGTAACTTTGCTTTTTGGACTTAGTCATTTTGCAAGCTATAACTCCAAAAATATGTTTCACACCAAGTGATCATCCATAAAAAATGTGTTTCCATAAATGACAACCCTAAAGTGTTCCTAAACATTCTTGAATGAACCACTTGCCAACTGTATCAAGTGTTCTTAATAAATAAGGCATTTTTGACACAAATACATTAAAAAAAAATACTCGATTTTTTCACAGTGTCACCATCGAAGGAAAAAGTACATATAGCTCATTTTCACCACTTATTGAGAAGGGAGTATCTTGAAGGATGGGATGGATAAATAAATTTGATCCTTGAGCATTAAATTATAGGTAAATGGAGATGACACATGAGCCTTTTAAAACACTGTGGGGATTTGGGAAGCAATGAGACTCGAACAGTTGGCATGCAAAAATAATAGGGCATCAAAAGTGCTTACAAAAGAAACACACAAGTAAGAACAAATAAACAATTTATGTACATAATTATATAGGCATTCCATTAGTTTAAAATAAGCATTTTAAATGAGACCCATTAATAAGAATCAAGAGGGCATTACCTTCCATGTCTTCCAACTTGAAAGAGTTAATTTCCTTGTTGATGCTAATGTGAAAAGGGCCCTTTAATAGGATGCTAAAATTATCATGTTTTCCTAATTTTTTACATATACATCAATATTTGGAACTAGGTCCCCTTATTTGAAATTAGGGCCAGATACTCTTTTGTTGAATCATTTTTTTAACAACTTGGTGGTGGTTAGTTAGCACATCAAACACACACTCTCTCTCTCTATCTTTTAGTACTTTCAGCAACTATGTCATCCTCATTTCCATGACATCAGTTTGATCAATCTCCAGGGACTTAAGTAGATAAAGTGAAAGGATTTCTATTGATACTAGCATCAGTGCCTTTATTCCATATACTAGTTCATATAGGAGGATTTTAGAGCCTATTTTTGGAGTAATATTGTCAGCCTAAAATGATGCTTTGACATGCTTAGGCCAATCTCTCTGATTGTCCACTCTAATGATTTGATTAACTAGATGAGGTAATTATTAAGGGAGCCAACTATTCTATTTCATTGTGGATAGTAGTTTGACGATGTCTTTAAGAATACCCCATATATTAATAAAAACTCAGATATATTTTCTCCCAAGAAGGCTTTCACATTGTCAAATATAATGGCCTTTAGGGTACCAAAACTTGATATTAACTCCTCCAAGAAGTTAAGGAACTCATGTTCTATAGAATTATTCAGAGAAACTTATTCTAACCACCTATCAAAATAATCTATAACTCTCAAAATCCATTTGTGTTTCAAACTAGAAATTAGGTTTACCATCTTAATTAAATCCAAACCCCACTATGCAAAGGGCTCTTGTATGACAATAAAGATGAGAGGCATGGATAAGTTCTTCCTTCTTCCAAAAAAAAGTTGGAATTCCTAAAATTTCATCATTGAAAGATAGAAATCAGAAAAAGACAAGGGCCAGAAATATCCCACTCTTATGATTTTAAGAGTTGTAATATTGGTAGAAAAGTGTCCACTAGTCATGCTATTGTAGAATTCGTTCAAGATTATTTCCCCTTGGTGGTCTTTCTACACTGTTGACGAGTGGTTCATTCAGGAGTGTTCTGGAACACTTGAGGATTGTAATTTATGGCAACACATCTATTATGGATGATCGCATGGTGTGAAACATAGTTTTGGAGTTAAGGATTACAAAATGACTAATTTCAGGAAGCAGAGTTATAGGGTACATGAGTACAATTTTGTTCAGCGAAGATAGTATATGGTGAATAAAGACATGTGAGATTAGGAGAAGCTATTTTTGGATATGTGTGACCTTTATTTAAGTTAGCTTATGTTTTGGAGTTGATCACGATAAGTTAAAGTATGATGAAGACATGTGAAGATAGAGTAACAGTGATACATGGTAGATGAACATTTGCAATGATTGAGGGAGTATAATGCAAAGTCCAAACATGCTATGTTGGATTCAGATTGTGGATTACCTATGTTTTGATAGTGTATAATCGCCGACTTGGTAATTTCTTTTTGTATAAGTATTAATTCTATTTTGTGATGTAATTGGAAGCTGACTAGATATGTAACAATGTATATATAGGAAGATCTTTTTGAGAAGCGATGGATGTCTAAATGTCTTATAGATTGGTATAGATGAAAAGATGCATTGTGAATTCAAAATCAGTCAGATGGTAATGTGAACTACAACTAGAAATACATAAGCATAAATTATTCTTGTATTGTTCATTCTTGATAAAGCATTGTAACCGAATCTCATTTCTGATTGTGTGAGAAATGAGCTCAGTATGCCTTTAACAAGGTTTTGTATTCCTCTAACAAGGAAATGTACTAATGTAATAATCATCTCCTAATAGGGATAGGTCTCCTAACAAGGACAATATACTTTTAGTGAATATTTGTGGGTACCATCCCCACTGGGGTTTTCCCTTGGCTAGGGTTTCCTCAACAACAAATTCATGGTGTTATGAGTTGTGTGTTTGGTTTTTATGTTCTTTTCATTTCACCAATTATCTGGTTAAGTTGGAATTTACTTGGTTTAAGTTTAAAGTGCTATAATACTGATTCACCCCCCCTCTCAGTATTACTTAATCCTAACAGTTTTTATCAGAGCTTTTGGCCCTTGGAGAGAAAGCCTAACAACTTAAGGGAGATCAAGATGGATTCTAAAATTTTGGAAGAGAAATTTGAAGACCTGGATAAAGGTAAAGAAGAAAATGGTGAATTGAAATACAAATTGAGAAGAGCAGAGGGATTTATCAAGAAACTAAAAGAACAACTTGAACTTTCCCAAAATCAGAGACAAGATCTTATGGATAAGATAAATGAGGAATTTGACAATGACACATCAGATTAGATAAAAAATCTTGAACAAGAGAAATATGCTTTGAAGCTTGATCATGAAATTAATTCCCTTCAGATGGCTAAAGAAATTCAATAGGAAAAGGATTCTAGAAACAAAATTGAAGAAACCTTAAAGAGTGCTAATATTCAGATGGGACAAATGCAGACTGAACTTGATCACTAAAAGAACAAATATCTGGAATTAGAGAAATATAATCAGATCATAAAAGGAGAACTTGTTGAAGCTAAGAAACACATTGAAAAACTTCATATGAGCAGTGATAAGATTGATGAGTAGAGAATTAGACAGAAACCTAAAGGAGACATGACTAGAGTTAACTTCAATGGAGCTGAATGTTCAAAGACTCAAGAAGATAAATTTGTATTGAAGACTGATGATGAAAAACATAATCTTGAAAAGCCTAAAGAATAGATCAGACCTTTCAGAGGTAGATTCTTTGGATGCAAAAAAATATGACACATGAAGAGAGACTGCAGAAGTAAAATTCATTACAAATCCTTTGATGGATATTGCAGCAATTGTCATGCATATGGACACAAGAAAGCATAATGCAAGAAGCCTGATCAATCAAGAATCAAGCAATATTACATTAAGGAAGAAGAAACAACTAAGATCACATGTTACAAATGCAATAACTTTGGGCACATCATAGAGTATTATAAGTTACAGGTTAATTGGAATAGACCACCTCCTACATGCTATAAATGTAACAATCTAGGACATATAGAAAAGTTTTGTAGGTACAATGGAACTGATAATAGAAGAGGACCTCCTCCTATGGTTATAAAAAAGAATATTAGTAATACTATTAGAGTCTTGCAGAATACATGAATGAATTCAAGAGTCATTTTAGAAAATCAAAAGATGAAAATAGTGGTAAGGTATGGAAGGTAAAAGAAACAAGTGAGGTATTGGTTTAGGGAGAGTCAATAGATGCTGCTGAGTCTTCACCTGATGCTAAAATTCCTAAATCAACCTAGATGGCTAAGCATGACCTTAGGGGGAGCATTGGAAGGAAACATCAGAAATATGTCCAGCCCCTGATTATGAGGAGTAAGCTCTTGTGAGCTTAGTGAGAGTATGTGGAGATGTTGTGGAACACATATCTAAGATCACATTGCTTTAGAGTCTATATCCTATGATCGCGAGATTGTTAATCGACTAGATTATGTGTAGAGATGAGTTTATTGGGAACTGTGTCATTTGTTTACACAAAAAAGTATAAGGTTAATCAAAAGAACTTGTTCAAACATCATTTGAAGAATAGATCCAAAGGAGAACAACAATTAGAGAAAAAGAAGAAAAGAAGAAAGTGTGTTGAGCGTTTGATCGAATAAAAAATTCACAAAATCGACAAATAAAAGGTATTAAGATCAATTGTGAAGCTTTGGTTATGGATACTCCGTTGATTTTTGATGTCGCCAAAAGGCCTAGGTATATATTTAAGAAGCACCCATTCAAATCAACTAAAGATGATCCCAAAGGTGCATTTTTGAAAACACCCTACAAAATTCTACATGTCAAAGACATTAGAGCTTACATTCATTGTAAGTATGAATATCTAGGAGATTTTGAGATATATTCAGAGATGAAGGACATGATTGGAGTAGATGGAAAGATGAAAGCCAAGTTTTCACACCTTGAAAATTTAAGTATCATACGGCTGATGGAACTTTATGAGTTTAGCGAAGAAGAATGGATTAAAATCATTCTAAGAAGAATTCATGACCAGTTCATTTGGCTTGGAGATCAACCTATGAAGATATGCAACAAGTTGATTCATAGTATAACATGTTTGGATAATTTTGGAGTCATTCCTGTTGCAAAGAATAACACAAAGAAATAGGTGGAAACCCTAATGCATTCATGACAGGATAAGAGAGAGAGATGACTATCAATGATATATTTTCGCAAGATGTTAGATTGGTTTCAAAAATTCTTGGATACGAACAACATTATAGCAGCCAACCTAACTTGTTATCTGCAAGAGTGATTTTGATGGCATATATAATGGTTAAGGAAAATGTTAAGTATAACCTTTATGAAATACTTGCACATTAAGAAGAATAAGTGAATGTAAAGCAAATTAAGAAGAATAAGTTAAAGGCATTCAAGTTTGGATCTCTATTGATACACATGTATGTTCATATTGTACATAGTTTTCTTGGTATGCACCCTAGAGCTTGGAAGGATAGCGAACCCACTGGAATCCAAATTTCACAAAGTTACAGAATATAGAACAATAGATGGGTCAGTAGTGAACTATTTGGGATGATCAAAATTTTGCAGAGACAGATGAGAGAAAGAATGAGGATTCTTGAGGCATTGGTAGAGAAGTATAAAAATACAATCTGTTTCATGGTATAAACTGATTGTGTTTCCTTTGAGGTAGTACAACCTAGGATGAAGTGGTGTTATCTTCTAGGCTATGAAGTTAGTTCTAAGGTCTTGACTATGCAAGTTGAACACATACTATCCTCAAAAATTGATCCATCTGAAGAAAGATGGGGTACATATGAAGAGAAGTCTATGAAGATAAGGGAAGAACATACTTGAGCTAAAAGGAAGAGAAAAGTAGAAAATGTGGTAGATAATCTAGTAGCCAAGGATGGTATAACAAAGGAGGAGATGAAAGAGGTAAGAAAGAAGATGACAAAAAGTGTTTCTGGATTGGCGAGCATTGGTCCTGCAACCCTTCCACCTATAGAAGTTAAAAAGGTTATTAGTACACCTCCTCCTATGATCAATATACCTGAGACTAAACCTACACCACCTAAGAGAACATTGCAAGAAGAGAAACCAAAGGAATTTCCTAGAAGGAACACAAGATCCACCAAATAGGATTTTCTGCCTAAGAGATAGAGGACATAAATGGGAGATAAGGGAGAAGAGATAAACTAGAAGAGAAGAGTCTAGATGTGAAAAATCTCTAGAAACCTGACATAAAGATACTGGAGAAGAGAATAGTTGAGAAAGGAAAATTTAATACCTTATCTAGATACTATGTAAGGTATGATGCATCTGATCAGAATTTGATTGAAGACATGATAATAAATCACTTGCTTTTAAGAAGAACTTGTTAGAAGTTGAAGGTAGTATACCTGAGGAACTCAATGATAAATTAGATCTAATATAAGATGAAGCAATTAGAGTAGAAGAAATTGAAGACATGTTACCTGTTGTTTTTGTTAAGGAGATGTAGAAGATCTTGAATTCTTTAAAACCTTTGTTGAGAACTAAGTCAAGATTGGTAAAGACAATGGGGAGAAGGTATGATGAAGTGATTAAGGAACACAGAAGGCTATGGATAAGGTTTTGATGGGTAGTGAACCTCAGAAGTCCTCACCAAAAAAGGCTACTAAGCCTAAAACTATTGAATAAGGTGAGTCATCAAGGACATCAGAAATAAATCTTGATAAATCAAAGGGCAAAGACACTAGTCAATTTGTGAGTACTATGAAGCAACCAAATTTCTTTGTTCTGGTGTGGCTATGTCTTTGGACACCTCACAGGATGTTAGTGATCCTTTTGAGAAGAATACTGAAATTGAAGGAAGCATTGTTCTAGAAATGGCAAAGAAAGAAGAGCAGAAAGTGAGAGAAGCTGAAGCAGCGAAGGAAATAGTGAATAAAGTTGAAGTGAGACAAGAAACTCATGCATATGTTTATTCATCTTTATTGTTGGCAAGTGGAGATAAGAATTTGAGCACTGATGTTGAGAATATGGATGTGGATGAGCTGATGAAGTTATCCTACATCACATTTTCTAAAGTGAAAGAGAGATCTGAGTAGAAAGGTGAGAAGAAAACAAGGGTAATGGAAAGAGTAGTTGAAACTGTCAACAAACTCCTACCTATACCTTTTTCTTTCCAATCCAAGGATAGTGTAGAGAAATTGAATAGGGTATTGGATGAATTTGATAGTCACTATGAGTCCTTGGAGAAGATCACTGAAGAGAAAGAAGAGAAGAACTATCTCATGAAGAATTTGGAAGAAGTTTGCAAGTCTATCTCATGGGACTTGGGCATATTGAACAAAACTATATCTGAGGCAAGGAGTTATGTATCACATGGAAGGAAGTTATATAGTTACTATATAAATCCTATTAGACATCTCAAAAACATTGAGGAGATAATAGAAAAGGATAGACTAACTCTAGACAAGATGATGGAAATTTGTGAGACCTCCTCACACTCTATATTGGAGTTTGACAAAGAAGTGTCTAGGATATTGGACAAAATAAGTGTTTTGGATACAGAGAAAGGGAGAGTTGTGGGAAGATTTGGTATGCTAAAGAGTTTAATTACTCCTAAGTTATCAATTCTTGAAATCCATCTTTCTGACATGAAGAATATAGCGCATGCCCTCATCGAACATATGCCTACCAAGCTAAAGGCAGCAGAGAAATTTTATTCTGCATTGAATGGGCTGATTCATGTGAGTCAGACATTGGTGAAGACTTGGTCAGAGGAAGTAAAGATCTTGGAGAGCTCCTTCCAAGATGTGCTGAAGATGGTATAATTTTATTTTTGGTAAGCAGTGGCACAATTTTGTTATATATTCTACATTTTTGTATACCTTTTCCATTGATGTCAAAGGGGGAGAAGAGAAGATATGAAAAATGTACAGAGTAGAGAAGATATATGTAAGGGAGATAAAGAGTGTTGTGTATATCTTTTTTTGGTATTGACACTTAGTCATTTTTCACTAAGTGTTGCCATCAATGCCAAAGGGAGAGATTGTTGGAAAGTGGTTCATTTAGGAGTAGTATAGAACACTTGAGGGTTATCATTTATGGAAAAACATCTATCATGGATGATCGCATGGTGTGAAACATAGTTTTGCAGTAAAGGATTACAAAATGACTAAGTTCAGGAAGTACAGTTACAGGGTACATGAGTACAGTTTTTTTTAGCAAAGATTGTATATGGTGAATAAAGACATGCGAGCTTAGGAGAAGCTATTTTGGGATATTTGTGACCTTCAGTTAAGATTGGTTATGTTTTGGATTTGATCACAATAAGTTACAGTATGACGAAGACATGCAAAGATAGAGTAACAATGATACATGGAAGATGAATAGTTGTGATGATTAAGGGAGTATAATGTGAAGTCCAAACATGCTATGTTTGATTCACATTATGGATTACCTATGTTTTGATAGTGTATGATCAACAACTTGGTAATTTATTTTTGTATAATTATTAATTCTATTTTGTGATGTAATTGGAAGTTGACTGGATATGTAACAATGAATATATAGGAAGAAATTTTTGAGAAGCGATGGATGCCATGAATGTGTGATAGATTCAAAGAGTTGGATGTATGCATTGTGATGTCAGAATCAGTCAGATGGTAATGTGAAATACAACTAGAACTACCTTTAATAATAATAGATGCTTGTATGGTTCATTCTTGATAAATCATTGTAACCAAATACCATTTCTGATTGTGTGAGAAGTGAGTTTAGTATACCTTTAACATGGTTGTGTATTCCTCTAACAAGGAAATCTACTAATGTAATAATCATCTCCTAACAGGGCTAGGTATCCATACATGGATAGTATACTTTTAGTGCATATTTGTGCATAGCATCCCTACTAGGGTTTTCCCTTGGCCATAGTTTCCTTGACACACAATTCATGGTGTTATGAGTTGTGTGTTTTGTGTTTATGTTATTTTCATTTCAGAAATTATTTGGTTAATTTGGAATTTACTTGGTTTAAGTTTAAAGTGTTGTAATACTGATTCACCCCCTATCAGTATTACTTAATCCTAACATACACAACACATGATAATTTCATAAAATTTATTCTTGCAGAGGATACCTTCAATTAGGGAAAACCCTACATTATGCAATCAATATAATTTTCTATTGTGATTTGGAAGGTAGGACAGTTATCTCTGTGTTCACTTAAGCTACACTCTATTGACAATCCAAGAGTTTGCCTCTTTTAGTTGGTTGAATAGTATTGTTTCTTCTATCTCCTCTCCATTAGCTATGAATGTCACCTTTTCAATTGGAGGACCACCATTCTATGTGATGTATTTATATAAGCCTCTTCCATGGCTAACTTTAGTAGGCCATACTTCAATATTGTACTCTAAGATATTTTTTATCTAGTGTACCATCATAAAAATTTATCACCCATAATTGGATGCTCTATTAGGCCCTATTTTGGTGATTTCAAGATCTGATGTCCATTGTCCTTGATCCTAGCAACCAAATTATTCTTTTCCCACATCTTTTCCACCATCCTTACACACAATTCAAATTTGGGTTAATTATCCTAGGTACAAAAAGGTTGAAACATTTAGTACCTAGGAACAAAACATTTCAAATGTTTTGTTCCCACACTTTTTGGCCCAAATTTGGCTTTGAGCCCTATTTCAAGATGTTAGTGGTAAATTAGATCCCATGGTTGGCCTGGCTTATTTTTGAATCCTGAAATGATTGATGAAGTATTTAAACACTCTATCTTTCCTCAATTTGATATAAATTAATGATATATTATTATGCAATCAATTTTTCACAAGGAATTCAAGCTATCAAGTGCAATCAAGCAATCAAAGGCAATTGAGAAATTGGATTCAAGATTTGAAGGTATGAATACAAGATTGGTTTCTCCAATTCATTTAATTAAATTGCAAGGAAATATTATCCAATGAAGAAAGTTTCTCTCCCATGATGGCCAAGTAGATTAATTATCAATCAAGCAAGAAAATCCTTCCTTACACCCACATTCATCTCTCCTTCATTGCAAGTTATTATCAAGCATATCTACATTGAAGATCAAGGAGTGGAATTCATAGACCCATGTGTGAGAGCATACTTGATTGCTATTCTACATTCCAAGGTGAACTCCTTGATGTCAAGCACATTCAAACATCTTCATGGGTATGAGCAATTCCTGCATCTATCCATGAGGTTTTATGCAAGGTGAATCAAACATCTACATTTTTACATGCTTTCCTTTATGAAAATTACTTTTATTTTCAAGGTTGATTCCTGAATAAGGGTTTGACCAAGAAAACCCCTTTTACCCAACCTTTCCCCCATTTTTCTGTGTGTAGGAATAGGTTATAGAGCTATCAAAACATTTTTGGGCAGATCAGAAATAGTTGGAGGATCCTTTAAAGTTTAAGTCAAAATTACTAGGTACAAAATGTCTGAAACATTTTGTACCCAATTATAGAATGTTTGAAACATTGTATACCCTGTAACTATAGACACCTAAAACTGGGCAGGTCTTCTCTAATCAAGCTAATCTGCAAATCTTAGCAAAATGCTTCAAATCTCATCAAAATGGACTAAATAAAAATCAAATGGACATTTATCAATAAAATTGGGACAAAATCATTGAAATCAAAGGATTAATTAAAAAAATGACATCAAATGATTAATTATAAGCCTAAAGGGATTAATCAAACTATATAATTACTTTTAATCAATTAATTGTATAGTTTAAATAAAAAATCAAATTGAACCTATTCCCCTACATGGATAATTTAATAAATTGATTTAATTTAATAAATCCTAATATCCTTCAACATGAATTTGAGGAATCAATGAGAATTGAGAAAAGCAAAGCACATGGACCACTCCTAATTTGCAATCTTAATCACTCATTTTGAACTTTAAGTCTCAATCACTCAAGTTTGTCTCTTTGTCCCAACCTTTGAGACAAGCATTTAAATTTTCCCCCCATTTGAAACCATCTCAAAGCCTCTCACCTAACCAAGGATTGATCATGATCAATTAACTCTACCTCCTACACTTGGGAAAATCCTATAAATAGAAGCCATTTTGAGAGCATAATGGATCCTATAAAATTTGAATGCAAAGCATCCATATTATAGGCATTTTCATAGAAATTGAGAGTATTATCATAGAAATTGAGCATAATTAAGATCATTTTTGAGAGCATTTTAATCAAATATTGAAGCAATTGAGGTAATTTGAGCTAGATTAGGCATATCTTTATCAAAATTCTCATTCTAGGACTGTCATTAGTAGATATTAAGGCTGAGAGCTTTGTTAACATGCTTAGATGGAGAGCCATGGGATGCTTATTGATTTAATTGCAATTATTAGCTTAAATTGTCTTTATTATTCCATAGAATTGTAGCTAAATAAACTAATCTCATGAAGGTGTAATTCATTTACACACAAATGGCGCCCACCATGGGGCTTTGAGCCTCTATTTGTCATTTTTATCAATATTTGTGTCTTTGGTGCATTTTCCTACTAACTTTGTAGGTTGTAGGTCAAATGATGCCTACGAGAAAAAAAAAGAGCCTGCTAGCAGAAAAGTGATGCCTAAGAAATTCCTTCTATCTCTATCTTAAATTATTTCAATGCCTGTCAAATAAAGTATACCGCCTATGCACGTAAAGTGACGCCTGCAAGTTAGGAAATCACGCCTATCAACTTTCTTTTACCACCTGTGAATGTTTCTGTGTCACAATTTAAATTCTTTGCAATGCCTGTGATGTTTCTTTAATGCCTATAATTGTTTAAGTAATGCCTAGCTTACTGCAAAGTAACTCCTAGGTTATTGCAAAGTCACACGTAACACTGTAAAATAATGCTTACTAGCTGTAAAATGACGCCTGCTACAGTTTGTATTTTATTGCTGTCCAATTGATAAATTTAGTTTTCTAAATCTTTGTTACTTTGTTTTTTGCAGATGAATAGACACAGAAAGGTGCAGAAACTAGAGGTACAAATCAAAAGGCAAAGCAAGGAGGTAAGAGTCCAAAACAAGTACTTAAAACAAATTCATAGTGCTTTGATTTTGGAATGTTTAGAAAAGGAGAGGGAATTATATGAGCATTATATCAAAATCATTAGTGCTTACAAGAAATAATTTCCCTCTTTAAATTGATTTTATGCATTAAGTTCTTAAGGTGTTTTTACAAATCTTGCTAAGAAACTTAATTGCATTTTAAATTCTAAGTTAAGGTTTTCTTCACTTTGTTTGTAAATTCTTGACTAACCTTGTTGGAGGAGCCAAAGAGGGAATGATCGCCACTAGGTGAGTGAGTAAAAACAAGCTAAAAATGTCAAAAATGTGCCTAGCCTTTGCTAGCTATGAAAATAGGTATTTTTCATATCAAGCTTGCTTTGTTCAAATTGTGGCAATTTCTTTGATATCTAGCTTAATAGGGACACCCTATTATCATCCATTAATAAAGAAACATTAGGTATATGCTCTCAAATTTTTAAAATTAATCAAAAAGTCAAAAGTTTTGAGTTTGGGTGGTAGAAAGAAAGGGAGGAAATTGAACCAAACACTTCAAATTTTAAGAACCTCCTTGTCAAGAGGTTGAAAAAGAACATTTATGATTAAAGTAATTGGAAATTAAGGGAAGAAATAGGGATATTCTCTTCAATTTTTGAGTGAATCAAACTCCCAAAATTTCTTAACTTAGTTCAATTTTGCTTTTCTATATACATGCTAGTTAATTAGAGATTTAGAGGGCCTGCCTCCTGAGTACATCCTTAAGAGGATGGTGAGAGGGAATGAACCAAAATGGGAGAAAATTGCTTAAGCCATGATACTATCTGACCCACTATAAACAAATGCACTCTTCCTTAATGGGTTGTAGTGACTAAATTGTGCTTAAGATTCTTCACTTCCTCTAGTAGTCCTTCGGGATTGTGCAAAATCATAGTTTTGTGCATGTGGGAAGCCCACAAGGGGGTAAAATAATTTTTCATAGTTTAGAACGAAGGTGTTCAATAAAAAATTATTTAGTAGCAAGCTACCTTTTAGAGCCAACATTATTTAAAAGCCAAATCTGACTCTAGGTAGATTGTTTGGAAGCTATTCTTGTTCAAGACCTATTAAAACAAATGAGAACATACACTTAGTGTGTTGTAGGGTTATGATGAAAAATTGATGTGTGCGTTGCGTTAGTATTTACATTTTCAAATAATAATACCATTTGATAGATTTGATCACAGACATAAGATTTTTAAAACCCTAAAATTCATGAAAAATAAATTGATCTACAAAGTGCCGCGTACAACAGTTTAAATGATGCCTGTAATATTTTGTACGATGCCTGCACAATTGAAACGATGCCTATCAGTGTTGAAATACCACATAACTCGCTGGAAATTGACTCCTACAAATTGTTAAACATCGCCTATAAACAGGCAAACACCACCTACAATCTCCAAAGTGCCACATACAGTAATTCTAGTAAACACCTATACGGTGTGAAGTCATGCCTAAACTACAAGGAAGTGATGCCCAAAAATAAAGAGGGACAGAAAGTGGATATTTACCAAGGGCTTAAAAACAATTTGATCAGATTTTTGAATACCCTTTTGGAGATTTTACCCGTGCATAAGTTCAAACTGATCAGAATCCCCCATTATTGGAAAAATCACAAAATCATTAAGGGATTGATCAATCAGGTGATAAAAAGCCAAGTTTATCTTGATCTATGCTCATATCGGCTTTCACCCGATCACATTACATCAAGTCTACCCTGCATTCTGAAGAAACTTATCTAAGGTAGGAGATTCCTTTTCTTAGTGATACTTTTACTTCTTCACAACCAACTCAACAATCCAACAAAGAAGTAGAACCAAACATGGCTTTCCCATTTGGAAACATGGATCCTGACTTAATCAACAACGCCAACAAAGATAACAATAATAATAATGAAAATGGTGAGGTCAACAATAATGGGGATGATGGAAGATGAATTGACCCTAATAATCAAGGGGTAGACCCTAACAACAATGGTGGAAATATTGACCCTAATGATGAAGAGGCTACCAAAGAAAAGGTCAATGAAGCGGTTCAAAGCCCATTCTTCATAAAACTCATGGAGAAAGTATTGGAACGAGATAGAAAAAAGTATTTTCTAGACCTAGCACAAGCGGGGACTAAACTCCCTCATAATTTTGATGTCGATCAATTAAAACAAAAAGAAGATGAAGCAAACCCTATCGACATCATGAATAAGAAATTTAAATTATTCCAAATGCAATTAGATATGATGAAACAAGAAGGGGCTCCTAAATCCTTCTCTATCAAGGCATTGTGTCCATTTCTGTTTGACAAGACACTAAATATGGTCACATTCCCTAGAAATGCTATTTTCCTTAAGTATGATAAGTATGAAGGAGCATCCGATCCTCAAGATTACCTAAGGGAGTTTTGTGCATTGAGATTGGAGTTCATGCATGACACAACATATTTAATGAGGTTATTCCCAAGGAGTTTAGGAGGCATGACAATGGAGTGGTTTTCCAAGTTACCCTTTGGCATCCCTACTTTTTAGGAATTGGCCTCCAAATTTGTAACTCATTATTCCTATAATATCAAACATGAGGTTACGATGATTAATTTATGTAATACCAAGCAATGAGAGGGAGAAGGATTCCTACTTTTCTTAAAAAGATGGAGAGTGGTATTTGCTAGATACCCTCGAAGTGTACCTGAAAAAGAGAAGATGGATATCTTCATTAATAGCTTGAGTAATCAGATGAATTATTGGTTAAGATTACAATGCCCTAGGTCTTTCCAAGACCTAATTGAGAATAGAGTTACTACAGAGGAGGTATTAGTTAAAAGTGGAGAGCTTAAACTTTATAAGGATAATAAGAATTGTAACAACAATACCTCTAACAACAATCAAAATAGGAATCCTCCTAACAATAACCAATTTTGGATGAGGAACAATTTTAAAAAAAGTGTGGTTAATGATGGAGTTGTGGAAGATAATAATTTGAAGGCCACTCCTTTTACCCTCACAAGAAGACCTACTCAAGTTAACAATGCAAGTAAAGCACACAAAGTGCCTTTCAAAAACAACAACAATAATAACAACTTTGGGAACAATCAAGAGGCCAATAAGCCTAAACCCTTCTTTACTCCATCACCTAGAAGGAAGTTCATGCCCTTGGGTGAACCACTTGAGAATGCATTGAGAACCCTAATTTCTAATAAGATTATTGACTTACCTTGGGCTCAACCCTACGAACCACAAGTGAAGCCTACTTGGTGGAGTGAGTCCAATAATTGTGAATACCATAGGAATCAAGGACACAAAATGAATGATTGCATGCGCCTAAGACATGTGGTGCAAGATTTTATTGATGATGGTGTAATCAAGGTGGAAGGGCCCTAAAATAATGAGGATCATACGACCTTTAAACAACCTTTCTTTAATCATGAGAAAGGTGAGTCTTGAAATGGTTCTTTCTAATAGATAAATGTCAATATTATCATTTATTTAAAAAGTGGGTAAATAGAGTCTCTCTTCAAGAATCTAAATGAGACATGTAAGAATATTAGGAAGAAGTGGGCTGGTTTATTCTTATTACTATAACCCAAATACAATAGATCAAGAAACTAAATTAAATTATTTAAATAGGATTCACCTTGCATTGTCTACTTGATTTTTATTTGCCCATATTTCTTATTTTACGAGTGGTTCTTTTTGTTCAAAATTGCACATAGTTATTTTGAACAAATATTAATATTATCATTCACTAATTACGTGGGTAAATAAAGTCAAATCATCTTGCATACAAGAACAAGAGTACTAAGAAAAAATGGACAATAAAAAATAGGTTACGTAATACATCAACCAGATCCAAAACATCCATAATAATTTTGATGTCAATATGCTTTATTCTTATGAAAATGGCTCAAATATAATACATCTTAACCAAACTAAATTATTTAAAAACTAATTACAAAAAGACAATTCTTCTAAAATATTATCATATTTTGTTGATTATTTCTTTCTCATAAATAATTAAATATTATCACATTTAATTCAATAATTGCTGTTAATATTTATTGGTGTAATGAAAGATTGAAAAATAGACATGGAGTTCTACACTAAGTGGAAACTGAAGTAAACGTGGATGATCATGTAATTGTTCTAGAGTATCCTCAGGCCAAACCCCTCTTCCCAAGTCTAGGCCCATGTGGGTGGTTTCACATTCTCAATGACAATACAAGAAAGACCAGATCCACATTAGTTATAAACATGCACCATTCCTTAGGGGATGGTACTTCCTTAATGCCCTTACTACTTTTTTTTGTCACTAGAGTAGATAATCCCAATCTCACTATTACCTTTCCTTCATTCAAATCTCCACATCATAGAACTATTCCATATTATTCCTGGGTTTCCACTGAATTTATGTATTATATGTTTTAGAGGCTATTTGTTCCTCGTCTTGTACTGTGGTACCTTTTTGTGATCTCATCAGAAGCTTCCTTAGAATTATATGGATGGAGAATAGCAAGTTGCCACTTTTGTGGGACTCCTGGTGTTGAGATGCTTCCCAAAATCATATCCTCTATCACTTTCCTCATGGAAGACGTAAAAAATAAATAAAGAATTCTGTCGGAGGAGTAACTTCTTCATCTAACTCTCATTTTATATCACTATGATATATGTTTAATCTTTCCAAACATGTTCATTATGGTAGGCTCATTTTGGTAAAATACTTTTGCATATGGTTAATGATGTTGTAATGGGCATTATATTTTGTGGTTTTAAATGATACATCGAAACCACTCTTTCTCACAGTGCCTATAATGAATGTTCATAATTTCAACTATAATTCTGACTCATTATACCTTGTGGTATAATAATAAGTCCAATGATATATAATGAGTAATTATACATATTTTTACAGGAGAAGTGGAAAAAGTCAAGAAGGAGATGGCGAAGTAAAGAGTAATGGGGATTATATTCATGAGCACAAGAGTACTGTCGGGATTGAAGGTACCGCACAATCTCTCTCAAACCATTTTAGAAAAGAAATTTGTATGAGATTCCTTTTAGTGTGGTACTATTTCAGCACCTGGGGTGAAATCTAGGGTTTATTCTTGATAGTACTATTATTCATAAATTTAAATACTATTGTAGTATACATTAATTGCCAATAACTAATAGAGAAATAATATAAATGTCAAAGAAAGAAACATCCCGTGCCTCTATTACAAATAATAATAATTACAATCTTTCAGAAGTTGTTGCATATAGATATAGATATAGATATATCTATAATGGATCATCTTTTAAGAAAATATAATTTTTATCATAAGAAGTGTTTTATTTTTCTAGTAATAGTCATTATACAACAATTACAAGATTTCTTAATTTTATTGTGAATCTTTATAGAATATAAATGACTGTTAAAACTTAACATTGGAGCACCATTAGGAAATAAAAATGTTTTAGAGAAGAAATTTAGAACTCTTTAGGAGAGAGGGTGTTAGAAAATCCTATGCTTCTAAACAATACATTAGATTTTTATAAGAATAAATAAAAAATAATTTCTTTATATGTGACTTAGAGTTTAAAACTATTGTTTCATCTTATGAATACTCACAATGAAAAGGAAAGAACTTTTATATGAAGAAAGTTAAAAAATTATGATAATACATATTCCTCTAATAAAATTGTTGACAAATACCTCCTTACCATAGATTTACAAGTCCTCTAATTAAGAAAATATGAGCGAACCTAAATTTATTGTGGATTTCTGTAGGATATAAAATAAATGCTGAAAATGAACAGTCAAGCAGCTTGGGGAAAACACTTTGGGATGTTATGTTATGGACATTATTTTCATACTAATTTTAGTGTGAAAATGTTATTTATTAAGATTGGAAAAATGAGTTGAAGTTTTATTATCTTTTTTCTATTTTTATTCCTAAATTTGATATAATTATGAAGAGTTTAAAAATTATATTTAATGTGTATTAATTTTTTCATTTGAATAATATTAATATAAATTATTTAATTTTTTATAAAATGTTATTATATGTAATATTTTATTAATATTTTAAAATATAGAATATATAGTTAATATTTTGTTATTTAATTCTAATTTGATATATATTTTTTTATTGTTAGTTTTTTGGTTAGGAATAAAAATACATTTGATACACTCAATTTTATTTACTAATGTTATCATAACCCTCTATAAACTGGAGTGCCACACGTTCGCCGATCTCACGTGGGTTGGAGGAAGACTAGATCTCATGACCTCATGCTTTACAACAAGTTTAATTTACAGTTTAAAATATTTGTAAAAATATTATTTTTCATCATTCCTACAAGTTCATATCGCATATTTAATTTTCTATTTCATATTTCCCACATGGAATGAAGGTCTCAATATAAGAAACAAGTTCTAAATTGATATGATTGTTAGTGTAAGTTTTTATTGCTATTTTTTTGGTTAGGAATAAAAAAACATTTGGTACACTCAATTTTATTTACTAATGTTATCAAAGAATATATAACATTACAAAATTTAAGTAAAAAATAATATTTTTTTGTTTTTTAAAGACTGCAAGAATTATGTATAGCACCCTCTATAAACTGCAGTGCGATACATCCTCCAATCCCATGTGTGTTGGGGGAAGAATATGATGAAGTACAATTGATTGTATGTTTGAAGTCAATTGTTGATAGTGTATCATTGGAAAATGGAAGCACTTCCATTTAGGACTGGTTTATCCCTCTTAGTAAGTGGTTTGGGGTCATGTCAAACACTTTGAATGGGTCTTAGACTTGGATCTAGTTTTTCCCCTGTTCTGTCTTGTTTTCCACTTCTCTCCTACCTATTCCTGGTATCTTGCTCTGAGATTTTGAGGTTCTTGACCGCAAGGTCAAGGTCGACCTTCTACGTCAAGGTCAACCTTGACCCTGACCCAGGGTCCAAATTTCAAATTCCAAGGATTTCTGGATGTCGGGGTTTGGAAATAATTATTTCCCTCTTCCAGGTCGGCTGTTTCGAACTCTGAAGTAACAAACCTTAAAAAGGTATTTAATATAGGTCCACTTCTAGGGGTATAGGCCTAATTGGAATTTAATTCTCCTATGTCGGCCTCTCTAGAAGTTTTTTCCCTGGACTTGTATAAAAGGAAGCCTTTCTCCTCTCATTTTCTATGGACACAAGATAAGCATAAGAAAGAAGACCTCAGAACGCAAGACATTATATGATAATGGAAGGATAAGCTATCAAAAGCATTCAAGCATTCAAGAATTCAAGATTCAATTCATCAATGAGATCCACTAGTAGCCATTGAAGGATTCAAGCTCTATGGAGCCCTCTTGTTGAAGATTTCTCCATCCATATCCATTCAAGATTCTTCCTATTCCAAGATCCATTCAAGATTGGTGCTGAAGATCTAAAGAAAATTGATTTGAGACATCCTACATCCTACATCCTACATTCTATATCCATTTGTTCATTCATACTTGTGTATCCAAGGATTTGAATCCTCCACAAGGGTTTCAACATAAGCAAGGTGAATTGTTCTATTTACTTTGTTTATTACTGTAATTTCAATTCTATTTTAAGGTTAATTCCAAAACCGGGGGTTGACCAAGGAAAATCTGTCCCCCCAAAAAAGAAAACCATTTTTCTTGCAGGTACAAGTACGAAACAATGAATTACAGAGAAGATTTAGATACCTTTTTCGACAAACTTTTGTGATCCGTGAACAAATTTTTTGTCAGAACAACGCAGGTCAAGGTCGACATAAAGGGGTCAAGGTTGACTTGTATTTGGGTCAAGTTTGACCTTGCTCAAAAAAGAAAAATATTTCTGGGTTTTCTCTGTCTCTGTGTTCTTGTTCCAGATCCGGTTGCAGAATTTCCAGAAACTCAGTACAGACACCCGAAAACATAAAATTTTAGATCTGGTATACTTTGAGGTTAGTATTTGTTTTCAATTCATTTCAATTAAGGTTTTAATAATCTCAGATCTATTACACACTCTCTCTCCATCATAAAATCAAGAATGTAAGGTTTTCCTCTTTCTTCTTATTTCCAATCAATTGATTCATTTGTGCATTGACCATTTTCTTGTGGTTAATCAATTTGGATATTTCCTTTGTAAATTTGGGGCTAAGGAGGAGAATCTTAGGTTCCCCAAACCTTTGAAAATGTAAATTTTATTCATCTTACAATACAACAATATATACATTTTAGATATTACATTTTTATCCTTTACATTTTGGTGAACCCGCTTACAACAACTCTTTCTTTTGTGGTTTCAGATTTATATTTCATGTTAGATCTTGCATGCATATTAGATTAGCCTTCTTTTATGTTCTTACATTTACATTTTCCTAATTTAGTTCATTTTCATTGCATTGGTGTATGAGCTTTACTACCTCTAGTGCTACTTATAATATCCCTGTTAGAAGAAGTCACAGACTTATGAATTCCTTTGATCCTAAATCTTCCTATTCTTTCCTTAGGATCCTAGATGATAATTTGATCACTCATGATTCCAATAATAACCCTTCTCACTCATCTCATGATGAGGATGATGCTTTAAGTGTTCCTCCTGAACAAGTCCAAAAACTTTCAAATAGACTTTATAAAATGGGAAATTGGCTTATTCAAGAAAACCATAATCAAGATTCTCTTCAAGTTGTAGAGGCCCTTAAGAAATTCCTTCATGATAGTGATCAAGGTATTAATCTCTTGCGTGGTATCACTCATCTTTTGAATTTAAATGTCAAACCTTTAGCTCAAGAAGCTCAAGTCCTGGGATTCACTCCTCCTGTCACTAGTGTGGAACCTTCTTGCATTCCTTTACCTAGTATTTCTACTTACACTCCTCCTTTAATGACTGCATCTCTCCCATATTCCAATCCTCTATCTTTTAATCTTCCACTTCCATCTCTTCCTGTGAGTGTTGCACCGGTGTCTCTACCTACCTCATAGCCTTCTTACCATAGTATTCCTTTTACCTATTCCAACCCTCTTCCAACTATGGTTCCAAGTATTCCACCGATTGTGTCTTCCATTCCCGCTTCTTCCTACACTTTTCCTAGTGTTGCTAATGTTTCTATGCCTCCTATTTCTTCTAATGATTCCACAATCATTAGTCTGGCTCAAACTGTGTCCTCTTTACAACAACAACTTGCGTCCTTAACTCAATCCAAGTTTAGTATTCCTACATGTGACATGGGTAGTCCTTTATCCCTAGAAATTATCCATGAAACTGTTCCTTAGCAAGCCGATATGCCTCGTCTTGAGAATTACAATGGTAAGGGAGATCCTGTCGCTCATATTAAAACATTTCAAATCCTTTGTAGTGACTATGCTCATGACCATACAATTTTAGCCAAGTATTTTGTTAGAAATTTTTGTGATAAGGCCTTGCAATGGTATTATCCCTTGCCTCCTTATTCTATTGATTCTTTTCCAAAACTTGCTAATGCCTTTATCCAACAATTCCAAAATAACATTGGTCTACAAGTGTCCTTAATTGATTTTATGCATTGCAAATGAAATACTAAACAAAAATTGACTAAATTTATTGGTAGATTTAAACATTTGTATGCTCAAATTTATTATCATGTTCCTTATATTGATATTCAACATATGTTTATTTCAAATTTACATAAGGATATTAGAGATAAGATTCTACTTACTGAATTTACCTATTTTCAACAACTTTGTGTAGTGCTTCATCATTATCAATTACAAGTGAGTCAATTTGAGAGAAACACTCCAATGGCACCTGTTCTAGTTGATAAGAGTGATGTTGCTCCTAATCCCAATAAGTTTCAGAAACCTAACAACTATGTCAAGATAAATAAGAAAACAAATGCGGTTGCTGATCAAGTCGCTATTGCATCCAACAATGCCACTTTTGCATCCAATTCTTTTCATTTTAATCGTACGTTTACTCCTCTTTCTATTATGAGTAAGTTATTGAATGCTAATATGATTACTTTGCCTCCTATTTGACCTCTTCTTCCTACTACGATGGCATCCAAATCCTTTGATCCCAAAGCCTTTTGTCAATACCATCGTTAGAATGGCCATGATACTGAGAAGTGATATTCTCTAAAACATAAGGTTCAAGACTTAATAAACTCTAATGCTTTATCTGTTGGTAGTGGGAAAAAATCTATCTCTCCTCCTAATCAAAACCTCCAAATATATACGAATCCTTTTCCTACACATGATACTAATACCATTGTTCAACCATCTTCTGTGGATATTGTTTATGATTCAAAGATGGATGATCTCAACCATATTGTTAACCATGTTGAGCATGTTGTTTTGTCTCAACCTGTATCTCCATCCTAGCCTCAACCTCAACCTCCTATTCAAGTTCCTCCACCTCAACCTCAAATTCAAGTTCCACCTCAACCTAAGCGTAAACTGAAACCTCAACCAAAACCTCAAAAACAACCTAAGAATAAAAGACCTAGGGAACTCTCGATCACCTTTGATGATTCTAAGACTATTAAAGCTCCTGATGGCCCCCTCTACATTTATGCTAGGATTGATAAGATACCTATGCGTCATTATCTTGTTGATCATACATCCTTAGTCAATGTCATTACTGAAGAAAACCTTTTTTTGAAGAACTTACAATGTGATTATTATAATACATCTAATGTGTGGATCCAAACTTGTAATGGTTTTCTCTATCCATCATTTGGTTCTATTAACTTTCCTGTTGAAATTTGTGGTAAATTTGTGGACACTACCTTTTTTTTTATCCCTACTTCTGATCAATTTCAAGTTAAGCTTGGTTTTCCTTGGTTGACTAACATGCATGTCATTTCTTCTCCTATCCATATGTGTATTAAGTTCATTCATGATGAAGAGGTGAAAACAATTAATCATATTTTATATCAACCTTCTAGGCCTAGGGATTGTGCTACCCTTGAATTCTTTTGGCCTTCATTACATAATTCACTTTTTTCTTGACCTGATAACCTTTTTTTCTCATATTAAGCCTATAAACATTACAAGATTGTTCAGTTAAGAAAGCCTCAGATGGATCTTAACCATCGTATTTTTCCTATGCCTTCTATGCCTCCTTTATCCATTTCTTCTAGTTTTGTTAATCAAGCTCCTAGTGTTTCTTTTCAACCTATTGAGAATCATACTAATCCTCCTATAGAACCTATGAAGGAGCCAGTTGTTGTTGCTCCTAGTTCTCAACATATTTAAAATAAGAAAAAATGTAACCAATCTACCAATGAAATTTGTATGAAGCGTGGGGCTCAAGCTAAGGCCCGTGCATCTATTCTTTGAGGTTCTTTACCTTCTTTTGACCAACCTATGCCTGAAGTGTTGGAAGAAGTTAATAATGATGCTAAGATGAATGATTATGATGATTCTATTCACATCTTATATTCTATTTTGATTAATATTGATGAAGAAGATACTCTTGATGATTCTAATGATGAATATGAGAGTATTGATATTGATACTGATTTACGTAATATGATTTTAACATAATTTATAATTACACCTAGTATCAAACATCATGATTCTTAAGAGGATCCTTGTTTGGAACTGGCTATTATTCCTACTTTGTTGGATATATTCCCTCTTGCGAGTTCCCACCTTCCCTAAATGATATAGATCGAGATGGGGAGAGCAGGCAAGGTGCTTGATTGGCTTGTCCTCTATGGTAGCCTTTTATGTGCTTTCCTGTTGTATGGTGCTTCTCCCGTAATGTGTTTGCTAAATTTTTTTTAGATTCTTTTATGTGACCCTTTTTACTTTATTGGTGCAAGGTGATAAAGGAATCAAACCCATTTTACTATTCCTCTATATGTATCTCTATTCTTCTATATGTTGTTTTCATGTTATGTTTTACCTGTGATAGTGTTCGTAAATGTTTTCCTTGTGTAGTCCGCTTAGATTTGCGACATGGTAGCACTGATTCTTTTTGGTCTCCATGTTGTGGTCTGAAAAGACTCTTCTTTGTAACTCTTGGGTTTTCTTTCCTCCATTTTGATTGTAGTTCTACTATCTTTGGGGAATAATGTCAATTCATTTGCAATAATATATATATATATATATATATATATATATAATCTTATGATCATATTGACCCCACGATAGGTAGATCCGTTCTATGTTCTCTTTATGTTTATGTGGTATTTCCCTTGATTTGTCTTCTCTTGGGGGCATCTCATAGTGGAAACGTAATCAGTGGAGTTGTTTATGTTTCTGTTAAAGCCATTGCTCATGTTAAGGTTTTAGCAATGACTTTAACATGGGGGCATACGCTCTGCTCACTTTTTGCACACACACACTTTCAAAATATTCTCAAATTAAAATTTTTATTTTCCCTTTATGGATTAGAGACTAATCCTTAAAACATGGATTTTTACCTTATAGGATCTCTTGATCCCTCCAGTTTCAATTTACAAAATTTTGATCCCTTAAGTTTGGAAGGTGTCCTTAAGATTGGATCTCTCTAGTTTTGGCTTTTCTCCTTTGGAATATAATATTCCTGAGGGTGAATCTTTGATGGGTTAACTAGTGAGTAGCCACATTCACTAGGCGGTTCAACTCCATCTTTCCAGTTGCACTGTTTCCTTGTGTGATTCACAATGGGACATAGGTTCTCATTGGGCGAGGTAATCAGACCCTCTCTCTCTTTTTATTTTATTGGTGATGTGTCTCTTATTTTAATGTTGGGGTTGACAAAGAATTGAGTCCATGGAGGCTTGAGGATTACTTTGTCCCTTTGATTTCAATAAGATCATCTTTTCTTTGTGATCTCCTTTACCAAGAGTTTGCTTCGAGTCCATAGTCTTGCTATAGTGGGGGTTAAATGTATCATCGGAAAATGGAAGCACTTTCATTAAGGACTAGTTATCCCTCTGAGTAAGTTGTTTGGGGTCATGTCAAATTCCTTAAATGGGTCTTAGACTTGGATGTGGTATTTCCCCCATTCTGCCCTATTTTCCACTTCTCTCCTACCTCTTCTTGGTATCTTTCTCTGATATTTTGAGGTTCTTAACCTTAGGGTCAAGGTCGACCTTTTGGGTCAAGGTTGACCTTGACCCTAACCTAGGTCAAGGTCAACCTCGACCCTGACCAAGGGTCCAAATTTCAAATTCCAAGGATTTCTGGTTGTCGGGGTTTGGAAAGAATTATTTCCCTCTTCTAGGTCGACTATTTCAAACTTTGAAGTAACGAATCTTAATATGTTTAATATAGGTCCACTTCTAGGAGTATAGGCCTAATAGGAATTTAATTTTCCAATGTCAACCTCTCTAGAATTTTATTCCCTAGAATTGTATATAAGGAATCCTTTCTCCTCTCATTTTCTAAGGACACAAGATAAGCATAAGAAATAAGACCTAAGAATGCAAGACATGATATGATAATGGAAGGATAATCTATCAAAAGAATTCAATCATTCAAGTATTCAAGCATTCAAGATTTAATACATCAAGGAGACCCATTAGTAGCCATTGAAGGATTCAAGCTCTATGGAGCCCTCTTGTTGAAAATTTCTCTGTCCATATCCATTCAAGATTATTCATATTCCAAGATCCATTCAAGATTGGTGTTAAAGATCTAAAGGTAATTGATTTGAGTCCTACATCCTACATCCTAGATTCTACATCAATTTGCTGCATTCATACTTTTGGATCGAAGGATTCGAATCCTCCACAAGGGTTTCAACATAATCAAGGTGAATTGTTCTATTTACTTTGTTTATTACTACAATTTCAATTCTATTTTAAGGTTAATTCAAAAACTGGGGTTTGACTAATTAAAACCCCTTCCCCAACAAACAAAACCATTTTTCTTGCAGGTACAGGTACTGAACAATGAATTACAGAGTAGATTCAGATACCCTTTTCAGCAAACTTCCAGGATCCACGAATAGAATTTCTGTTGGAGCAACGCAGGTCAAGGTCGACTTGTATTTGGGTCAAGGTTGACCTCGCTCATAAAAGAAAAATATTTCTGAGTTTTCTTCGTCTCTATGTTCTTGTTCCAGATCCGGTTGTAGAATTTCCAGAAACTCAGTACAAACACCCAAAAACAAAAATTTCTAGATCTTCTATACTTTGAGGTTAGTATTTGTTTTCAATTCATTTCAATTAAGGTTTTAAGCATCTCAGATCTATTACACACTCTCTCTCCATTATTAAACTAGGAATGTAAGGTTTTCCTCTTTCTTCTTATTTCCAATCGATGATTCATTTGTGCATTGACCATTTTCTTGTGGTTAATCAGTTTGGATCTTTCCTTTGTAAATTTGGGGCTAAGGAGGAGAATCTTACCTTCCCCAAATATTTCAAAATGTAAAGTTCATTCATCTTACAATACAACAATATATACATTTTAGATATTACATTTTTATCCTTTACAGATAGTCAAAACAAGTTATAGATATGATGATTGACATCATTAGTTAATGTATTGTCATTGATGTCAACTTGTTTGAGTTTAAATATGGTAACAAAAATCTTTGGTGAATTGAAGATATAGAACAAAAAAAGTTTATGTGGTCGGAAAATGAAGAGTTATGTATACACTGAGAGGTAGTGAACACCGAGTAAACAAAGTGTATACCAAGCACAGTGATAATCGAGCTAGGGATCACCGACACAACATGGTTAATACTACGATGGAGTAGTTAATTCAAATTGAAGCCGACTAGGATGCTAAGTTGGCAATTGTTGATTTCACGATAAAAGATAAAGTTTGTTATTTTGATCAAACAAATATGAAAATTCAATGAAGATTGTACGACAAAGATTAAAACGTGTTTTTAACACAACTACTGAGGAAGGTTTAGGAGGGAAAATGAATGATGGAGATTAAGCAGAAAAATCAGAAGGATAAAAATTAAATGAGCTATGATGTCTATATAAGAGAAAATATATTCATTTTGAATCATAGATGATGTGCATACATGCAAGTTTGTGCATGACTAATCAAACTGGTTAAAGACACAACCAAGAATTTTTTTGTAGACATTACCGAGCGACAGAGGAAAGAACATACCTGAACAAAACAAGTATGAAGTATGAGATGAACTAAAGAAGTAAAAATTGATCAGAGGTATTATGTACTTAGCATAGATCTGAAAATCTGCAAAATAGAATTGTACTTGAATTGGATCATTATTGTATTAGTTTAACCATTGCTACAGATAAATATCTTAACCGAGTAGGATGTGAAAATCCTTATTATGGCATTCTAATGAATGTTAAGTATTTTCTTGTTGACCCCATATTGAATGCATGGTCAAGAGAGAATTGTTAGTTTTAAATCCTCTAACCAGGTCACATTTAACAATGTGCATTATAACCTTTAACAGGGTTGACTCTTAACCGAGCTCACTTCAAAAGAGTGAAATATTTTGGGTTATCGGTCTGAGGTGGTTTTTCCCTTGGCAGGGTTTCCACATTAAAAATCTATGTGTCAATGTGCATGAATGTTGTGGATTGTTATTTTACTTTACACTTTACTTTATTGACCTAGATCGGTAATCACAATATTAATTACTGATACTTGGTAGACAACTTAATAGTAAGTTTTGAAATCAGAGATTATATTTCACCAAGATGAGTTTTATATTTAAAATTGTTTTTGTATACATCTAGAGAAATTTGGGACTATAGGATAATTTTGAGGGCTAACTGATTCTATCTGATTGACCCCCCTCTTAGTTATTCTAACAATTGGTATCAGAGCATACAGTGCTTAGAAAGAAAGTTTTGAAGGACTTAAGTTAAAGGTCAAGATATATAAGAGAGACGCACCAAAGTTGAACAAAGATAAATTCGCGACATGGAAAAGATGAATGAGACTATACCTATTAGGAATTGGAGACAATATTGCAGATTATTTGGATAATGAATTCATTCTACCTTCTAGAACTTTGACTGAAAATCAAATGAAAGGGAAACATGAACATAACCTTATAATGGTGGAGATTTCTTCTTCACTCACAGATGCTAAATTTTAGGATATCAAGACATGTACAACTTTTAAGTAGATGTGGGAAAAACTTACATTAGTAAATGGAGGTGATGCAAATGTACTAAGAGATAAAGCTGAAAGTCTCTAAGGAAAGTTTGATGACATGAGAATGAAGGAAGGAGATAACATAACATAGTACAATACCTGAATTAAGGAAGTGGGGAATGCTATTCGTGGATCTTGTGGAAGTATTGACGAATATACTATTGTGAGTAAGATTCTTATAACTCTATTGCCTATTTATTCTATAAGATTCTCTGCAATTCATGAAATGAGAGCTGCACTTGGAAATAACATTAAAGTTGATATTCTTGTTGGGAGATTGATTTATTTTGAGCTGAATAACTTTGACAATAGTGTTTTGCCTACTATGGAATCTGCATTTATGTCTTCACTAAAAATTGGTAATTTTAGTAGCAAACACTTGATTAGAAATAACAGTGATAGTGACCGTGACAGTGATGAAAAATAACTTGATGAACTTGAAGCTTTAATGGTTAGAAGGTTGCACAAAGGTAAAGGAAGATAAAAAGGTAAACTGCCTTTGATAAGTTTTAACTATAAAGAGATTGGCCATTTTGCTAGAAGATGCCCCAACATAAAGAATGATGATAGAAATGATAGATCTAATGACATAAAAGATGACAAAGATTACAAAAGTAAATGATAGTATGAAAGAAGAGATAATTGAGATTACAAAGATAAAGGAAAGAAGGCTTGCTACATTGCTGAAGATAAAGACAATGATACTAGTTCAGATACTGTTGAAGATATTGAGACAGTGTTCGTAGCTTTGAAAGATGATTCAGAAGAAGCTGAAAGGTATGTAGAAACAACACTTCTCTCTAAAGTAAGTAAACATGAAATATGGGTTATTGATAGTGGCTGTACACATCACATAACTGGAGATAAAGGAAAATTTAAATTTCTTGAACATTATGATGGTGGATTTGTAAGAATGGGAAATGATACACCTTGTCAAGTGAAATGAAAAGGTACTATAATGCTAAACAATCAAATCAAAAGCGGGAATGCATATTGGGTAAAAAGACTTAACTATAATCTATTGAGTGTTTCATATTTGAATAACATAGGTCACCGAGTTCCATTTGAGAACATAAAAACCCGAGTCTATGATGGATCTGGAAAATTGATTGGCACTGGTGAACAATCTAAAGGTAACCTATTCTATCATGACACAGCTGAAACTAATTGCTTACTGGGAAAGAATGAAGATATATGGTTATGGCATAATATACTTTTTCATGTAAATTTTGACAACATGGTTAAGATTAGTAATAAAAGAAGAGTTAGAGGCTTACCGAGCTTAACTAAACCATACCATGTAATGTGCAAAAATTGTCAAATGGGAAAGATGTCAAAATCTAGTTTCAAGAGAAATAATTTTTCATCTAATGATATTTTGGAGATAGTTCATACAGACTTATGTGGACCAATAAGAACATAGAGCTATTATGGTGATAGATACTTTATTCTATTTGTTGATGACTACTTTAGAATGATGACTGTCATGTTGCTAAAAGAAAAATCTAAAGCATTCAAGATGTTCAAGGGTAAAAGCACAATAATCTATCACCCTTTTACAAAGGAAAAGGACGACAACACCAAAATTGTAAAACTTCAAGGGCATAAAATTCACATTTCTGTTGAGAATTTGAAGATGATGTAAACTAATGAAATGTGTGAAATAGGCTGAATTATATGCCTATAATTTTTTTTTTAAAAATTGAACCAAAATTAATATGTTTTTTGAAATTTTAAGGTCTATTTTTCATTTCGTGAAAAATATTGTAAATCAAGGAGTTTACTTCCCGCCAAATCATTATAAGTAAAACATTAGTTTTTCAATTTCAGAATATGTTTTAGATGACATGTATAGCTAGTGCCCCAAAAAAGAAAGAAGTGTTTTCAATGTATACTTTGCCCGTTATAAGTATTCAAAGTTGAACTTAGTTGAAATCAACCGTTTTTATCTCCCGCCATTTTTCCCCTATCAAAACTATACCAAAAACCAAATAAAATATATATTATTGAAGAGGACTCTCCTCTCTAGTGTTATATATGATTTTAATTTTTTTTTGAATTGATTTAGTATTTTTTTATATTATCCGAATCAACAACTTCCAAAAGCTTTAATAACTTACATGCATATTTTAACAAATTTGTTAAATGTTATGTAGGTGAAACAATATAAAAATTATATGTCAAGAATCATAGTTCTGAGATCTACAAAAGGGTACTTTTAGTTTTTTGACATTGTTAAGTTTTAATAGAGAAAAAACTAGTAGAAGTGAGCACTTGCTGATTTGGTGTGTTTTTGGAGGTTTGGTTGCCAAGATGGTATGCCACATAGGATGACTCGGCCGAGTAGAACTTGGCTGAGTAGTACTCGGCCGAGTTCTATTTGGCCGAGTCTATGTAAGTGGTCGGCCACCCGCGAGCGGTCGCTTGGGTGACCAACCCTTTTATTTTCAAAGGTATATATAAAAGTTGTTTTTTTAAAAAAAAAATATCAATTGCGAATTTAAATACTTATTTCATAATATATAAAGTTTTTTGAGGAAGCGAAGAAGGCATTTTGTGACTACAGGAAGCGAAGAAGGCATTTTTAATAAAGAAGGA